>JAEQBH010000292.1:0-307098 GCA_016808115.1 Tetrastigma voinierianum
GGGCATAAATGTCCATATACTGATGAAAACATCTCTAAAACCCTGCTCACGATAACTAGCAGAGACAATAAGCGAGCCTCAATGGATCTAGTGAAGTAGCGTGAACCCAAAAAGCTTCCAAATACACATTAAAGGCATGTAAGAGATTTTTAACCTAAAGGTAGAAGCGGGGAACTAAACTAGCCATAAATAATTAGTTAAGCGAGGAGACCGTGAGTTACCTCCACCTAGTCAACAACCGTCCTCTTCAAGAGGAAGGAGTCTAGCCGAACACATCCTGAGTTGTCATCCTCGGAGGAGTGTTTGGCTGTAGAAAATGGAAAGAAAGGAAAGAAAAAGGAAAGGAAGGCTGCGAAATTGCCTCCAGCTTACACGTATCCGAGAAATTCCGTTTTGTTGATTTGTACAAACTGAGACTTATATAGATGCTCAGTGTAAGGGAAGTTACAAAAAAACCAAAATCGGAAGGTTGTACAGGAGGTAAAATGGAAAAAACCAAAAGCGAACCAAAGCAGGGTGTAGCGTGGCGAGCAGGGCGGCGGGAGAGCGATCTTTGGGGCGGGAGCAGTGCTCGCGGGAGCTTTCTGCGGTGGTGTTTTTCTTAACATTTTGCTCTTCTTTCCTTCCCGATCTTTGATGCGCAATGTTGAGTTTGACTTGAATTCTTCATTCTTTGGATCGACTCAGCAAATTTTGGCATAATTAGCTGTAAAAAACTGCAAAATTTGCCACAAAATACGATCAGTAGAATAGTAGGGACCTTGTAATGTACCGTCGGGTTAATTAGCATGATTAGTACACAAAAAGCACTCAAAACCTATAATAAATAGGGTTCAAAATAGCACTTTTTGGGCACTAATCACAGATCGATCAATGGCTTCACCTAAAGGTATTATTGAAGATGTGCTCATAAAAGTAGACAAATTCATTTTCCCTGTGGACTTCATTGTGTTAGACATGGAGGAGGATGAAAAAGTACCCCTCATTCTCGGGAGACCTTTTCTAGCCACAAGTCGGGCTCTTATTGATGTAGAAAGTGGAGAATTGACTTTGGGGGTTGGAGACTGACAAATCTGCAGTTCTTGAGCGATCTATCAAATGACAAGCTTCGGAGAAAGAGAATGATGGGTGCATGAGAGTAGAAGCTATACCCATGCATGGAGTTGTGAGCATGAAAGAAACCACTAAAGAAACAACTGTGAAAAGCCTAAGTGGTACCTCACCGGATAAAGAACAATGGGACATGGTACAAATTCAGAAGCATAAAAAATCAACTGTTGACCAAAATGAAATGGAGCCATCTCTGAGGATAGTGGATGTAAAGCATTTATCAGTTGAAGGAACTAAAAAATCAACTACTGTAAACACAAAGAAAATAAAGCACAAGACATCCATCATGCCAAAGAATCTTATTTCAACATGTATTGGCACACTCAACAAAGAACCCATGAGTCATTTTCCGGGTTGAGTACCCGCATTCTTCATTTTCTTTGAGTGCCAGCGGTGCGACACGAATTCGTCGAGCTATTGAAACTAAATATAACGCTTCTTGGGAGGCAACCAAGCTTTGTAAAAATTCCTTTCTTCCATTTATTTTTCTTATTCTTTTTTATTTTTGTTCTTAATTTCCTTTTGCTAATTTTGGGGATTCTTGTTTTTTAATTTTCTATTTTGTTTTGTTATGTTTGATGTGTTTGTTGAGTGTTTTAGGTTTACTCAAGAAGACAAAGTTAGGGTTTACCTATTTGAAATAGAGTTTTTGGGGTGGACTAAAAATATGACATTTTTCAAAGAGAGAGAGAGCCATAACTTCAAATTGAATTTAATGAATTAAATGTAAAGTTTAGAACAAAAGAGAGAGCCATAGTTTGGAAATGGTATTTTTAGGGAGCTAGTTTTCATTGAGCACAATGTTCTGGTTCTCCTTGGTAGAAAGCCTTCACCTCGGCGGGCAGTCTGAACACATTGGTTTACACTTAATCACGAGAAGAAAGAGCTCTTCACCTTGTGAAGGATCCCTTCACCTAGTCGAACCCCAATGGCTTTTGGCTTGCTCTCGAGATTAAAAAGACAAAATGTGTAAATAGAGGTGAAAGTCACAACTTGCCAAGGTGAACTCCCAAGCATTCAACATTTTAAGTGCTTCGCCTAGGCAAAGAATCCCGATTCTAGGGCATTATAAATAGATGCCAAGGTCACATTTTCATTTTACACATTTGGACTCTCCCTTCCCTCTAAAAACTCGGTATTTCCAAACCACTCTCCTTCTTTCTCAATGGTTGCCAAGAAAACAATCTCGGTGAAAAGAAAGAGGACCGAATCTAGTTCACGGGCGCCTCAACCTATTCTCAACGACCCTAAGAAGTTCATCACCCGTGATATTGAAAGGCTATATCATGACTCTCTCTACAACATGACCTTTGTTGTAGCGAAATTAGAACTCCTTTACTTCAACTTTATAATCCAAGAAGAAAAGAGGTGTGGACAAATTGTGCCAAGATCCCTCTGAGAATAGCTCAGGTTGTTCGAGAATTCCCACTCTGACTTGTAGGGTGTTGGTTCCACGGTTTACGTACGAGAGAAGTGGGTTGACTTAATTCTGACTTCTTGATAAATAGGCCCATATAATCGGTGGGCTGATGACAATGAAGCCTATAGGGCTTTATTTGAATCTGAATTATTAGCGAGATCATGAATCCTTACAAAGGACGGGGTGAATGGAAGCGCCATCCTTCTATATTAGAGGTGATGACATTCCAAATGAAGGCCCTTAAGCTTGTCCCAAAGTTATGGTATAACTTTGTCTATGTCAAAGTCAAACCTAGCCTTCATCTGTCCACAGTGACCAAGGATAAGACAATATTGCTTTATGCGATCATTGGGAATCAAATTTGATGTCTGACCATAATGCGCAGAGTGGGATTATCAAATCTACCTAAGAGAGTTGTACCCTTTATCACTCTCTCATCACGTGGTAATGGATTTATTTGAAGTGCCAATGCTTGAGTGCGAGGAGAAATCACCATCGGCTCATTTACACTTCAGAAATCAGAGGGATCGAACACAGAGATGATATGGAGGGATGAAGAAGAAGAAGACCTCAGCAGTAGGACAACGAGGCGAGGAGGGGATTCTGAGGACGGGATAAACATTAATGGAGCCTCCTAGATGCACCACAATGAGAGTTTTTAGGAGCCCCGAATTTGCCGGGGCTGGCGCGAGATGTAGGACCCAATCGTGCAACACAACACATATGTGTCGGCATGATGCGATTACTGTCATGGTTCGACATCTTCGCCGGCTACCGCCCGGCTTCCATGCTTTGTTCCCGACTTCTGCACAACTCCTTTTATAGGTACGCTAATCACCCTTGCGATGACCTAATGATAAGAGGATTAACATGATTTCTTTTCACTTCTTGATTTTATTTTGCGAGGACGGTGCTGGTTCTAAGAACTGCCAGAGGTGTTGTTTTCCCCATATTATCACGACTCTACTTTATTGTGAAGTTGATATGAATTTTAAAACACTTTACTTATTTCCTGTTTTTGGATATTTTTATTTTTTTTGGATTATCTTTGCTTTATTTAGTTTTTAGTTATTTTGGATGCTTAAGTAGTTTTTATAATATTTTGGTGTGTTTGTTAGTTAGTCTTTAATTGAATTGTGGGAATGGTTTGATTCATGAATTTGTTTATTTTCTGTTTGAAATTATTTGATTAATATTGCATATATTTCTTGGGCATAATTGTTAAGGTTTAATGTTGTCCAGTTAGTGATTCACCCAATTGGAAAAAGCTCAAGTGCAAAACAATTGTTTACACTAAAGCGAAGAATTAAAGGAAAAATGAGAGCTACCATTGAAGACAATAGCAACTCGATTGCTAGCTATGTTAAAAATGAAGAGCAACTAGAAAAGAGATGGATGAAAAAGACCAAAGAAGAAATGAGATTGGAGAGATAATTACTTGGAGGATTAAATAAAAAAAGAAAGATAAAACACCTTAGTAGCAGCCCTAAAGTAGAGAGATGAGGAATGGAGTAAAGAATTGAAAAAAGAGACAAGGCTTTGAGGACTGAACTGAAGGAAAGAGAAAAAGTATTTGTAAATGAAAAAATAAAAAGGGATAAAGAGTTATTGAAGATGCTAGATGAGAGGGAAAATGAGATGGAGAAAAATTTGCTCTGCGAAAGGTGATGCATTTGATTTTATCTGAGGCACACCAAAAAAAAATCAGGGGATCAAATCAAGAAGAGATGAAGAGGTAGAAGCCTCTCTTAATTATCTCTGAAGAAACTATGGACTAAGAGTGCTATAACTCAGACACAGGAAACATGTCTGCGATGCTCGAGGAGTTTGAAGGTACACTGACTCCAAATTGGGAGGCGGGAATGGCCCGATTAAGGAGTAATGCAAAGGATCTTTAGGATGGGCTACAAACAAGTTCTTAGGTGGTAAACAATTGAAAGAAACTGATCTCTATCCACACAATTTGTTCCTTCTCAAGTTAGTTTAATATGAGCAAGTTAACATCAAATCCTCCCGTCCCATCACTTAAGAAAAAGTGAAATAAATGTATCTATCTTCCTTTGTAGTTCTATTCTTTGTAAATGAAAATTGATTTATAAAATATGTGGATAATTGTGTCCATTCCTTTCTTATTTCCCATGCTTTATTTTTTATTTTTATTTTATAATATGTAAGGCATACTCAGTGAGAGTGTATTGATTGTTGTAATAATGGTGGGAGAATTCAATTGTACTGAGCTATCTTTTGAAAGTGCTAAACTAAAAGTGAAAAGATAAAGAAGTAGTATATGCGTGTAAATATTAGGTTAAGAAGAAAAATAGGAACTTGAAAATGAGGCAAACTAAGGTTAAGGAATCTAAAAATTGTGTTGGGAACAATAACTAAGCAGCAGCTATATGATCAATTAAAACTTGGACATAATAGGGTGTTCCATATTGCTATCTGATTCGGTTCTTAGTATCTTAGATACACACATGGTTTGTGCACTTAGGCGAAATGCTAATTAGAAACATTATGAGATCTTGTGGCATATTCAAATTCACGGGTCCTAGAACTAGTTAGAAGATTGTCGAAGATGAAATCCTAAGCTGCATAACCATCAGGAAATTATTTAGGCCATCCTTGGAAAGTTTGAGCTTATTCAGCTACCTATTGCTGATATGCATTTGCATATTTCCTTAGTACCTCATTTTGAGCTAATGAAGCCTTATTTTCTTTCTTGAAACTAAATCACACACATTAATGATATTCCTCGCATCAGTGCTATGAAAAAGAAACCCGACTTACTAAAATATCTTTGAAGGAAGGAATTAACGAAAGGGATAAGGAACAAGTTTGGGAAAATTTGGGAATGTCAAATACAAAAGAAGTTGAGTAAACTAATTAAGAAATTTCTTGATGCAACTATGGAAGGAATAAAATAAAAGAAAAATGTGAAAAGCAGTTTGAGTAAGTCGAGCCTTGTATCTATGTAGAGTTATTGTAAAACCAGAAAAATTGTTTTTACTACGAAGAACAACAGTAATTTTATCTAGAAATAAGTAGAACTAAAACACGGAAATTTTCTAGATCTCGGATGATGAAGCGAAATTCCATTTGGAATCGTCTTGCAAAATCTAGCTACTCTGTCGAATTTTGTCGGATTCGGAGACAGTCGGAATTTCACGCTTTTCGAGGCACGAGGTGTCGGGTGACACTTAGCATGATGCCACATGGCACCATGAGCTGATGACACATGGCACCATGAGCTTGTGCCACATGGCACCATGAGCTTGTGCCACATGGCACCATGAGCTTATGCCACATGGGACCATGGAGGATCACCACATGGGTGGTGTGGGAGAAGCCTTAAGACCTTTGAAGCATGTGACCTTGTCACATGCATGTATGTAACACCATTGTGACAAGAAGTGTCACAAGCTAAGATGTTGAAGAGAAAATATCTTAGGGGGGCAATCAACAATTCATTGGAGAGAGCAAAGAGGAAGCGAAAAAAATATTATAAAGGAAAAGAAAGGAGGAGAGACAAGGGTGCGTGGAGAAAGAAAGGAAGAAAAAAAAGAAAAAAAAAACAAAAGTTGTCCAATTTTTACGGTGTCCCAAGTTCGGTAGCCCTAGAATTAAAGTTGTGCGCTCGACTAGTGCTCACAGTAGGTACGAGACGGAAGGATTCGGTTGCTTCACGCTCGAAGGCAGGGTTTCTCTTACTCGGGTTCCTTTTCATTTGAGATTATAAGCCATGTGGGTTAGACAGACCACGGGATTGAGTTTTTTGACCATGAGGCTTGTGCACTGATGGTCTGGGATCGGGTTTTGAAGGTAGGTATCGGGCCGATTTTGGACGGTTGGAATCTTTGAAAAATGCATGTTAGACTTTGTTGTGGCTGGTTTTTGGATCGTGCATGACGGGTTTTGAGGTTGGTTTTGATTCCAAGGTTCTTTGTTTGGAAGCCCCGGTAAAATTGTCCGTGGTAAAAAAAAAATGTCCGTGTTGGGCCGCCCGGCGCCATGGGTGATTAGTTCGGGAGGCGGAGCGGACTATTATGGATTTTATTGTGAACTATTTTTTGGGATAGTTTTCGGGCCAAGTTTGTGGCTAAATTTTTCCGTTCGCGAGAGACTAAATTTCGGACCTTAAGTCTAGATTTTTAAGGTCAGTATGGCGGGGAATGGCTATTTTATGTTAAATGTTTTTGTGTGTTATTGTTGGTAGTTTAATAACATGTTGAATATGTGTAAAAGATATGTTAATATATGTGTATTTAAATGTATTAACATAATGGATGTGAATTATATGTTTACATGGTACTTGGCATGAAGTACGATTGAGTAGAATGTTCCATGTAGTGTGCATCATACATGTGACATGAGAACATGCAGTGGCATTAGCATTGCATATGCACAGGGACATCGCATTATGTTGGGAGTGTGTGTGCATGGGTGTGGTCATCCATCATCATTGTTGATGAATGGGTAGTGAGCTCATACTTTGGACGACGTCTAATAAATGTCTCATAGTTTAAAACATAAAGAAATATAAATAAAGAAATGTTTGTTGAGGCGGAGCGAAGGGCTGATGATGTTAACCACCCGGGTGGCTTTGGATCATGGGTGTAAAGACCCGCGATTGTGATCCGAAAGTTACGTTGCCCAAAGAAGACACCACGGTCATGTTATCACATAGACTTGATTTGTGTGATAAGTCGGGATTGGCGACTCGAGTCGGTTGCCCGTGGCGCACTTGCATTGGGTACTAGAGGTGAGGGCTGATACATGGGTCGTTGGTAATACGGTGTGGTTTTTCACACTGGCATATGCATGTAGTGAGGCGGTCGGTGAGTAACTTCGGGATATGGGCATGATGACATTTCATGTGCACATGACAATATATTTGTATGTAGACATTTTACTTAGATGTGTGTTTGTTGTGCGGCCATTGCATGTGCACTTAGATGGGGAGTAGCCCTTATAGGAGTCATTCTCTACTGGGCTTTGCTCACCCTGTCGTGGGACCCCCTTTCAGGTACATGTCCGGTGCTTACGTCTGACCCGCATATGGGACCACATGCGGGATGAGAGCCAGATGAGGCTTTGTTTTGTTTTTATCATGTATTATATTCAAGCAGAACATGTATTCCTTTTTGTTGTATAAAAGGACTGTTAAATGGATTGTTGGTTAAATAGTCTAATCATATATTTTTGTATATTTGTGAATTAAATATGCAGGAATGGGTTTCAATATATGAGACAAATGAGTGTGATATCGGGACACCCGATATCCCGGTTCGAGGTTGTAGTTTGATAAGGACCCCGAGATAGGGGTGTCACAGTTATTAAGTCCTTAGGGGTGTTTCAACACCTAGTACCCTAATGCCAATCGGCATGGGAGTTGCTGACTTAAAGCTTGCTATAGGGGTAGGTGGAAATCTTAATAAGGTTGGACATTACACTACTCTCTTGAACTTGGCTGAAAAGTTAATGAGAAACAAGCTGTGGTTTTGTGAGGAGAATGTCATAAATTGTGTGTAGAAAGAAGATAACAAGAAAGATGTACCCAAACAAGTTTGGGGGAAGTATATTTGACAGCGTAAGGAAAAAATGTGAAAAAATGATGGAAAAGGCAATCATGGGTAGAAAAGAAAGAATATGTATATTGGGTAAGTTCAAGCCTAAAATTCCTATTCTTCACCCTTGCACAAGCCTCGCATTATAAGCTTTAAAGACTGTTGTCACCGGAAAGGTTTTTATCATGCTTGTTAGTGGAGGATAATGATATTACAACCTATGGACTAAAATCATATAGAGCATCCATATAACTGATCGCAAAAAAATACTAACGATGATTTGTTTGAAGGGCACAACTATTTTAGATCTTAAAAGAAAAGAGTATTAAACTAAATATAGAGTATGAAGTATATTATGTAGCTAGACTGAGGCTTCAAACTGTTTGATCTATGATTTGAAGTGCATATTTCAGGAATTTACCTTCTGTTGATTAAATCATGAGAGCGATCATTTATACAGAAGCTAAATGGAAATAATGATATAAAGATTCAGTGGTTGGATGATTATGGGCATTAAATCTTCTTCTTTGGTTAGGACAACATAATTTGAAACTGGGGGTGTGGCGCTGTTTTGCATAGTTGGCGCATAAACGCGTTACTGATGTTGAGTACTTTCGTTTTAAATACAGAGCTATGAATACTTCATCAAATTTAGTGTTTTGTAGGAATATCATGAAAAACAAATAAAACAGTAAGAAAAGAAGCAAAAAGTGGTCAAAATTCCAAAGTCGCAACATTAGTTGAGGAATGTTGTGACATCATATCAAAGTCGTGACATCAGGTGAAAAGAGTAGCGACATCGGCTGAAGGATGCGGAACTTAATGATCAGAGTCGCAACATCAAAGAGTTATGACATTAGAATTTAGCGACAACATTCAGAGTCACAACACCTACTCTTGAGTTGCGACACCACATTAGTTGCGACAATAATGAGGTAGCCACAACATGTTTTTAGTCGCGACATTAGAACAAGGCCGCGACATTGAAGACACCAATTCCAGAGTCGCAACTCCAACAACGACATCATAGCAAAGTCGCGACATCAACACCCAGAGTCGCGACATTGTACAAATAAGCAAAATAAGTCGCGACACAAAGTAAACCGTGACACATCACAATGTCGCGACAATAGTCATGGTATGGGGATCCTTGAAGCAGTCACATTATACGCCCTCGTTTTAAAAGCGATCATTAGGGCCTATAAATAGAAACTCCTAGGGTAGAGTGCATAGCTTTTGAGGGACCAACTTCATAATTTCTTAGAAAAGAAGAGGTAATGGAAGGGACATTCAAGCTTATCTAGCAGCTAAATAATTTGTCTTTGGTGAAGCAAAGCATTAAATTCTTTTCTCACTTTATGTTTTTATTTCGAACCTTGTGAACTTGCCTGATTAGCTTGGGATTAATGTTTGAAATTTTGGAAGTTGAAAGACCAACTAATTTGGATGAATTAATTGAATTAATTCCAATTGCAGATTAATTTTTGGTTTGATGATTGATTGAGTTTTTATATGACTGAATTAGGATTTGTTTCACTTAAGCTTCATTATTCTATAATAGACCTTAATTTTTTTTGTTTCAGATCTCTTCTCATAGATCCCCTCAACGTGACAATTGAGGTGTGATTTAGAGAGCTAAATCCCATATTGTTTTGTTCTTAGCGGAATATTGGAGTGTTGTTTTTCTCTTTAATTCGAAGGCATTGAACCTCTATCCATTGAAGGTTGAGATGTAGATTAATCAGAGGATAGTGATTTAAGTTGTGTTGGATAGGATTTGTTGACCTTGGTTTGAGGATCAAGTCTCTGTCCCGATTTACTACCCAAAAGTGTTGTTTTATACCTTTAGCACTCTATGTTTTAAGAACTTTTTGCATAGTAATCGCCCTAATTAACCTAATTGGCATGTTAAGGACCTAGCAAGGGTATTAATCAAATTTTGTGGTAAGTTTGGTTGTTTTAGGGGCTATATATCTTAAGGACAGGGATTCAAGTCAAGGCATGAAGAATCCAGTTGCAGTGCAGAGCACCAAGCCAGAAGAAAAGAGAACTTGTGCAGAGTGAAGCTTGCACCCTAGCAATTTCGCAAGGGTTGAAAAATTTTGCAACCCTTGTGAAATTTCATAGAACTACCGACCTGTGGTCGCAGCCCTGCGAGTTCTGCCAGCATTGAATGTTCATGTAGCTTTTGACTTTTGACTTTTTTGTCACTTTTGGATTACTTCCCGATTTGTCCCATGTGTAGTTATTGTTTTGGTTATTTTGGTAATTGTAATGGGGTTTGGCTATAAAACCATGTAGACATGTGACGCCCAGCCCAGGGTGTCGTTGATTACGTCAAACCCACGGAATACTCGTGAAGGTCGGGTGGCCGACCTGATTCACGAAAATCGGGGCGGAATCTCCGCATGCGGGGCTCTACCCGAAACCACCTATCCCGATCATCATGACCTCAGATATTTTGCTGAGTAAAAACGGCCACTTGGGCCCATACACAATACTCATCAATATACACCAACTATATACAATAGTTTCAAGAGTTAAAAATTTACTCTTATACAACATATATTAAAATTCTAGAATTCTAATACATGTAATACATCAAAAATCAAAGCCACAACCCGACTTTCTTTTAAAGCGACATCTATGATGAGCCGTCTCCTCGCACGCTCCTTGTACCTGAAATAATATAGTTCCCTCGACAGGGTGAGCTAATGCTCAGTAGTGGAATCACCCTAAATGGGTTACTCTCCACCTAAGTGCATATGCAATGCTCCAATGAAAACATACATTCAAGTAAATGCGTGATCCTACTTGAATGTCTACATGATCCCAACTCATACCTCGGTCCTCTGACTCCTCCACACCTAAGCCACGTATGAGAAACATTATTTTCAAACAAAGATATTTGTTTTTAATTGTGGACAACCCTCCGATACAAGTAGTGGACCGACTCCGATTATCTATTTGATGGACAACCCTCCGTGTATATCGATTGGGTTGACTCGGCCTGTTATATGGACTACCCTCGATGTTAGCAATGGACACACTCAGGTAATTATTATTATTAGTCGACCCTCAGAAACCACTCTCTCAATAAATCCTCATGCCTCCTCTATCTTAGGGTGCCCCGGTGCATATGGAATGAAACGTACCAATTCCAATACATATCACACATGCAAATATATAATCATGCATATATTCACATAATTTAAATCACTCAAACATGTTATGTAATTTCACAATCCATTACACTAAAAATTAGCTCACGTGGGCTAATTAACAACCACGAGCAATTCGATTTGAATTACTCAACAAAACACATTATTTCACAAAAATATTTTGTGAATACTATTCAAGCGGTGAAAACCCTCGAGTTCTTGTTCGGCAAATCACCAACATCGGTTCCACTTTGTGAAACCGAATTCCATAGCCATTTTCGGCCTCATACACATCACAATGCAATTTGTTTCACAAATTTTACAATCAACAACCCTAAACATCCCGTGGACAGTCACGGACTGCACCAATGGGTTTCAAAATTTTCTAACAATTCGGTTCCAAGGTTTGGGACCGGTCAAGCTTGACCACTCACGGCCTCCCGATCAACTCAAGCATCATAAATACACTTAAGCAAAGTGTAAAACTCAAGTAGGATGAACACCTTACCTCCACGCTCCCGAGCACAGTCACGCGTGAGCCTCGTCGCGTAGAACAACTTCATGCTAACAAGATTTTCGGCGGTGGTTGAGAAACCTAAAGAGAAGGAAGACACTCTCTCTCTAAAAGTATGGAAATCGGCTACTGCCTCTCCCTGCACGTTTGTTTATCTCCTTTTCAAATAGAGAAGACAACTATTCCGTTTTGTCTTTTCCTCATTTAAGAATTTAAATAATGACCATTATGTCCCTAAGCTTGGATTTTCGACATTTGGTACTATCGTACGTCCATTTCCATCATTTACGTACTCATGCAACATAACATGGTACATGTTATAGGTGACTTTCGTCACCTCACATTTCATTTTCTGACTTTTGGGTAATTCGTGCCTTAAAAAACGTCTGAAATTAAACTATCCTCGAATTGACGAGAATCGACGTGCTAGCTAGATTTCACGAGGAGACGATTCCAGCAGGTGGAAATCGTTTGTCATCCGAATCTAGAGAATAAATTTCGGATTTTAACCGAAATTACGATTTTACCCTTTTTCCAGAATTGGAATTTCTCGGGTCTTACAAGACAAGACATTGTAAAGGAGACTTTTTCACTTTTTACAGATTTTTGAAGGGAAGCTTTCAACAAGTCCCGCTTTTCTCATTTTCCCCTCATTTTCTCTCATTTTCTCACTAGCGAGCACCCTGCGGGGATGGCTTCAGTGAGTCAACTAAATCTCCTTCCTTGGCAGAATTGGGCAAGGAATTAACTAGGTAAAGACAGAGGGCTCTAATGTTTTCAACGTAGGTATTCACTGACATTTATGTGTTTCTTTTGAACTCTAGGTTTAGATCCCTTCGATGCACCTTGAATGATCCGTGTTGATAATCTTTTGGGGTTCGGTGGATGCTTGTGCTAGATCAACGAGATTCATTGGTTACCATCCCAGTAGTCATTGGAAGGTGAGTCGGAGATACATTTTGCATGTCTAAGACCATTAATGATCAGTGAATACTAGAAGGATAGTTATTAAGTCGAGTTTATAGTCAAATCAAAGATCGATTGGGAAGTATTAACTATATGTTGTTATCCCCAATGCGAGGAAAAGGGCCTAAGAACCCTTCATTTACCATAGGAACTCAAGCCCAGTGACCTAATGCTTCAAGGGAGTTCCTTCTATATTTTTATTTCATTTTGATTAGCATTTCAACTACCAAAACAAAATGTTTTTATGAAAACTCAAAATCCAAAATGAAATCATCAGTTTGAGCCTCTTTGCATCGATGTTTCGTGAAGAAAATATCAGGTGAACGTCCTAGAGCCACTATGCGAGTAGCAATGCCACATAGTAGTAGGGTGTAGGTATAGTCAAATTTGTTGATTCGGGATACCGTGCGGGCCCCGTCGAATGCGGCGCCATTGCCGGGGATGGTGCCTTAGTCTGCGAATATTAGCTTCTTTGAACTTGTGATCCTCATCACAAGCAGCGGGTGAATTTCCTTTCTTTTTTTATCATTCTTTATAGTAGTTTACTACTAGGTTGATTAATTTCAATTTACTGTTTATGTTTTTGTTTCTTGTTGGTGCTGTCCTGTTTTGCATGTAGGAGTTTATGTTCCAGTGGACAAGGAATACGAATGGCAGATTAGTGAAAACTAGTGTTCACGAAACATGTCCTTGATGGGCACAGATTTTGATCCAATGGAACATATGAAGGCTCTTGAGTCGGCGGGAATGGAGAGGAACCTCGATGCATTTAGGTCCATGAGGGACCACATACACCCTCTACGAATGAGTGCACCCTCCTGCATTGTGCCTCCAAATAGAGGACATGGTTGTTAGACCTTATCTTGTGCCTTACTTCCCTTTCCATGGTGGCCGGAGGTGAGGCCCACTATACACATCGGGGAATTTGAGAGGGGTTTGCAACACCTTAGGAGGGATAAATACCACTTTGGACTTGATGAAGTGGCTTTTCTTTGACAACGAAGGATACAAAGCCCGAGGAATTTGGTAAACTCACTAAGGCCGGACCGTTATTTGGACCGGGAAATGCGGTGAGTTCTTAAAAGTTCTTCTGACCCATAGAACCAACAGTGCGAAAGGAAAATCTCACTTTCGGCCAAATGAAAATGAAAAATATTCTATGAATGCTAGGAAAGATGAAGCCTCGTGCCTTTGTCCCCACCATGGCTGACACATGCATTACTCGACCATTTTTATGATGGGATGTCTCACATATGAAACATTTGTTGGAAACTATGTGGAAGGGGAACTGTGAGCAAGAATCGAGGAGGCTATGGATTTCCTGGTGTGGCGGGGAGCTTCAAAGTTTGGATGAACCCTAACCCAGGGAGGTAGAGAGGATGAGGCCTTGAATCAGAAACAGAAGGGGTGGCATGTATTCCCATACAGGACTGGGCGACAGAGGGCTGACTTTAGACCTTAGTTAGAAGGTTGGAAGAGTTGAAATGAGAAACCATCATGAGGTGCAGCGGTGGTAAATCCTATCTGAAGCTAAAGTACATGCTTCATTTTTGTTAGTCAGTGAGCATTTTGGGAGGCTTCATTCTAGTAGTAAGAGAGATGTTCTTCGATCGAGCGATTTTGTTGGTGTCGAGCCCACAACTATTGCCTTGTATGGGAACACCTGTAATACTAGTTGAGACTTCATCGAATCTCTCACAGGCGAAACTCGCTAGTATGTGCACCCCTTCTGCTGACACGATTATGGTTCTTCCATCTCGACACCATAGTAAATCTCTCCGGTTGAGCAAGCCATTCTAAATTCATGAGTGGTAGGTAACTTTGTGGAAGAAGCGAAGGCAATCGATGTCGTTGACTTAAAGAATATCACGTAAGGCACCACTAAACAACATAATAGATGGTCTCTAAAATGATATTGCTCAAAAAATAGACAACCTGTAGTACTCCATTTCAAGGCTCCTTGTCGGCGGCAAGTGTGGAATGAGACGGAAATTCCCTTCACAAAGCCCAGCCGAGAATCCCCAGAAAGGAATCCTCTAGGTAGCTAATGCCAGTGAAATTGCTCCTAAGATGGATGAAGTAAAAGCATTTATCACATTGAGAAGTGGAAAAAAAGCGTTGAGTGTGAATTTTGCTGCAACCACTTGATGAAGCTAAAGAAGAGCCCGAGATGAGGAGCGAATGGAGTAGTGATCAAGGAAGACATGAAATGAAAAGAGCGTGCCTCCACCATTCCTCGAGAACTTAGAGGCAAACAGAGGTGAATAACTGGCCCGAGATTCTTGAAGTGTTGAGCGGGGTGAAAATTGACATCCTCTCTGAACATGATTAGAGGAGTCTCGGCTATATACGGAAATTTTTAAAAGACACATTTTGCCCAGCAAGAGGACTAGGTGTGGACAAAAGCGGCTTTCTTGATGATAGAATAGGTGGGCTCCATCATCGATACGAGACCACTAGTGAAATAGACCGGGATCTCTGCCATTTGATGTGAACATTGGGGGAACTTGTGTAGAAAGGGCATTGTTATTGAATTTGGGACGATGTCAATTTGTTACCTTACTGGAGTCTACAAAGTAGTTAGGGATGAGAGGTTGAAGCCACGCCCACCATCACCTTGTCTTTGGAAGATAGATCGGTCAATTTGAAAAGGGATGGTATCGAGAATGTTTTTGGTGTGAAGGTGGATAAGTTCTATTATCTTGTGGACCGTTGTGCTCGTCTTTGAGCGATGGATAAGAGCCAATTGTGCCATCATACTTGGAGAGCCAGTTCTTGTCACCTGAATACCATCAATTTGGAATGGAGTCGTCTGACTTAAGTTTGCCGCTTATGTTCTTGGCTTCGATGTTTTTCATGAGTAACCGCAGACCATCGAAGAAATAAGAACCGAAGTTTTGGTCAGCGCGGTGAGGAGGCTCTTGTGCTTAGAAACCCACAGAGGCGATGGAGGTATAGGGTTTGATGAAAAATATTTGCCCCGATCATCGCCCATTTTTTGATTCCACAGCCTTACCACCCAGACCAGAGGCTTAAAATATAGGTTGAGTGGTTTCGATTACGAGGCCCGTGGTGTCCACTCCTTTTTTGTTACTGCATTTTATTTTATTTTGTATTTGCTTTACTTTGTTTTCTCTTTAGATTTTCTATAATAATTTAATTTAATCTTTGTTTTAGCTCGTTTCATTTTCTGGCTTCATTTTGGGTTTATGCTTAATTTCACAGTGGGGAGGTGCTTGGAAAAACAGAAAAGAATTGCGAGGGTTGCGGTGCTTTAACGAAAATTTGCGACACAAAATTTTCGCGCGAGAAATTTGCGACTGCGAAATTTTTGTAGGATCACTATAGCAGTTGTCTTGAAACCATGAAATTTCGCAGCCTTGCCCCATTTTCAGGAAAAACATTTTTTGTCAAGACTACGATGGAAACCTTTTATGCCTGACCCTTCTTAAAAAAAAAAAATGCTAACCATTTCTATAATTTTCTGAAACTAAATTTTTTTCACCCCTAGTTTCTTTTGGCCATAACTTTTTTATTCGAACTCCGTTTTGGGTAATTTTGGTATTGTTGGAAAGCTTAGAGAGTGTAGAATATAAATATAGCTAGAAAGATCACTATTGAAATTACGATAAAGGCATAATTTTTAAAATTCTCCAATTGGTCACTTTTAACCTCTCTTTCTTAACTTCCCGACAGTCATTTGAAGCCCAATGGAGTCTGAATAAGACCTCTTTGGGAAACCTGTTTTTATATTTTTGATTTCCATTGTTTGCGCATGATCATATTTTGCCTTTGTTAATATTTTGGTTTAACACTTTACATCTCTTTTGTTTCTTGTTTCATAAATGATTCCTCTTCTCATGCTTGGTATTTCTCAGGGTGTCGATTCCTCCATAAATTTCCATTCCATAATCCATTGTTGAGAATGATGTAGAATTCGGTTGGGGGGAGAGTTAAGGAAGGAAGTGTTAATTTATGTTTTGAGCAAGTCTATTTTGTTTAGTTGAATGGCTTGCTAGTTAGTTAGTTTTTTTTTTACAATATAATTCATGTTTTTAGTTTCTAGTTCATGCTTGCATTTTCTCATTTTCAGAAAAAAAAATTTTAAATGCCGGAAACTGATGCGAGGTGAAATTTTGTTCAATGTGTTGATCGTGGAGAATGGTATTTATATTAGTTAGTAGATAACCTAATGAAATTCTTATTGTATTCAACCTTTTTCTTACATTAGACTAACATACCCTTTGTGCACATTGGATTTCATTTATGAAATTTGAAAAATTGCCTTGCCTTACAGGCACATAAGTCTAGCCTAGTACTTCTGACCACACTTTATGGTGGGACCTGAGGTAAAGACCAATGGAGTCTTTCAAGCAAGAAAGAAAAGAAAGAAAGAAAAAAGAGAAAGAAAGAAATTGTGACACTTTTCCTTGACACCTGAGCACGGTTCGAGGGGTATATACGTGAAAATCTTTAAAGCGATTGCCTTAAACCAGCGGATGAGAGTCATAGCTTTGTGCTCATTGTAGGTGGTGAGTGGTTGTAACAATTATGGTGCTGAATTTTTCTATCTCATTAAGAAAGTGCGGGAGGTGAAACACGAGAAGAGTTAGTGGTTGAAGATCATATGATTTGATGCCCTAAGACTAAGCGGTTGGGAGTCATCGGTGGACCTGGTCCATGGACATTTGTGAGTTAGATACCTCAACGTTGCATCCACCGCAAGATGAAGTTATAGAACTAAGTTGGTGCCTTGGAGTTGTGGGGGTGGAGTTTAAGGCTACTAGGTTTAAATAAGATCTAAGTTGGGGGGAGAGAACAGTTTGGCAGTTTATTTTTGAAACCTAATAAAATCAAACACTTAGGTTTTTATGGAAGGTGTCAGGTTGGTTCTCTAGGAGTTGACACTATTTTGATACTTGATTTTTATACATATGCCTCTTCTTGAGATGGTTATGAGACTGGAGGCTTTTGATAATAACCGTTTGCGGGTTAGGTTTTATCCTTCTAATTGATTTTGCTCCCATTTTTGTGTGAATATATTTATAGCTCATCTTGCTTTTATTTGCTCATCTTCCTTTCATTGCTAAGGACTAGCAATGTGTGTCTAGTTAGAAGTGATTACCAAAAGTATTATTTATATTTAGCACTCTATGTTTAAGCACTTTAATATGAGCAGTATACTAATTATTGGTGTATTAAGGACCTATGAGCTCTTAACCGATTTTTGTGGCTTAGTTGGATTCTTTGGGGCTCTCTATCTTGGGGACGGGAGTTCGAGTCAGGCACGAAGAATCATTAAATGAACATGACCAGAGAAGAAGAAGTTGTGCATAATGAGCTTACTGCAAATTTATGAGGTTGTGAAATTTTGCAACCCCTTCGAAATTTCTGGAGCTCACGAATTTTCTGACCTGTGAGCGTTTTTGCAACATCCTTTGATGAGATGTTCTGGAGCTTTTGACTTTTTGGATTTTTGTCACTTTTGATTTCTTTGATTTATCACTTGTAAATATGATTATTGTTTTGAGTTAATTACAGTGAATTTATAAAACCGGTTTTGTCTCAGCCCCAGACGAACATTGCTAAGCGGACTTTTCTTACTATGATTTTGGAGGAAGCTTTCAACAAGTTCAGTTCTTCTGTTTCATACTTTCTCCTGTTTTCTCATGGCCCCGAAACACCCTTTGAGGATGACAGCTGGGGTTGAGCAGGCTAAATCACTATCACTTATTAAACCATGAGTAGCGTGGTAAACAAGAATCATGTTTCGCATAGTATTCTTGACACATTTGTGGATTCCTGTATTTTGACTCCCAGGTTTGAATCACTTAAGTCTGCACCCCACAGTGATCTGTATTTGATGATACTTTTAGTTCTGGGTGGATGTATTACTGATCCATTAAGAGATTCATTGAATTACCATCTATTAGATCATTCCGGAAGGGTGAGTGAGGAGATACTTTTTTGCTCTGTGAAGGACTGTTGTGCATAGAGGTAGGAGAATGCACCATTTTCAAGGGACAGTTGTGAGGGTGAGTTTTGTGAGTCAAATCGTATCCAATTCGGGAAGTATCCTGTGTTTGGCCATCCACAGATCTCGAGAAAGGACTGGGGGCCGCTAATTGCACCGTAGGGCAGCCAGTGACTAATGCTTCAAGGGGAATTCCTTCTATATTTTACATTTCTTTCCTGAATTTCCCAGCTACTATAAACCAGTGTTTTGCTTCTTGAAAGAAACCCAAGATCAGGCCAAAATACTTGGGTTTTGAGAGCCTCTATGTCGGCATTTCGCAAAGAAAACCCATCCCAGTGAAGCAGTCCTAGAGCCACTATCTTTGGTAACAATCTTCTATACCAATGATAAGTGCTTCAGTACTCATAATTGCATTTGATTCAGAATGCCCTAGAAACCCAAGATACATCTAGGTCGTGAATTAATGGAAACTTTGGTTTTGAGGGCCATTTCTTGCCAAGGACATATTTCATAAAAAGTAATGGCAACACTTATTATGGTTCAAGAGCATGTTTAGGGTGTGAAAAGTTAGATTTATGTGAAATTTGGCGGGGATCTGGCTTACCATGAGCTCAAGAACTCAAGTGTCAGGATCTGCATTTATGCTGTTGTTTGGAAATTGCGCTGTATGTTTTGGTACGGTAAACCATTCAGTCTATCAATTATTAAAGACCATAGCACATTGCATAGAACAAAGAACCGAAACATTTTATTTTTAGTATTAATTTCTTAAACATGCTACACTCCTTGCACCTTAAACTATGGTGATGAACTTGAGGTAATGGGGTACTCGGTCTCGAGGTGCATTTAAGTAGTCCTTTATTGGGAATGATATTCGGACTCCTAGAGTCCGCTGACCCCCACCTGAGCACACATTACGCTACTTGAACATTCAAGGCCTAGTTAGGGTTTACAGAAAAATATAATTTGAGGGCTTGTAGAATGCACGTGAGCGGAATACCGCGCTCTTAATATTGAATTTTCCTTCTTGAAGAGTGGTATAGAGTTTAGACACTTAGACATAGCGGGTTGTTTTCAATGAAACTATACAGTTGCAATACAAAGTGTTGGAGTAAGTCGTTGGAATTGAAAAGTAGATTTCGACGAACATATCTGATGGCATAAACAACACTGGAAGAAGTAGTAGTAGTCTTCTGACGGAGCGGAACCGATGACAATCCACAGCCATGGGCATCGGAGGTCGAGAGCGAGAAGCCATCATTGTCATTATATCATCGACAATGGCGTGCTTAACCGCGATGGTGACTCTAGTAGTGGTAATGGCTTGAAGAGAGGCGAAAATGAAAGAAACAGGTAAAAAAGTTTCCTTTCTCCAAATAAGAGGGGGTTTAAATAGATACGACCTATATTGATTTTTTTTTTCTAGCACCTTTCTCAGAGCTTGAGATCAAAGAACCATTCAGATAAGTTGCGCACTAAGGCGGATAAGCGTAATCGAAAGCGTTCTTCCAGCTGGTTTTGGCATCTTGTAGGTGAAGCGTATTACATTTGTTTTAATAATCTACTACAATACAGCCGATTACTGATGGCTTTGAATAACACTTATTTAGTCTTTATTCTAAAGAAGAAAAATTTTGAATGTATGGGGGACTTTAGGCCAATCTCCCTTTGTAATGTGATTTATAAAATAGTGGCGAAATCAGTGACGAATAAACTCTGGAAATTTATGCCATAAGTTGTCTCCATGTCAGGTGATATCTTTATTACTCGGGTCATCATTAGAAAATATTCTCATTAAATATGAGATTCTAAACTACGCGAAACGAAGGAACATAGAAAATGAGGATATCTTGCATTAAAAGATGAATATGGAAGGCTATGACGGGGTGGAATGGTTGGAGAAGTAATGCTTAGGATGAGCTTTGTCTACCATGGGTTAAACTCATGTGGCGCGATGTTACTAGGTTAGCTGTACAATTTTACAGATGACCCCCAGGCGCTATCATCGATTGTGCTTAGGCGAGTCGAGGGGACCCATTGCCTCCTTACTAGTTTCATTATACGTGCGGGCGTTAGTGCGCTTATTTGGGTAAAGAGTCTTTTAGCGATATGGTGTAAAATTCTGTGGAGCTCACTCTAATAATCACTCATTTGTTTTTGCCCGACAATTGACTTTTATTTATTTCAAAGCTATTAAGTTGAAACCAAACTATGAAACAGAGCCATTTTGGAGTGGTTTTAGCATTGGGGCGAGGATTTTCATAAGTGGCACAATCACTGGCCTGATGTGGTTTCTTCTCGACAAGGTTTAATTTGCTCAATATTGGGAGTTCGAAGGGACATCAAATAATTGTCAATATTTGGATCCCTTTATGATAAGTGGAGTAAAATTAGGCGTTTGACTACTTAAAAGGAATGTGTGTGGAAGAGACCGCATAATTGGAACACTAAGAAACTCACTCGAGTGGGGAAGAAATTCTTTTAAAAACTATAGTCCAGACATTGCCGAATTACATTATATGTCCAGCACTTCCACTCTCCATAAGGTGTGTGCCATGATATAAGTGATACTCAACTCATTTTGAGGTTGGGTGGAAAGTCAAATGCGGAGAAAGTAGTATTCATTAGGCGAAGATAGAACCAGTTATAATGTGCTCAGGTTGTGAGGTGGGGATGGGATGGGGTTGCATGAGTTTAACCTTGCCCTTTTATGCAAACAAGGTTGGAAGATGATGGCTAAACCCTCCTCTTTGGTAGAAAGATTTATCAATCAAGCTATTATCCCCTTCCACGTTTTTGAATTTAACCATATTTCTTACTACCCGCTGACCACAAATATTATTTGTTTCTGAGGACCTCCCTACGAAAGCATGGTAGATTATGTGTTTGGAGATGGCTGAATTATGATAAAACAAGACCATATCAAAACAGATCCGTAGTCATCGAGTAGCCTTCTTGGTGTGACCTTTGAAAACCTTGTCAGGCTTTAATGATTCAGTTCTCTTGATGGGACATGGATTTGAGTTTGAGACATATTCAACCAAGAGAGACAAGAGTCGATCCTTAATATCTTACTCGGTTATAGGCGAGATTGATAGTGGGCTTACACATGGTGTCGACGGCTCCTCTTTAGAGATTAGAAATTCGTATTCACGGGAGGTTTTGTATTTTTTTTTTTTTATGTGGAACCTTAGATGGAGTGTTCCCACCGTTGACAAGCTTAGGTATCACATGCTTCCAATCTCTCCAATCTTCCCTCTGTGTGTTGCAAATAGGGAGTCCCGAAGCATCTATTGTTTCAATGTTCCTTACTGTGGCTATTAAGTCTTTAGATTTTTAATCCTCTCCACTTCACATAGTGCAGCATGAATTGATTATGGCATGGTTTAGTGGGTTAGCGGGGTTCTTTGCTCCTGCAGTCTCATTAGCGGTTATGTTATTCTGGCGTGATTATGGACTGCAGAAACTGTTGTGGTGAGGAGCAGTGATGGTCACCATGTAAGATCCTTGATGTTGTGGGTAGCTCCCACTCAGAACAATGGCGAGCTCGACTTGTGGAATTACATCATTAACTTCTAGATGATGCCCGGGTTGCCCTCTAGCGGTAATGCGGGTTCTTGAGTCTTGTTGCTTAGTTCAATGTTGATGCAACTGTTTTTTAGGATAGGTCCCTTACTGGGTTGGGATGGGTCATGGGTGATTCCTCATGAGCTTTTCTCTCTGCGCATGGCACTCTTCTTCACATGCAATTACGTGCGAATGTGGCTGAGACTATGGGGGTTCAGGAGGTTCTATCCCGATTAAGCAGGTGTCACCTAAAGTTGTTTTTAGTGGATGCACAAGTTGTGGCCCCCAAAATGCCCTCGGCCCGATTAAGTACTAAACACCCTTTTGCCATCTCTAATTGAGGTTTGCCGGGTTCTAATAACAAGTGTATAAAGGCCATTTGTAAAATCAGAGATTGAATTTAAACTTTTTTTAAAGGGCACACAGTGAACTTGTTGTCTAACGAGGTTGAAAACCTAGAATTTTTCTAAATCTCGAATTAAGCAGATCTCACTATTGTGAATTCATACAGTGAAATCCTGGTTGCAAAGCAAATTTATTGGTGAGATGATCGAATTTCACATTTTTGAGACATGTGTCGGGGTGTTACATAATGAGCCATGTCAAGTGACACGTAATGAAGCAGTAATATTGTGACACGCAATGAAGCCGTGTGTCCGCAAAAGGCATGCGAGCAAATGCATGTGTGACACATGTCAAACCATGTGTCCATGCATGTCAATAGGAGAAATCTATAAAGAGAAGGCAAAATCAATTAGTGGGGAGGGAGCGACAAAAAGGAAAGGAAGGAAAAAAAGTGAGAAGAAAAAAAAAGAAGGAAGAAAGGGAGAGAGAAAAAGGAAAAGGAAATCGGCGTTCCAACGGTCGGAACTCGTTAGACTAAGTAAAGTCCGTATATTCGACAAGGGCTACACTCCAAGAGGTAGGGATTCTTCCTAATTTGGTTTATTTTACACCATAAGAAAGTTGTGGGTTGTGTCTTCCACTAGGGGCTATTTGGGCTGGGTGAAATATGAGATCTTTGCCTGTTTTGATCCTACACACTGGCCGGATTTTAGGACTGATTTTCAGGTGGGAAACCGAGGGACTTTGGACTCGAGTCCTTCATGTAAGTTGTAGCTACATCAGTAAACTTGATGTAGGCTTTTGAATCACCCAAATCGGACCTCTACAACCTAAGTTATGGTCAATTTCCCAAGACTCCACAGTTGGGCTGTTCATTGGTTGTGCCCGGATTTTTGGATTGATTTTGGTGCAGATTTCATGCTGACTTCATGGGCTGTTTTGGTGGTTTGTTAACGACCGGTTGGTGGCCTGAACTAGGACTGAGTCATGGCTGTTTTGGGATTAATTGTGCCCTGTTTTGGTGGTCTGTTATGGCCGACTTGTAAGGTATGAAATTGTGGATTTTTAAGGTGTTATTTCTTGATTTTGTGATAACATGCTTAATTGTTCTTTCTGACATATATCAAACATGTTGGGAGAATTGAGGATGATCATTTACGGAAATATGTCTTTTGACATAATTATCATGATACATGATTTATTGTCCATATGACGTCATTACATATGAGACATGGAATTGATATCACGATGGCATAATGGCTGCATATACTGCGAGACATCGCGATGTGGGTGGAAGTGTGGTGCCATCAAACATAATCCTTCATGGTTGAGTGAGTGGGTTGAGTATATTGAACAAAGATTAGGAGTTCTACTATTTAGAGCATGAAAATTTGTGTCGGGTAGTAATAGCTGAGGATAGATACACTCAAGATTGAAAGCCAGAACATTTTGGTTATACATATGTGTCCATTGATGAAAGCCCGTGAAAGTGTAGGAAGGCGTGTGAAGCCTGCGGTGAGACCCCAAAAATTCGCCTACCCAAAAAGGCACATGTTTTGTTGATAAAATGATCCTTGAGTGAGAAACATCGATAAGGTTTGGTACTAAAAACTTGATTTTTGTTTCAAAGTGATCATTGGATGAAATTCATGACGATGGATGTTGTCACACGTAGCTCGCATTTATTGTGATGAGGTTTGTGATGATTAAGATTTTCATGCATTAAGTGAGTCATGGCATCTCATTTCGGCGTATGTAGTATTCCATTAGAATTGCATCATTATATTGGAATGTTGATATGATAACTATATATATATATATATATATATATATATATATATATATACTCATATATATATATATCTCTCTCTCTCTCTAAATACGTGTGTGTGTGTATATGTGTCCAAGTGAACATTGCATGTGCATTTAGGGGGATAATAACCTCTGTAGGAGTCTTTCTACTAGGTGTGGCTCACCCTTTATGGAAAAACATTTGGTCACGAGGTGCCACATTTTGAGTGGACAACTCTGGATTGGGCCGAGGTTGAAAGCAGGCATGTGGCTGGTATAGTTCTTTTTATGATACTTTGGAAAGAACTCGTTTTGGCATATGCCTGTGTATGTAATGGGGTTTGTAATTAAACTCATAGTAATATGTTTTGAAAATAACATAAAAAGTTTATTGAATGTGGCTAAACGAATCTCGGTGAATGGGATTGGACAATGTGGTATCGAGACAAACGAAATCCATAGGTAATTTTGAACCTCGCTTCACAGCATAGTGTCAGGGAGTAGGTATGTGATTACCTAGGACTCGATGAATGGAACAGCATGGGTACTAGGATATACGTTATCCACGGATATTTCCACGGGTTGATGTTTGGTCAACAAACCCCCAGGTTATTGGGGTGTCACATCTTGGTATCAGAGTTTAGGTATACGAACACCTAAGGCTTAGCGGGCTTGGGTCTAAATCATTGCATTTTTGGTGCATTTCATGTTTTATGATCAATATGCTAGTTACGTGTTAAGTGAATTACTGTAGTACATGTATATAGGAAAAGATGAACACTAGGGTTAGAGAACATGACCTTAGGGGTTTAAAAAATGAATAAAATGGAATAGTTCGGGATCGGAAATATGCACGAACTAATTTAATTCAGAAAAGAATCTCAATTCTCTATTTGACACATGTAGATGGAAAGTCGAGGAAGAGGAAGGGGGCGCCGAGGTAGTGGGCGGAGCAACATCCCACTACCACCGACCTTTGACCAATAAGCCTTTATGGAGGCTATTAGTGTTGTGACTACTACTATTGCACAGTCGAGTGCAACGGTTGCCATTACGGAAGCTGTAATTTGCTTGACGGATTGCGAGAGTTCATGCTTGCAAGGTTCATGGCGCATCATCCTCCCGACAACCGGGAGGAGGGGATCGATGATAAATCGATCATTGGTTCAACATTGGAAAGATATTGGAGGCTATGGAGATTATCTAGATGCCACCAGATAATAATGCTAGTCGCGTTTTAGTTAGAGGGTGAATCCCAAATATGGTGGGATTGGGTCAAAGCCTCGAGGGACTTAGAGGCAATGACATGGGAAGAGTTCCAAGATCTCTTCATGATTTTCCCAACATATGCTCGACATGCAAAAGCACGGGAGTTCCTAGAATTGAAACAAGGAATGATGACAATGCTTGAATATGAGGCTAAGTTTACTAAATTAGCCTGTTTCGCTGATGACTATGTAGCCACGGACATGGCTAAGGTGAGAAAGTTTGAGGATGGATTAAAACTATCCATCCGAGGTAAAATTATGGGACTTCTCCTACAAGATATGGACTTAATGGTCGAGACTGACTCTTAGCCACATTGAGAGGAGAGTGGACGATGCACGAGACATCCGAGGATACCGGGTGTTAAGGATAAGAGGAAGGCTTGACCTTCTTATTCTGCTTTCAAGGAAGAAGTAGAGAACTCCTACTCCACTGTGATTTCAAGGGCGAGAATTCGCGGCCATCGAGGCGAAGCCCGAGGTCGATCACGAGTGGGGAGACGCCGGGGCTCTATGCGGTCACATAGGACATGTTTCCATTACCATCAGCACACGGGCACTAAAGGCTGGTTGCCTGGAGGTAGGAATCGAGTTATGGGACACCTGGTCCCGGTCATCGATGGGGCGTGCACGAGACCACGATTTTTCCTCAGCACCCACCATGGGCCGGGAGATAGTAGGTGGCAGGCCTTTGCACAAGGCCCCATTGCGCCGCAATCTGCCGGATGGGCGGGCGGGGAGGTCGAGAGGTCAGAAGCCGAGCTCACAGTCAGGAGCTTTTAGGGACCCCGAGGGCGTGTTGCATACCATTACACCTGTTGAGCTTAACGAGATTTAGTCAATTATTCAGAGTATGTTTCTACTCTTTCGCCTATGGGCAAGAGTGTTATTTGATTCTAGTGCATCTCATTCCTTTGTTGTCGCATCTTGTGCGAAATATTTGGGCTTAGAGGTTGAAACCTTGGAAAATTCGTTGTATGTGAATTCTCCCTTAGGAACTAGGGTGAGTGGTAAGGCGATACGTCGAGTGTGAGTTAAATCTCAAAGAGTTATGCTCACTTGTGAACCTTGAGTCATGGACATGTCAGAGTTTGATGTTATCCCTGGGATGGATTGGTTGACACCTTGATTTGTCGTTGATTGTGATACGTAAGAGGATTCTTTGCTACCTGCTTGGATGATGTTTGTGTTGCTCGGGGGACGTGTATGCCACACAAGTGGGTGTGCGATTCACAGGTGTCACGGATAGTTGCGGGGTTGGCTAGAAAACCTTTACTGGAGGATGAGGTGGGAGAGTTGGGTCACCTCGGGTAGTTTGCAAGTATAAGGTTTTTCAATGGAGGATTATCGAGTTACCTTTGTATGCGAGACTAATAGACACGTATTGAGTTACCACGATGATACATCCACTGACTGCTGAGCGCATAGAATGGCGGCTTGCTGAGTTAGCCAAGAACTCAGGTCAAT
Source organism: Tetrastigma voinierianum (assembly GCA_016808115.1). Classification (NCBI taxonomy): domain Eukaryota; kingdom Viridiplantae; phylum Streptophyta; class Magnoliopsida; order Vitales; family Vitaceae; genus Tetrastigma; species Tetrastigma voinierianum. Next base: position 27,148 of record JAEQBH010000292.1, read on the forward strand.
TGCAAGACTTCTCGTTAGGGTGCTCAGTGTTGTTTTCCAAGAGGACAAGACCCTTGTTGTGCATTGACTGCAGAAGCGGTTAAGCAAAGTTACGATCAGAGGTGGTATCGCTGCGGGGATTGATGATTTGTTTGATCAGTGGGGGCGCGAGTACACTCCCAACAGAATAGATCTCATAGCGATTATCATCGATTAAGGGTTAGGAAGCCGGATATCCACATGACAAGCGTTTGAAGCGTGTCTGGGGCATTTCGATTTCTGAGTAATGCCATTCGAGGTTAAGAATGCTCTAGTAATTCCTTGGATCTCATAGGGTCTTTCACCCCTATCTAGATCAGTTTGTTGTGGTCTTTATGGACGACATTTTGATCTACTCCAAGTCAGAGGAGGAGCATGAGGATCATTTGAGGATTATACTCCATGCTTTGAGAAACCATCGGGTTTGTATACTTGACTTCATTAAATGTGAATTTTTGGCTGCGAAAGGGTAAAGATTCTTGGGTCATGTGGTATTGGCTTTGGGTGTCTCGGTGGACTCGAGGAGAAGGGTTGAGACAATATTGATGAGTTGGGAGAGACCCAGTCGGAGTCTTTAGATCTGCGGTTTCTTGGGATTGATAGAGATTATTCTGAAGGTTCATTGAGGACTTCTCCCGATTAGTTGATCCTATGACAAAATTGACCCGGAAGGAGGTTAAGTTTGAGTGGAATGACTTATGTGAGAGGGCATTCCAAGAATTGAAAAGGAGGCTTACCTCAGCTCCTGTCGATAGCCCCGAGAAGGGCTGAGTCATGGAGTGTATTGTGATCCCTCGACAGAGGACTAGGATGTGTTTGATCTTTTGATCGAGAAAGTTCACGACATAGTTCTCGCGATTAAGAATCATGATGTACCCTACACATAATATGGAATTGGCAGCCATTGTCTTCAGCACTTAAAGATTTGGCACCACTACTTGTATGGTGGCCGATTCGGTATTTTCGAACCACAAAGTGCGAAATGCATCTTTACCTACTTGAGACCTTAATATGAGGCAGTGGATGGAGTATTTAGAGGATTATGGTTCTTTGCATTACATCCGTGCAAGAGCAAATGTGGCAGCAAATATCTTAGGAAGTCACAGGGCATATTGGCTAGTATAGCTTCCCAGGAGTGGCGGATGCTTGAGGTTGTGGGATAGTACATTGCACTATAGAGATTAGACCTAGGGTATTTTGGGGAGTTTGCTGGCTACGCCTTCCCTACTAAGCAGAGTGATTGATTCTTAAGGACAAGACACAGAGATAACATCCATCAAGGATCGGGTACAGTCAAGTACTGGTGAATAAGTGGGCTATTCACCTGATAGGCGTAGTGTCCCGGTATAGGGCGAATGTGGTTCCCAGGTTAGCATATTTGAAGGAGATCCTAAGGAGTTCCATTGCCCTCATTTTACGTATATCGGTGTGGCACAAGATCTTGCCATGATCTTCATCGCCCGATATTATTGGAGTGGAAACGATAAGTTAGGGTTTGTTAAGTTAGTGTCTCATGTGTTAGAAGGTAAAAGATGAACACCAGAGGCAAGCAGGGTTACTTCAGCTATTAGAGGTATTAGAGTGGAAGTGGGAGCACGCCACAATGGATTTTGTCACTCACTTGCCAAAGACATTGCAAGGGCATGATACGGTGTGGGTGATCATGGACTAGCTCATAAAGTCGACACACTTTCTAGTTGTATGGATGACAGCTGCGCTAGAGAAATTCTCACAGTTATACATACGAGAGAGATAATCAGGTGCATGGTGCTGAATCTCTATAGTATTTGATTGAGATCCCAAGTTTATGTCTCATTTTTGGGAGAGTTTCCAAAGAGCCATGGGGACACTGTTAATGATGAACACCGCTTTTCATCCTCAGATGGACAGTTAATCAGAGAGGACCATCCAGGCGTTAGAGGACATGCTATGGGCATGAATCTTGGATTTTAAGGGTAGCTAGGAAGAGCATTTACCCTTAGTGGAATTTTCCTACAACAACGGTTCTCCCGGGTGAGTATCACAGTTATATGAGGAGCCTTGCTAAAAGGCCGTATCGATCTACGGTGTTGGGCCCAGTTAGGAGAGATCATTTATAAGTCTGTCTTTGGTAAAGGACACCTTGGAAAAGGTAGAAGTGGTACGGAAACATTTTCTCACCGTCGATGTCGACAAAGAGCTACGCCCGACGGTGACCCTAAGTTCTGTTCCGGTGATCGTGTCTTCTTGAAGGTGATGCCCGAGAGAGGAGCGATTCAGGTCGGCCAGGGAAAGCTATCGTCGAAGTATATTGAACGCCGGTACTTTCGAGATGGTGGTGTAGTTGCGTGGAGTTGGCATTATCGCCAGATTTATCGGGTGTTCATGCGGTATTCCATGTCTCTATGCTCTGGAAGTACACTCCAGATCCGACTCATGTAGTGGATTAGGGTGGGATCATTGTTGATGTAGATGGGAACTTTGAGGAGGGACCTATGCGTATCATGGATAGCCAAGATCAGGTTCTGCGATGCAAGATTATGAGACTAGTATAGGTATTGTGGCAGCACCGAGGAGTGGAGAAGGCAACATGGGAACACGAGGACACGATGCATGCCACTTATCCTTCCTTATTTAGAATGAAGGATGCGTTGTTTGGTCGTTTGATAAATAAAGATGATTGTAGCATATGCATCTACAGTTGTACGTATATGCGTGTGAATTTCGGGCAGAAATTCTTTTTTAAGGAAGGAGAATGTAAAACTTCGGATGAAATTTGAACTTTTCCCGAAAAAAAAAAGAAGCAGTGAACTTACCGCTATAATATAGATTGAAAACCTGCAATTTTTCTAGATCTCGGATGACGAAATGGACCTCACCGTTGAATTCATCTCGTGAAATCTAGTTACCTAAACCAATTCGGTATTTGAATTCGAAGCAGGTTGGAATTTTATGTTTTCTAGGCAATGTGTCGGGGGTGACACATGGCAAGAAGCCATGTGAGTGACCGCGTGGCAAGCCATGTGTTTGACACATGGCAAGCCATGTGTCCTGAGGCATGCGAGAGCAAATGCATGTGTGACACGGCAGTATGCAGAAGCTTAGTCATGTGCGACACGAGTGAGCCATGTGTCCAATGCATGTCAATAGGAGAAATCTATAAAAGGGGAGGCAAATCAATTCCTAGAGGAGGGGAGCAACAAAAAGGAAAGGAAGGAAAACAAGTGAGAAGAAAAAAACATGAGAGAGAAAGAGGGGGAAAAGGAAATTGGCGTTCCGACGGTCGGAACTCTTCCGACCAAGAAGTAAAGTCCGTATATTCGATAAGGGCTACACTCAAAGAGGTAGGGATTCTTCCTAATTTGGTTTATTTTCCACCATAAGGGCTTTGGGGTTATGTCTTTGCCTTAAGGGGTTGTTTGGCCAATTTTTGAAATATGGGAATGTTGCCCTATTTTGATCCTACACACTGGCCAGATTTTAGGACTGATTTTCAAGTGTTCATTAGGGATTTTCAGACCTTCATGTAGTAGTAGCTGCATCAGTGTAGACTTGATGTAGGCTTTTGAATCATCAAATCGGACCTCTGACAGTTATGGTACATTTCTTGGGACTACCACCGGTTACTGGATGTTTATTTCTTGTGCCTAGATTTTTGGACTGATTTCGATGCAGATTTCGTACTGACTTCATGGATTGTGTTGGTGAATGCGTTAGCGATCTGTTGGTGGCGGGGGCAGGACTAGTTCATAATGTTTTGGGATGATTGTGCCCTATTTTGAGGTGAGTGCATTGTAATTAGACGAGGTTTAAAGAATGGATTGTTTTAAGGTGTTATTAGTGATTTTGTGATAACGTGCTTGTAATTTTTCTTCTTGTTATATATGTTTTAATATGTTAGAATTGGATGAAATGTTTGGAAATTATATGCTTTGACATAATTATCCATGATACGAGATTTATCACCGATGAGGCATTCGTACATATGAGATGTGGAATTCGTATGCGAGTGGCATAATGCATTGCATATACCAGCACAGGAACATCGCATGGGTGGAGATTGCATGGTGCCATCAAACACCATCCTTGGTGGATGAGATGGGTTGAGAATAGAGGCAAAGTTGATGGAGTTCCGCCGCCAGCGAGAGCAAGAAAACATGTGTCGGGTAGTAGCAAGCAGGGATAGATACCCCCTCGGGTGAAAGCCTCGGTATTTTTGGTTATACATATGTGTCCAACTGTGAAAGCCCGTTAAAGTGTAGGAAGGCATGTGAAGCCTGTGGTGAGACCCGAAAATTAGCTACCAAGACACATATTTGTTAATAGAGTGATCCTTGGAAGTGAAACATCCAATAAGTTTTGATTTTTAAAAACTTGATTTTTTCACAATAGTGTTGGATGAAATTCATCGACGATGGATGTTATCACACATTGGCTACACATTGTGTGATGGGAGTCTGTGTGACTCTGGAATTTTCATGCGTGGGTGAGTCTCATCTCATGACATGGCAATTGAAGAGTATTCCATTAGAATTGCATGTCGATTATATTGGAATGTTGAACATATATATATATATATATATGTAATGGCGTATTGTGTGTGTGTGTGTGTGTGTGTGTGTATTGTGAATGTGTCAAGTGAACATTACATTTCATTAGAGGAATGTAGCTCTCTATGAGTCTCTGGGTGTAGCTCACCACTTTATGGAAAACATTTCATGGGCGGGAGTATGTCTACTTAGAGTGGACGGCTCTCATTCGGGGCCGAGAGGTTGAAGAAAGTTGACCTGTGGCTGGTATAGTTCTTTTTGTAAAACGTTGGCAAGAACAAGTTTTTTTGGCATATGCACAGTATGTAATGGGTTTGTATTAAACTGTAGTAATATGTTTTGAAAATAAAATAAAAAGTTTATTGAATGTGGTTAAACAGATCCCGATGAATGGGATTGGACGGTGTGGTATTGAGACACAGGATATCCACAGGTAATTTTGAGTCTCGCTTCACAACATGGTGTCAGGGTGTAGGATGTTTTACCTAGGACTCGATGAATGGATCCCAATTAATGGGATTTGACAGTGTGGGTACCAGGATATACGCTATTCATGGATATTTTAAATTGGGTTGATGGTTGAGGTCGCGGGCCTTGGGTTTTGAGTGTCATGCTTATTATCTTTTCTTTTGTTAAAAAGATGCAGATTCGGTTTCTTATACCATAGATAGAGCAATGAGTTCAATGCCAGGTCATTGTGATTGGGTTGTGGATGTTCTGGAGTTCTTGCTTTTGGCTTGAATTTTTATCTTTAATATATCTATCATTCTTTAAAAAAAATCAATTTTATTTATCTTAACTCATCAATAGAAAGTTTAAAAAATTAAAGAAAAAATCATTTGTCTTATAATCTTTTTCTTAGTGCTTTTAGAAACAAACATAGAGTTTTAACCATATGATCAAATCATTTGATATTATAAAAGATCATATATATACCGCCATTTGCTATACACCTTTATTTACATCTATTCATTTGGCATTACAATATTTGTGAGATTACGTTCTTATGGAAAAATCGAACCGAGGTTCTTCCTTCTACCTTGCCCAAGCCAGCAATATTGAGCTTAAAAGAATGAAATCCCAAAAAGACACAAAGCAAATCGAATACCAAACGCATTAGGATTTCTTTTTGTTATTGAAGGTGATAAGAAAGCCTATGATGTTTGAAAGTGATAAGGGGGTTAGAAGCTCACAGTTTTACCACCACTACCAAGTTATTACTTTGTATCATTATATGTCTTTCTAGGAACTTTCCCTTTTCCTTTTCTCCCACTTGTTTGCTGAGATGCATATCATTTTTCTTCATGATCAAGTATAGAGTCTTAGTGGGTTTAAGGTATTCTTTGGCTTCATTTTTTTAAATCTATGACTTAAATTCGTACTTAAGTCATGTGGTTTGAAAGCCGAAATTTTGAGATGTGGTTCTAAATTTTTTTTTTAGAAACAAGTTTATTTAGACATTTATCACTTTGCATTACATCATTGTAGTATTTTGTTCTTATAGAGATTAAGCACGAGACCTCCCATGCAACATCCTCATTTACCATTGAAACCTCAAAGGGTGGAAAGCGATGGAAACATTTTGAACAATAGTTTGGGAGGATGGTCTCAGGCATTACCTCTTTTAATGGTTAATACATTTAATTTTTTCTCATTTAAAGGTTTTATCATCTATAGGTATATACTGGGTTTTTGCCTTTACATTCATTTCAAAGTCATTTGCTAATAGGTTGATTTGATAAAAGACTTTTTGAGAACTATAATTTGGAAATCTAACCCTTCATCAATTTTTGGCCTCATTTGAAAAAAAATAGTCATTGTTTTCTTGTAAAATAACTATTTCTATTCAAAGATATATATAAATACATGAAATAGCAAAGGGTATTTTTGTTCACAATGAGTCATTCTTCAAGGAAAAACATAGAGGATGTTAGTTTTACAAATTTTGAGTTATTTGAGGTATTTTAACCAACTATTTCTTGCTCATATGTGTATTTTAATGATTCATGTGTGAGATTCAAAGACTCACTCATCTTTTGAAAAAGCAGTGGACTAGACTTGACCCTCAATTAAAACTGCATTTCTCGAAATTACCCGATTTCTTGTGAAATTGTTGTAGAGCGTGATAATGCATGCATATCCTTAATCGTTTTCACCTAATTTATGCGCCAAATTTTGAGTACTAAGATTTTGTCATCTGACTTTCAAATTATTTTTGGAAATTAGTAGCCTCATTTATGAATCTACTCATCAGTCGTGTTCGACTTAGGATATTCTTCCTTACGATGAGTTTAAATTGGAAAAAATATAATAATATCTAGAAGGTTTTTTTTTTTTTGAGAATAATTAATTTCATGTGTTGAATTGGTTTCAACTTAATTCTCCCGACTAATTTGGACCTCCTCCCATAACCATCCTCATGAAAGCAAGGATTTTCGGGAAGTGGAACCTCTTAGGTTGACCTTCAGCATTGTGATGCGGATTCAAAGAAAATTGGCATATGTGGTTGGAACTCCTAGGCCTCAATACTACAAACAATTATGTAACCATGGCTCGATCAAAAAGTTCTTCTGCCTATTCTAGAGAACCTCAAGAAAGTAATTAATCAACCAGTTTGGATGACAACATCGCCCCTTGGTGTGCCAAGCCCATAAATCATTGTAGTTCCCGACGCAGCACCAGGGGAGGGTGGAGGAAGTTGTACGAAGATTGTAACAAAGTCGTCTCTTTCGTGTTGTGCGTTCTAGGGTACCCATAATAACTTTGAGTAGCCACCTCCACGACCTTGAACCTCAAGCTATATTGCAAATCTATGTAATTTCTAAGAAGAACTAAGAACCATAGCCAGAATATCTCTATAACATAACAAAGGCCCCATTATGGCCTTCACTACTTATCACGTGACATCCTCGATAGGAACAACTCCCGATAACCTCCCTTTTCACGTGGCTCAACTGCTCTAATTGTAGGGTGTCTAAGATCGAGATATTGAATGACATGGCACCTACATTACGTGACGAGACACGTATAGTACGCCCGGTACTCGATTAGTGCGACGCCACTCGGCCGTGCTTCAGCACATTTAGTACCGATTACTCTACTTATTAGTCTAGCGACACTCGACCGTGCTTCGACACATTTAGTACTTTAGTAGCCTCTGATTAGTGCGACGACACTCTCTATCAATACTTCGGCACTCTTGCTTTGTGCTACAGTACCTCAGTACTGTACCGTACCTTCGGGTACTATTGTGCTATGTCCTACTCATTTCTTATTACTGGTCCAGGTAGTCAAATAGTTATATGATAAGAGTCTGAACAATGAATAAATGTAAAGTAATATACATTGTTACTATCTGCAGATATTGCCTATAGTACCTACGTGCAGAAGTATAAACTCTGTGTTCTCTGGTATCTTTGTACAAGTATAAGCTCTGTAGTACCTACGGGTATCTTTGTATAAGTATAAACTCACGTGACACCTACACGAATTTGCCTCAGTACAAGTATAAGCTGCTCACATGGAATCTACGAAGACGAGTATAAATGCGCTATAGAGTATGTGTATAAGTTTGTTATATGAATTCATGAAAAATTATGATATCTACTACTGTATATATGTTACTGTTATATGCTTATTGTAAATGAGTAGTGCATGTGTATACGTACTTAGAAGTCATATGTTTCCCACTAAGCGTTAAATAGCACGACTTTTAATAGGTGTAGGTGACAAAGAGAGGGCGTCAGCGATCCTACCATGTCTTATTTAAGACGTGAAACTGGTAGGGTCCCATCAGTAAGTTTTCTTTCACGATTATGTAAATAAATGTATAGTTTTTGTATATGTTTATGTAAATGGGACTCCAAGGCGTATGTATTGACACTGTCCAACACCCTACGATTGGTAGTTTCTTTTATTTTGTAAATGATATTTTTATTAGGTTGTAAGATTTGGGCCTGATGTCACGAAAAAGTAAGTAAGGAATTCAATATAGTTTCGCTCCTTCATCCGCTGGCGGGGTCGGGGTGCGATCAGTTGATATCAAAGCCCTAAGTTAGGCATTTTTTGGAAGAGAGTCTTAGATTAAGGATGTACCTACATAGTATTAATATGTTATTTATCTTTGGCGGATGTCTTGTTTGTATATTGTCTCAGAATGGATCAGCTAGACTATAGATGGAAATAGTAGCGTGATCCTTTGGATCAATATGCTTCGATATATGTTTTGAGGTCAACGACAAATGAATGTCGCTATCTGGAGCGTGGTAAAAATCTCTGCGCTGATATCGCGAGGTGGCTAGATGGAGCTCACGACTCGAGCTACGAGTGATTTGGTAAGAAAGCATGGAGTGGAAGAATTCCATGAATGCAGTATGGAAGAGTTCGATAAAGCGAGTTTTGGCTTGAAAAAGCGGGAAAGGGCTCACAGATGAGTGAGATAATGCTATGGACCCAAAAGAGCGCATGTGCGAGTTTCATTCTTTGCGGTGCGACTATGATTGGTGGAAAGGCTGGTTTGAGAAATCCTTGCCTGGATCGATCACATGGGACTTCTTACGTCACAAAGGAATTATCTGATATGTGATGATTACAAGAGTCGAAATATAAGGCAAATTCTTGACCTTCCCCAAAGACAAGGAAGCGCAGTGGGTGAATATGAAAAAGAATTCGATCGTCTTAGTAAAAATATGCACAGAATCCATTCTTCTGTGAAAAAATTCCAGATGTAAGCAGTTTGAGGAGGGCTTACATGAGTGCTTAAAAGGTACCTCATGTGGTTGTAACTCTGACATACTGTGGTTGTTAATTTTTATTAGCTATTCTGGCGGCTATAAAAATTGAGAGTCTTAAATGAGGCAAAAAGAAAGAAAGAAAAAGTTCTCAAGATGGGGGTTCCTCTTAGAAAAAAAAGACCTAGAGAGTCACAAGTTGATTCGATGCGGGGTTGACTGTGGGTAGGAGTCAAGGACTTACCATGACACCAAGGTTCGATCCGAGCACTACGCCGAGACGAAGGAAAAGAAATGCATGCTTAACGCCACTTAAATATCATTTTGGTATTTGCGGGCAGTGCTTGGGGTTGTTCCGATGTGGGAACACGGACCATGTGATAGCCAACTGTCCACGAGGATTGAGTTACGAAATCCTCGAGGGAAGTGGTAGAGAGGAGGGTCGAAATACCTCCTGAGCTTCGAGTAGGGGTAGAGGAGAGTGGTTCACAAGGAAGAGTGGTACTTGAGGAGATAGTGAATCGTCCTACTACTCTGGCCCGACCGGAGCTTATTCTATAAGGCTGGAAACTAGTGAAGATGCGGAGCATGCACCGAGGGGTTATTCTTTTGGTACTTTCACTCTGCTGATATTGACTTGTATGCTTTATTGATCAAGTTCTACGCATTCATATATATGCATGGAACAAATATGATAAATTACCGGTAGTACATTAACCTTATGACTTGCTTGTTACAAGTAGTGAAGGCCCTAGTCAATTAAAAGTTATGCGTGTATAAGAATTATCCCTATTAATTTTATGATAGGAATTCTCGGTTAATCTAATTGCTTTGCTTTTCATGGTTGAATTTTGATATTGGGAATTGATTGGTTATCGAACATGGGCCATAGTTGATTGTGATAAGAAAATAGTCTGGCAAATGTTGACCTATCAAAGTAATAGTATGGGGTACGTCTGAACGATGCAAGTTATTTTGACTAGCGACTGGCGTTTTTGAGAAAAGTTTGTGAAACCTTTTTGGCTTATTCATGACTCGAAGCAGTGAATTTCAAAAAACATTCTTGTGATTAGGGTTCACGATGTGTTTCCAATTCTGGAATTACCACAAAGAGAAGTGGATCTCTATTGAAATTGTATGTGAATGACTCCTATTTCTCGAGGGCACTCCTATCGTGTGGCTCCAATCGAACTGGAAAGAGTCAAGATCAACTACAAGAGCTATCGATAAGGGTTTATCCACCTAGTTGTCTCACCAGTGGTGCACTTTCTGCTTATTTGTTAGAAGAAAGATGGCACTATTCGGATGTGTATTGACTATCGACAAATAAACAAAGTAACGGTTAAGAATAAGTATACAAGAATAGAGGATTTATTTGATCAGTTGAAAGGAGCAAGTGTCTTTTCGAAGATAGACTTGCGATTGGGATATTATCAACTCCGGGTAAAAGAGGTTGATGTCTCGAAAACAACTTTCAGAATCCGTTGTGGCCATTATGAGTTTTTAGTAATGCCATTTGGGTTGACCAATGCTCTGGCTGCATTTATGGGATTCTGATGAATAGGTTTTCCACCCCTATATTTGATCAATTTGTTGCAGTGGTATTTATTTGATGACATCCCTGTATTCTAAAGATGCACAGAACATGAACACCATTTGAGGATAGTATCATAAACTTGAGAGAGAAGAAGAAGCCTGCAGTTGGCAATGTTACTTTGCTTAAGGAAGTGTCATTCCTAGGTCATATTGTATCTGCGGAAGGTATTAGAGTGGACCTAGTGAAAATTGAAGCAGTCGTGAATTGGAAACCTCCTCGAAATTTAACTGAGGTGAGAAGTTTCTTGGGCTTAGCAGGTTATTATCGAAAATTTGTACAAGGATTTTCAGTTGTAACATCCTCACTTACAAGATTACTCCGGAAATGAGTGAAGTTTGAGTGGGATGATAAGTACGAATCCAGCTTTGAAAGGTTCAAAGAAATACCAGTTGAAGCACTAGTGTTGATTCAACCTACTTCGGGTAGGGATTATATTATGTACAGTGATGCTTCGAGGATAGGTTTGGGATGCGTATTAATGCAGGATGGGAAACTGGGTGGCTTGGCAAGCCTTACGCTTGAAACCCTGCATGAACAAACCATCCCACCTCACGATTCGGGAGTTAAGAGTCGTAGTGTTCGCTGGAAAATTCGCGACATTATTTATATGAAGAAAAATGTAGAATTTTTACCAATCAAAAGAGTCTGAAATATTTGCTAACTCAAAAAGATTTGAACTTGAGGCAACGTTGGTGGTTAGAATTGTTTAAAGACTATGATTGTATAATTGACTACCACCCGGGAAAAGCAAATGTAGTGGTGGATGCCTTAAGTAGGAAAATGATTTCTGCTTTGACTTTGAAAGATTATGATTGGAGACTTGAACCCTATGGAGCCTTTGTTGCTCAATTAAGAGTTATACCGGATTTGAAGCAAACATAAAATTACTGTAGAAAATGATACCAAGTTACAAGATAGTTAGTTGGGTCAAAGACTAGAGACAAGACCGACATAAATAGATGAAAGTGGAGGTTTTTTATACGATAACAAATTATGTGTACCGAATGATATGGATTTAAGAAAGATGATATTATATGAAAGCCACAATATTGTTTTCACCATGCACCCTGGAGGTAATAAGGATGCACTGTGATGAAACAAAGACTATTGGTGGCGAGGGATGAAAACGACATTTCTCAAACGTTAATTGTTTATGTCGACGTGTCGTGCTGAAGTAAAGGCCGAATTAAGTACCGTCTGGTTTATTGAATACCCTTCCAATTCCCCAATGAAAGTGGGATAACATTACTATGGATTTGGTATCCAGTTTTCCCCTCACCCAAAGGAAACATGATGCAGTTTGGGTAATTGTGGACAGATTGACCAAGTCTTCTCACTTCCTATCGGTCCGACTTCGGGATTACCCATAGATAGTTTAATGAATCTTTACGTGAGTGAAATTTTCAGACATGGGATTCCCATCGATAGTGTCTAACAGCGATCCACGGTTTACACTGTTTTGGAAGGAATTACAACAAATTGGTAATGATCAATTTTAGCACTCCGCTTCCCTCCACAAATAGATGGATAGTTTGAAAGAGTGATCCGGGTGTTGGAAGATATGCTTCAGGGTTGAGTATTAGATTTTCCGGGAAGTTGGGATGGGTATATTCCACTCATGGAATTTTCCTATAACAATAGTTATCAGTCCAATACTGGTATGGCCCCATATGAAGCTTTGTGGCGGAAGAAGATGTAGAACTCCTAAGTGTCGGACATGTATCGATGAGCCTAAGATTACAATATCCCGACATTTAGTAAAAGACATAGAAGAAAAATTTCAGATTATTTAGCAGAGGTTAAAAGCTTCCAGTGATAGACAAAGGTCTTATGCTAATTTGAAAAGAAAGGATATAGAGTATGAAGTTGAAGAAAAGTGTTTTGGTAAAGCATTCGTGGGAAAAAGATACTCCGCTTTGGAAGAAAAGGAAAACTAAGTCCAAGATTCATTGACCCTTACGAGATTTTAGAAAGAGTTGGACCAATAGCATATTGTTTGGCACTCCCTCTAGAGTTAGCCAAATTACATGATGTATTCCATGTGTTTATGCTTCGGAGATATCGTTCTGACACATCGCACATATTACCAGTTCAAGATATGCAAGTACAAGAAGATTTCACTTTCGATGAAGAGCTGAAAGCTATTCTAGATCGTGAAATAAGACAGTTACGGAACAAGCAAGTCCCTCTGGTAAAGGTGCTTATGGCAACATCACGGTATGGAAGAAGCGATGGGGAACCAGACCGACAATGAGGGTACAGTACCCTCAACTCTTTCGATTCAGGTAATTTCGAGGATGAAATTTATTTTAAGTGGGGGAGAATTGTAACACTAAAATACAATCCCAGTCGTTTTCAACATGTTTAGGGTATTTTGTAGGTATAATTTAAATTTTTTGTAATTGTTATTTTGCTACGGGAGAAATTTTTGAAACCCGAATTTGTACAAGATATAAGGGTAAATTTGTAATATGTCAAACAGGATATAAAAGTCATAATATAAGAAGATGGTATGCTATTGTATAAATGGCATTACTTGGATTTGTAAATGAGGAGAGTTTGAGGACCATGTAATAAAGGAAAATTAAAAGTCAAAAAGGATAAGACTAAGTTGGTTCTCCTTGGAGAGCCAAAAACGTGAAGAAGAAGAAAGGAGAAGAGAAGAAGTAGAGGAAGAAGAAGAAGAAGAAGAGGAAAGGTATGGATACTAGGGGTTTGTATGGATATTATGGAATTTGTGTGGAAGTGTTTGTATGGATATTAGTGGTTCCATTTCTAGGGTTTAGTTAGGAATTCATCCTAACCCTAGAATTTTTGAAAGTTGGGTTGGTAAAACCCTAGTTTGTATAAGATGAGTATGGAATCCTCCCTTTGAGTATGGATTCTTGGTTTATGATATGGGATACATGTTCGGGGTGTTAGAAGTTAACCTAACTTACAAGTAGTCGAAGCTTAGGTTTGGAAAAATCCTAATTAATCCTCACATGTTTGGTTTTGTGAGGTTAGAACCCATTTGGGAGTTGTTTTCAGTGATGCTTTTGGATTATTTGAGGGTTTTTTGTTGGATTTATGGAAAATGGATGAAATCATAAAAATCTAGGCAATTTTGGGGTCCTACGCTGCGGCGTAGCAATCCTACACATTAGCAAAGGTCCACGCCAAGGCGTGGCATGGCCATGCCGCGGTGTGGCTAAGATGGAGGTTTTGGACAGCCTCGAGTACGCCGTAGCGTAGCAGTGCTATGCCACAGCATAGCTACTGTTCACCATATGGAAATTTTTGTGTTTTGTTTTGTTTTGTTATTCCGGTATTCCGAGGACTTGCCTAATGGACTATTGAGGACCCTATAAGTGTATGAAAGGGTCCATTCATGTTTGTAAGGTAAAGGAAACATTAGATCAGACTCGCCGCGAGCGAAGTTCGGCGCGCAACCACGTGTAAAGACCCGAGAAAATTCCAATTTCGGGAAAAAGAGCAAAATCGTAATTTCGGTCAAAACTCGAAATTTTTGTAGATCTCAGAAGATGAAACGGATTTCACCGTTGGAATCGTCTTGCGAAATCTAACTAACACGTCAAATTTCACCGAATTCCGAGATAGTTCGGAATTTGCACGTTTTCCGAGACACCGAGTATTGGGTGTCGTAAAACTATATTTGATGTGACAAAAATCACATATAACATGTAACCCGGCGTGACACATGTTGCATGAGTAGAGAAGCGATGGGAACGGACGCCGAGATCGTGCTACAACATGTCAAATCCTAGAGAAGGGACATGGATGACATATTTAAATTCTAATGAGTGGAAGAAGACAAGATAGCCAATAGTGTTGTTTCTTCAAATTAAGCCAAAACGTGGGAAGAACCAGAAAAGAGCAGAAAGAAGGTTTTGAGGGTTTTAGATTTCTAGAGAGAGAAAGTGCACCTTCTCTCTAGATTTTCTACAATCTGCCGTCTGATGAGCAAGAAGGAAAGTTGTTCACTGACGAGGGCAACACGTGGGCTCCGATTTTAAGGAGTTTCGACAAACTCCGCAGATAAGGATTTATCCTACTTGTTTTACTTTCGACGGCGTTTTCAGGATGTTTGTGTTGGCTTGAGGCCGTGAGTGCCGTCTGACGGCCCCAAATCTTGGGACCGAAATGTGAAAATTTTAGGGCCGTGTGGGCAGCCTGTGACAGTGTGTGTGGACTGTTTGGGACCCTTGGATCATAATTTATTCAATAAATTATGTTTTGGTGAGTAGGAGACCAGAAATGGGAATGGAATTCGGTTCCACCAAGAGGAACCGATGTAAGAGGAGTTTGACGCCTGCACACCCCACTGCTTATTTCTCGGGGACTCCAAAACAGTCCTGCTAGTATGAAATGGACCATAATTGTCCATGTGTTTTGGCATTTGAATTGTTTGATGTGACTGGCTTGAGTTGGTTGATCAAAGAAATTAATAGGTTAATGCTTGAGGTGTTAACATGATGTCATAATTATATGGGAATATAATCAGGTGTGTAGGTCATCGAGATGAGATTGCGATTTGCTCAAGTATTAATTCTGGGTGATGGTTGATATTGAATTACATGTAATTGCAAATTTGATAATATATTCATAATTGATATATTGTAGTGAAATGGTTGAAATGGCATAATGCATTTCATATGCACAGGGTAACCTAGGAATTAGGTGTGAGTGCATGACATGGATTTTCTGAAAAATGAACATGGTTGCGAAAGGAATTTCACATGATGAATTTCCGGAGAATGGGGTTGGGAGACGGTCCAACAGATCATTTCAGATGAGGACCATGACTGTTTCGGAAGGTTCTCCAAAACATTCGCCTTGGGGTAGTTCTATATTTTTACCGACATCGGTAGTGTATTTTCAATAACAACAGGTTTTGTTTTGAAAATGATTATTTTTCTCATACAGCGGCTTAGGTATGAGGGAGTCGCGAGGACTCGAGACATGGGGATGACATGTAGACATTCAAGTAGATCACGTGATTTACTTGAGTGTGTGTTTACTTTGGAGACAGATATGCACTTAGTGGAGAGTAACCTATTTGGTGGTGATCCCACCACGAGCATTAGCTCACCCGCCGAGGGAATTTATTATTTCGTAATGTGGAGTGCACGGGAGACAACATCATAGAGGCCGCTTTAGAAGAAAGCCGGGTTGTGGCTTTGGTTTTATGATGTGCTACATGTATTAGAATTTTAGATTTTAATATATGTTGTATAAGAGTAAAATTTTAACTCTTGTAACTATGGTATATAGTATGGTTATGAGTATCATTTTATGGGCCAAAGAGGCCGCTTTCACTCATATAAATGTTATATTGGATTGTTTGGGACAGGTTTGTATATGGGTAGAGCTCCCTGTACAAAGGAGACTCTGCCCGATTTTCGTGAGAGAGGTCAGGTCACCCGACATTCACGAGTGTTTCTGCGGGTTGACGGGTAGTCAACGGATACCCCGGTTTTAGGGCGTCACATAATGCCCCTATGATAAGATAGTAAGTTCCTAAACACATATAATTGTAGGACTGCCTAATACCAGATATTGAATGACACGACACTTCACATGTACAGCACGCTCTTGCTCGCTTCGGGCACTTCGCGCCTAGTGCTACGACACTTTGTTACTTGGGCATGCACGTCTTGATCGCTTCTATGACTCCCGCTAGTGCCACGACACTTCCGTTACGCAAGGTGCATGTCTCCGATCGCTTCCTCGCACCCCGCCAGGCTACGACACCTAGATTGTACAAGACCTTTCAATTTATCGTGGTTTGTCCGATGAGTCAAAACCCCATTGAATTTTTAGTCCATTTTTCTAATTCCATTTACAATGTAATTGCTTGTTTTATGCGTAAATATGTATTATTTCCCCAAATTTATATTTGCAAAATTTAAAGCGTAAATGGAAATTCAAAGAAGAATTAAGTGAAAACAGACAATGGCCCAAAGTAGGTCGCTGATGAGAATCGGGAGGTCGCGGACTAAGTCATACTACACCGAATGAAAAGTCGGCAGACAAAAGAGAAGTCGCTAAGACGTAAAAGGGCTTCTGGGAAAGATTCTATGCTCGCGACACTCATTCTAAGGTCGCGACAACAAAGTTAAGACAATTATGGCTGCAATAGACTTTGAGGTCGCGACAAGTAAAACAAGATCACATCGCCTCAGTCATGACAGAGAATTTAGGTCACAACTAGAAGTGATAACAAGCCCAACAAAAGCTGTTGCGACAATGGAAAACTTGTTGAGACCAAGACAGAAGGAACTTCAAGGAAGATCATGTCGCGACACGAAAAGAAGACATTGTTGGTCGCAACAGATAATGGATGTCACGACCAATGAAAGAAGCTGAATTGAGAAGAAACTGTTATGACTAAGAAATGAGGTTGCGACAGGATGAGAAGAAATGATGTCGCGACATGCTTTTGAGGTCGTGACATAAATTTCAGCAAGGAGAAGAAACGATTAGGACGTGACCTAAATCCCATGTCGCGACATGACAATGAAAAGACAAACAATTTTAAGTCACAACATGAAAAGGGAGCTGTGACAAAGAATCAGTTGTTGACATCGAATTGAGGTCGCGACACCAAATGCAGTAGATAACAAGACAGCCAGGTCGCAACATGGAACTGAGGTCGCGACATAGAATTTATTAAAGGGTCAGAAAAACGCGGTCGCATCAAAGATCAGCATAGGTGACAACAGAAATGATGTCGCGACATGGAATTGAGGTCGCGACATATATTTCAACAAAAGGAAGAACAATCAGGTCGCGACATACTTTTGAGGTCGCGACAGGAATTGCATTGATTAAAGAAACTACTTGGTCGCAACCTAATGACCACGTCACGACAAGAAAATAAGTGACCAGCAAAGTTGAGTCGCGACCTGCTTGAAGGCTCAAGACAACTGAAAAAGGTCGCAACCTGAAAGAGAAGTTGCGACCAAGAAGCAAAGAGGCTAACAATAGAAATGATGTCACAACATCAAATCGAGGTCGCGACACAGAAATGTAGTAAAGGCAGAGAGAGTTAGGTCGTGACATGGAATTGAGGTCGCGACACCAATTCCTAGAAACAAGAAAAAGGAGGTCGAACTGTGAGTTCCCCTACCATCGATAACTAACATGTTGATGACAAAGAATCTGGGCGTCGTGACCACTAATCAAATTTCAACTGAAGAAACAAGTCGCAACAGAAAACATCAGGTCGTAGCTCAACAATTGCAAGAACAAAGTGAAAGAACGTTGCGACTAGTTCCCTGAGGTCATGACAGACTTGACAGGCCAAACTAGGATTTCATGTCGCGACATCGTTCTCAGGTCACGACCTAAACAGAGGGCTGGGCCATTTATTTTAGGGAAATCCACCTGGAGCCTTGGAATCAGGCCCAATTTCTAAAGGTTATAAATAGGCGTATACAGTTTTAGTAAAGTAGCTTCCGCTTTTTCCTGAAACCCACTGTCTGGGAGGAAAAAGAGGAAGACTCGCTGTATATTTTTATAATAGAATTTTTTTTTTCTTTTCTTTCTTTCTTTCTTTCTTTTCTTTGGATCTGAACGAGTACTCTATTAGAATGTAGAAGCTGGATTTATTTTTTTATTCTCTTTTCCAATTACTACTAGAATCACGAAGTTCGATAATTTTTTGGAATTTGTTTTCCGTAATTATAGGTTACAAAGGATGTTGTTGATCAACACTCCATTGTAGATTGTGATTCTGTAATTGAGAAGCATAACTTCACTAGATTGGATTTATTGTTAGTTATAGTCTTTTCTGCATAAATTAGAGAGAGGATTACCTGGATTGGAATTTATTTGGTTGATGTGTTGTTGAATGGACCTGTTCCCAATAGTAGTATCGAATACCCTTCCAAGGTATGTATCCTGCTCTGATTTTCAGGAGACCCTCTAAGTGACATAGAGAGGGAGATTCCTGAGAGTTGGGAACATTTAATTGGTAGGTATGGTAGACTACCATTGAAGAACTATTGAGCTCTGAGAGTTCACTTAGATAAATTCTCAGTTCACTCATAATTGATGTTGGAGGGGAATATTTATCAATTTAAATAATCGTAGATATTAACTTTTAATATGTCGAAAGCTCCTAAACCTATGTTAGGTAAGATCTAATCAAGGGAATGAAAATATCCATCAGATTTAAAGGATGAGTCATCAATCAAGTTGTAGAAATTTTGCAACAACTCTTACATTTGGGAAGCAAGAAATCATAGCCCAAGAAATGAGTATGAAGTATCGAGAAAGAAAAATACCCGCATCTTGTTAAGATTGTGCAGAAGCATAAGTAATCGGGTGCCAGACTCCTTTGTCTCGAGAGAAGCAGGACCCTAGTCAATGAATTGGAGAAATCCAACCGCATTTTTAGGCATCTTGATAAATCCAAACTGAAGACAAAAAATCGTAGTAACAATGCATGATGGTGCAGAAATTGGTTGTTTCACAGTATTTCTTTTATAGTGTTCATTTTACAGAGAACTGATTCAGTCCAACTCATTATAGTTTATATAATTTCATTAGCTTATTTTAATACCCTAAGTTGTAGATGCTCTCTTTAGGACAATTATCCTTAAATTTCTAGTTGATAAATCAGATTACGAGGTCCGTATGGTATGGATCTCGAAAGAGTTTGGGTACTGATTTAAGAATCCAAGTCAATCTCTATAGGAATGATATCTAGACTTACATCCGTTTTTTTTTACTACTTGTATGACCTATGCACTTGCAGTGTCATAGACTAAACCTATGCATAATTCCAGAACATTAAATCAGTTTTATTAAATTTTAAGAAAATTAAAGGTAATTTGGACATGGCTGGCAGGAAAATCAGAAGGTTCCCGATAGTGTTAAGTCGAAGGGTTTAGTCTATATTTTCACAGACAAACAGTATCCTACTCATTTCTTATACTGGTCTAGGTAGTCAAACAAGAGACTGAAAAATGAATAAGAGTAAAGTAATGTATATCGTTCTACTCTGAATGTACCTACGTACTTACACAAGTATAAGCTCAGAAAATTTGGCTGGTACTGCAGAGGCATAAGCTCAGAACTCCTAATGGAGATCCGATAAGTATGAGTCTGCTATAAGTACAAGTATATGTATTAGTATTCTATATGAATTCATGCAAATTATGATATCTACTACTGTATATCTGTTACTGTTATATGCTTACTGTAAAAGAGTATTAATGCATATGTACATGTATAAGTCATATGTTTCCCATTAAGTGTTAAGCTTAGCACGGGGTTTAATCCGTGTAGGTACAGAGGAGGACGTCCATGATCTTCCGCATACTGCTAGGCCAGCACACTTGTAGGGGTCCATCACCTGTAGGTTTTGCGCTCTAATTATGCAAATGTAAATGTATAGTTTTTATATATGTATATGTAAATGGGACTCAAGACTATATGTATTAACATCAGAACACCACTACGGTGGTAGTTTTATTTTTGTATCTTTTTATATGATATTATGATTCGGTTATAAGACTTGGGACCACCAAATGCCTGAAAACGAAAGTAAAGAGTCCTAGTACGGTCTCGCACGCCCCTTCGTCTACCTAGGCGGGGGTTGGAGGTGTGACAATGTTCTTATAGAGACTTGAGCCTAGGACCTCGTCTGCAACATCCTCCTTTTACCACTTGAGCCAGACCTTAAGGGTAAACGTGGAGGGGCATTTTGTTTAGGTCTTAACCCAATCATTTTTGCTATTAACCTGGATGCTAAGTCATCCTCTAAAGTTTTTAGCATTTTTTATTCTGTATTTCTATTGATTGTATTGCTAACCTCAATAAATAAATTTATGTATTTTAAAAAAAAAAGTTATTCTTAGAAATTATTACATCTAGTAATAAATGAATGTAACACATATTAATAAATGAAATGTAAGACAATCTTATTTATTTTAAAAATAATTTTCTAATGAAAAATTAGAAAATGTTTGATTTTATAGATAACACAAACAATAGTTTTTATAACACAATGAAGACATTTAGATTTTTTTAAACTACATTTAGATTCTTGAATGAATTAGGCACATTATCATTTTATATTTAAGAGTAACAATAGCGTCATTTTAAACCAAAATCGTGATATTATAAAAAAATGAAGTTTAGTTTTCTAGTCAAAATTTACAAAAATATGATGATATGTAAAGAATAAAAGGAAAATTAGTATTAAAATTCTGAACTTTCATGACTTTTGCATTTAAATCGCGAAGAAATAGTTTACTTTTTAAATATAGCAATTTTCATGAATTTTGTTTTTATATTCCAAACAAGACTCCGAACCTTTACCCTGTCCAATGTGGCACAACGAAAAGACGTCGTTTTAATGTTAAAACTACCATTAAAATGAAAATTGGGAGTATAAAAACAAAATTTATGAAAGTTTGTAAAACCCGAGAAAATTCAAATTTTCTGAAAAATGGTAAAACGGTAATTTTGGTAAAAATCCGAAATTTTTTAGATCTCGGATGACAAAACGGACTTCACCGTTGGAATTGCTTCGCGAAATCTACCACCACGAGAATTTCATCAAATTCGAGACGTTCACTTCACGTTCTTTCGAGGCACTGGTGTCGAGTGCCTAAATGCCGTGAAAGACATGATGTGACAAAAGTCACCTACTACATAAAATTCCATGTGACATATATTGCATGACTAGTGAGAGGATTAGAATCAATGGTTTAGATTAAAGCCTACGCTACAAAATCCAAACTTAAGGACAAGATGGGAATTATCAAATGTTAAATGAGAATAAGACAAAGAAGAAATAGTTTTCTCCAAAAGACACAAAACGGGCAAATAAAGGCCGGATTCATTCTAAAGAGAGTGTGTGACTCTCTTCTCTAGATTTTGCCGTTTGACCGTCGGTTGCTTCTGGCTGAAGTAAAGTTGTTTTACGCGGCGAGGGCTACACGTGACACACTAATTCTGTGGAGTTCCGAAACTCTAAGAGGTAGGGATCTTTTCCTACTTGGTTTATTCTTTGGCTAAGGGCCATTTTATAGATGGGGATTTGTTGAGGCCTAGAAGACCGTGTTATCGGTCTCAAAAGCTTTGAACCAAGTGAAGAAATCCCTAATTGTGTGGCCGTGAACAGTGCCGACTCGAGGGTTTCACTGTTCATGTGATTTTTTGTGTGATTTTTGTGTTGTTGAGTGATTCAAAATGAATTGCTTGTATTTTTTAATTGGCCCATGTGAGCTAATAATTTGGTGTTATTGATGTGAATTTAATAACATGAATTGTGTGAATTAATTATGTTGATATACACATTAAAAATATATTAGCATGCATATTTGGAATCGCATACGTATCTATATGCACCGGGCACCCCTAGAATATTAGGTGTGAGTGCATGACATGAAAGAAAACAAATACGAAAATGTTTGTGAAAGGAATTTTGACGGAAGATTTTCCGGAGAATTGGGTTGGGAGATCGTCCAACAATTCACGTCGAAGGGGCCCATGAATTTTTTCGAAGGGTTATCCAATAGATTCGCCTTGGAGGGTTGTCCAATAAATTTTACCGAAACTCGTGAGGTGCCGAGAACAAAAATGTTTTTTTTTAAACTGTATTTTTACTCGTATTTGGCTTGTGATGTAGAGTGGAATATGAGACTTCGAGACACGGACTAGGCATGTAGACATTCAAGTAGAATCATGTGGCTTTGGCTTGAGGTGATTGGTCGCAGACATGTGCGCTTAGGTGGGGAGTAACCCACGTATGAAATTATCACTACTGGGCATTGCTCACCCTGTCGAGGGATCATTATTTCAGGTACAGGAAGTGTACAGGATGACGACGCTCACTAGAGGCCGCGTTTTAGAAGAAAGCCGGATGGTGGCTTTGGTATTCATTTTGTAGAACATGTATTAAAACTTTAAATTTTGATATATGTTTTGGTTAAGAGTATTGTAATAACTCTTGAACTATTGGTATATAGTTGATGTAATTTTTGTGAGTATTGATGCATGGGCCCAAGTGGCCATTTTTATCAAGATATGGACCCTGTGGTTGTTGTTAATTGTTGGGACAAGCTGTACCTCGGGTAGGAGCCCGCACAAAGGAGACTCCGCTCCGACTTCATGAGTAGTGTCGGGTTAGACATCGCGAGATATTCAGCGGGTTGGCGGGTTGTCAGCGGACCACGGAAATGGGGCATCACAAAGTTGCTATGTTTAAAGCAAACTTTTTTGTTTAGGATTTAAATGCAAAAAGTCATGAAAGTTCGGAGATTTTAATACTAATTTTCCCGAGAAAAACCTTAACATATATTCAGAAAGATTTTTGTGATTGGGAAAAAAGGTATGGAAAACATTTTTCTTTTCCAAATTTTTTTTTTGTTTCTATTTTTACCTTTACTTTTGTGATGTGTTTGAGTAAGAAATTTTTTTAACAACTAAACATTTTAATTATAATGTATTAAAGCTGCGGACTTGGACTACTAGACCACTCCTTTATATCCTACCCTATTTAAATGTTAGGCGGCTCTACCATATGAGTTAGGTATGATAGGTAAAAAAAATTTAAAAATTGTGTATGTACATGTCGAGTTTTATTATAAAGTTACAATTACTATTTATTATTTTTTGAAGTATACTATTTATTAATTTCTTATATACAATGTGTTTCTTTAAAAAAAATTGATGTATACAATGTGATATAGAATATATTATTATAAACACTTGATTTAAAATACTTAGGCTCTGTTTGGAACCCGAAAAGTACTATGGAAAGTACTCAAAGAAGGGAAAAAAATAAAAAGGGAAAATGGAAGGCTTGATTTGTTGACGCTGATGCTTTTAAATCATCTTGTTGCAATGCTTTATTTGTGTGGGAATGATTCTAATAGGTAAAGCTGATTCGATCCATCGAAGATATCAGATTATGGTCGTCAATATGTTGAAGAACTATATTAGTTAGATATCTTAGTTACTATATTATCAAATTTGTAAGCTTTATACTGATTTATCATGCTATTAACTGGATGTGTCTCATATCGCTTAGTTTTAAAGTAATTTTATCTTGGATCTATTGATCTATTACAAGTTTGAATCAATAAAATTATTTTTCCTTTAAAAAAGCACCATGAAATTTTAAAAGGGAAAATGTGCAAAAAATCCTCCAATGTTTTTGTCGGTTTAAAGAGACCCTTACAGTTTACTCCTATAACCCAAATTAGCCTCTGTTGTGACTCAAATTATTAAAGTGGTCAAATAGTGTTAAAATTATCGTTAAAGTCTTTGCAGTCAAATGCACGTTACAAGTGAGACCCACTCTCCTCTCTCTTCCCTCTCCTCTCTTCTCTCTCTCTCTCTTATCTCCTCTCTTCTCTCCCCTCTCTTCTCTCTCTTACTCTCTCGCTGGTGCACACAGACCCCACCTACCCAACTAGTAGTCGACATTGCATCTACACACCTATCGGAACCATTTTATTTTATTTTTTAAACTTTTCATTTTTAATAAAACTTTATTTTAGTTTTTAAAATATAATAAATAAAAATTCAAAAATATTTTTAATTTTAAATCTAATAAAACTTTTATTTTAATTTCTAAAATTTACTAAATAAATATTCAAATTTCATTTTTTAAATATAAATAAACTATTCATTATTTTTAAAAAAAATTAATTTTATGCATAGTATTGCATTAAAATAAATTATATTTTAATTAAAATATTTAATAACTTTAATATAAATATATTTGTTTATAATAATTAATACTATAATAAATAAATAAATATTAACATTTAAAATTATAAATTTGATTTAAAAAAAAAAACTCATCCATTGATATCTATAAAAATTTGTATTAGCAATACTTTGGAAATATATTAATTTTTAAATAAAAATATTAAATATTAAATCTCATCCATTTAAAATAGATTATATTTTAAATAAAAATATTAAATATATAATATAAATATTAAAACTCATCCATTTGAAATAATATTTAATATTAAAATATTATTTCAAACTCATCCATTTGATTTTTCATTTAATAGATTTAAAAATTAATTGAATTTTGAAAATAATTTATTTAAAAATTAAGATAACCGAATAATTTATTTATATTTGAAAAATAAATTTTTATTTATAGATTTAAAAATTAAAATAGAATTAGTTTTCTTAGTTGAGATTTAAAGTAACAAATAATTTATTTATATTTTTTTTTTTTAAATGAATTTTTATTTAATAGATTTTAAAAACTAAAATAAAATTTAATAAAAAATTAAGAGTTAAAATAAAATATAAGTAATAAAAAATAAAAAAAGTTGAAAGACCAGGGTGTGTTGGAGGGGGATTGGGTCCCGAATAGTGATGGAGAGAGGGAGAGAGATGGAGAAGGCGAGATGAGGAAGAGAAAAAATTAGAGAAGAGAGAGAAGAAAGAGGAAGTGAGTCTTACGTACTGCGTGGATATTTATGTGCCCTTAACTATCATTTAACGGATTCTTTCCACTTGCCGGTTTGAGTCATGGTAGGAGCTAATTTAGACTCTGAGTAAATTGTAGGGGCCTTCTTACAAGCCAGCATGTTTCGGTGTAAATGAGATATTGGGTACAACATTAATGGTTTTTTTGTTTTTGCACATTCGGTGGGCTCTTGTTACTTGGATCATTATTTGTGTAAGACCCGATAAAATTCAAATTTTCTGAAAAAGGGTAAAATGGTCATTTCGGTAAAAACCCGAAAATTTTCTAGATCTCGGATGATGAAAGCCCAGTTTCACCGTTAGGTCGTCTCTTGAAATTAGCTACCCGTCGAATTTCGTGGTCGAGAGACCAGTGGGAATTTCACATTTTAAAGTCTTAGGGTGTCGGAGTCTTTGTAAAACGAGGTTTGAGAGATATGATGTGACCAAAAAGTCACCTATTTCATGTACTCTTATGACACATGTTGCAAGATTAGAGAGATGATGGAAATGGGCCCGGCCTAGGTAGTGCAAATTATTAAAATCTGAGAAGGAACATTATAGGAATTATTTGGTGTAAATGATAATAAGACGAAAGATGAACAGTTTTCATCTCCTTCATTTGAGCACAAATCGATGCGGTAAATTTGGAGTGGAGTCTACGTGCTTGGGTTTTCATTTCTAGAGAGAGGAACACCTTCTCTGCAAGATTCCGACCGATCAGGCAGTCGGTTCTCGGCGAACAAAAATCAGTGCTCACTGCAACAAGGGCTCTGTGATGGGCACATATTTGGTGGAGTTCCAACAACTCCAAGAGGTATGGATCTTTTCCTACTTGCGTTAATCTTTGGTTAAGAGCCATGTAAATGGTTAGGAATGTTATGAGACTTGTTTTAGCCGTAAATTCGGTCTCAAAAGCTTTGTAGGCCCCGAATTGGAAAAAATTCCTATTTGTGTGGTAGTAAATGATGGCAGGGTATCCTTTGTTCATGTGAATAGTGACACGTAAATTTTTGGTGTGAAAATGTGTTTTTTAAGTGATTCAAAATGAATTGCTTGTGTTTGTTAATTAGCCCATGTGAACTAATTTTGGTGTAATTGATTGTGAATTTGAATATGTTTTATGTGATTTAATTATGTTATATATATATATATATATATATATATATATATATATATATATATGCATGTGAATATATTAACATGAATGTGTTGGAATTTGCATCATGCATTCCATATGCCTTTGGGGGCACCCTAGATATTAGAATTGAGTAGTGAGTGCGCTGAGCGTAAGGGAAAATGAAACAAAGCGAATTGTTTGTGAAAGGAATTTCAAGGAAGATTTTCCGAATAATTGCCTTGGAAATCCGGCGGATCACTTTGGATAGAGGACCATGAGTTTGGAGAATTATCCGACAATTCGCCTCGGAGGGTAGTCGATATTTTTACGAGCTTCGGTGTAGTAAGTTTTCAAGAACAAAAGCTTTTTGTAGAAAGCGTATTTTACTCGCACATTGGCTTAGGCATGAGGAGTCGTGAGGACTCGAGACATGGGTTTAGGCATGTAGACATTCGAGTAGATTCATGAAATTGCTTGAATGTGATTGTTTGCCATGCATGTGCACTTAGGTGGGGAGTAACCCATGTAGGAAATTATCTCCACTAGGCTTTTCTCACCCAGTCGAGGGATCACCATTTCAGGTAAAGGGAGCGATCGGGAAGACGACACTCATTAGAGGTCGTTTGAGAAGAAAGTCGACTTGTGGCTTTGATGTTGTTGTATAACATGTATTAGAACTCTATAATTTTAATATATGTTGTATTAAGAGTAATGTGTTAACTCTTGAACTATTGCATATAGTTGATGTATTTTGTAAGTATTGATGCAGGGGCCCAAGTGGCCATTATTTTACTCTCATGTGGACCCTGTGTGGTCATTGTAAACTTGTTGGGACATGTTTGTACTTTGGATAGAGCTCCCATTACCGGGGCTACGCCCGATTTTCATGAGTGGTGTCGGGTTACCCGACAACCACGAGCGTCCCTAACGAGTTGACGGGTTGTCAACGGGACCTTGGTTTTGGGGCATCACAGCTTGGTATCAGAGTTAAGGTAAACAATTGCCTAGGGAACTCGGGTTTGGGTATCCATAAGTTTAGTCCTGATACAAGCTTCACAGCTTGGTACTAGAGTATAGGTATATGAATACCTAGGGCTTGAGGGACTTGGGCTTAGACCATAGTCATTTAAGTGTAAGAACATCACAGCTTAGTATAGCTCGATGTTAGGGTTTAGGTATGTGATTACCTAGAAAGTCACGGGACAAGATTAGAACACTGCATGCATGGTGTTTTATGTGTGATCATGAGTTGTTGTGTATGGTGATTGAAATTGTAATAGCGAGTGGGCAGCATAGGAAAGATGTCGAACACTTTAAAAATTCGAAGAAAATGTAACCTTAATTCAAGAAATTTGGAAGACAAAATAGTCGAATTAACGAAAAAAATTCTGAATAATCAGTTTGGACAGATAAACAGGTTTGTGGTCTAAAGTATATTCGTTTTTGCAGAAAATGGGTTAAAATTTGTAACAATAAGTTTTGGAGACATATATAAATCATTGTCTATCTGATGTGGGAGGCTCAGAGGATGAAAAGAAGGTGGAGTGCTTCTAAGTTTCGATGTTGTAAATTTTGAAAATGGACAATCATTCATCTGAAAGAATTTGTTTGGTTCTTGAAGGTGAAAAAATATATATCTATATATATATATATCTTCTCTCATTCTAGTTTGATCATGATAATGTTTTATTTATTGAAATATTTAGTGGAGCTGACGCGTGAGTGGCATGAGTGGGCGAATCTGACCAAGAGGAGCTGTGACCACGATAGTGGGCTACGATCTGACTGGCGACACGGCCCATTACGTCTCATGGAGTGTCTTCTGTGGCATCATGGCAGCTGTCATTGAGATTGAGTGTCGCGATACAAGCGTGTATCGTGGACAGACCATTGGGCGGGGATGGATCACGATACTGTCAGGTGTATCATAGCGGGGAAGCGGCTTTGGCCGCTGGTGTGTCGCGTAATCTGATCGTTTGTATCGTGGCGAGTGGGCGGCGCGGGGAGAGTCGATACAATTGTATTGCGGCCCGGGAGCGACGCCCCCATGGTGTCTGGTCTGTGGCCAGGCTGTGGGCGTGTCCGCGAGATTAGCCCGGTATGGCCGGGCGGGCGCCGACACGCACTCTTGCAGCCGGGTTCGATCTTTGGGCTGCGACGGCTACAGCGCTCGTTTGGCGGTGCCAGCCGCATAGCTGGGAGCGGTCTGCTGCCTAGGCGCACCGTCTGTGACCGGGGACCGTTAGGTGTGCATGCTGACCCGATTTTGGACTTAGTGCACTTTGTTTGAGTCCTTTGTTTGGGACCTTTGTTCATAGGCATTATTCTGAGGTTTTTAAAAAAATAATATAATAAAATAAAATCAAATGAAATGAAATCTTTTAAAAATGAAAATTTCTAAAATAAAATTTTGTTGTTAAAAATGATTTAATGTGGAATTATTGTCTTGCATTTCCTATGAATGCAAGGACATTGTGTATGAAATGTTTTCTATGTGCGAATAGTGTCTCAAGGCGGTGTTTACGCCTTAGAGATACTACATTAGAATTTAACTTGCCATTTGACATGTGTAGATGGCTAGTCGTGGGCGAGAACATAGAGATCGTCGAAGTCTGACAGGAGCACCATCGGCTTTTGACGATCAAGCCTTTCTTGAGAAATTTTGTAGGGTTAATTTATTCTTTATTACCGCAATTTGGTGCGACGGAGTTAGGGAGGAATAGATGACCTCCCACAGGGCATCAAGATGGCGAGTATTAAGAGGAAGAAGATTCATCTTCTTCCAATCGGGGAAAGAAGCAGAGACTTACATTTCGCAAGGATATCGGACATGGCGAGGTCGCCAGAGACCAAGGCCGGGATAGGACGTTTTAGTCGGAATTAGAGCGGATGATGTGTTATTTGCGAAGCCCGGCTGGGACACGGCGGGATTGCCGCGGAGGCGGAAATCCGGGTGTAGGACACCTCGGTCGATCATCGATGAAGACGGGTTAGGGTTGCAGTCAAGATGGGCGGATAGTGCTGCAGCTGCGGCGGCCGGACATATGAGGAGGGATAGTCCGAGGCGGGGATCAGGTGTTGAGACGAGAGCGGTCGGTCGGTAGGATAGGAGAGGACCACGATTTGTTCCTCCACCCCTAGTATGGAGTCGGGGAATGGCTTGTCGGTTCAGGTGTCGCACTGGCACCTGTGCCGCGGATGGGTCATATAGGCCAGGGCTAGAGCGTAGGTTGGGGTCGACCACAAGATTTGCAGGCCGAGAGCTCGGGTCATGATGGGAAGATGATGTGTTACCATTGCCGCCAGCCTGGGCATATGAGGTGAGATTGTCCTAGGAGGTAGAGGTCTCATGGTACAGAGGCTGAGCATGCAGATCAGCCCCGGACGTGCGAGAACTCACGTTATCACACCGTTTGTTTTCTAATGCATCATGTTTTATGACACCGAAATAGACCTAGTCGTTTCGGTATGTTTAGGAATTATTTTGTGAGCCCTGAATTTTAATTGTTTCGCTGAGTTAAATGTGAAGCGAGCCAGAGACCGGAAGATTACAGGCATGGATAATTTTGAAATTCAGTGTAAAGAAGAGGGGTATAAAGTCATAGTTGACAAATTAGAGGCCAAGTACTAATGTGACATGGTAGCTTGCGATAGATTAGATTATGGGCTTAAAGAAAATGTCACGCTCAAACTTGACCCAAAAAATGGTTGTTTGGAAGACCGACAAGACCTTAAACATGGTTGAGACCAGTTGGTCTCATGGAAGGGCAAATACGTGAGGATAGAGGAGAAAAGAGAGAAGAAGATGGAGGAGATCGAGCCAGGCCAGATGTGGAACAGTTTTGGTATGGAATTACATAGGCTTTTAAAGCTTTGAATTGTTTCCATGCAATTATATGGTTTTTTAATTGTATGTATCTGTCTCCAACCTAAGGTTTTGTTAGGAGTTCTTTCTTCAATGTGATATAAGTAAAGTGGATAAAACCATAAAGTACAAGCCAATATAGAATCCTCTCTTTAAGGATGAATTCATGGTTAATAGTAAGTAATTAGTTAGGGTTTAGACAAACCCTAATTAATCATCATGTTTGGTTGTGTATGAGTCATAACCCATATTGAAGTGTTTTTGGGAGAAATCATGAAGGTTTTGATGAAGATATCCATTGAAGATGATTTGAGGATAAATTGAGGTTAAAGATGAAATTGAAATGGTTTTGAAGTATTTACAGTATAGATTTGGTTTAGGATGGAAAAGTGCATGAAAAGGAGAAATAACAAAATGGGCATTTCGAGGTGTATCTTCTACCGGTAGAAGTAAGTTCTACCGGTACAACTTCCTGATTACGGTCGATTTTGGCCAAGTTCTACGGTAGAAGTTAAGTTCTCTTGATCTGACTTGATGCAGTTTTTCTGTTTTAGACCGAGTTTTTTGTATTTTGTATAACTTCCTCATTTCTTATCGATTTAGTGGTCAAGTGGCCACTTAAATAAATTCAAGGAGAACAAAAATATTTAGTAAGTATCTCCAAATTCTGACTCTAAGTATTTAAAATTCACTCAAGAAGTGGGACACGTGTCTGAAGCGAGTGCGGTTCGACTTTGAACATAGAGAAGTCCAGGATGTTTCGGACGTAACTCGAGTTCCGGTGCTCCGAATTGAGTGATTCCAGTTGGAATAGAACCCTTAGCCCCTTAGCTTTAAATGAGTATAAGGACATAGTGTCAAAGTATGAATTCAAGACCCCGGAAAAATGAGTAATACAAACAGTCCCTTGGTAAAATCGGTAAACCGACTAGTTGGCATGAAAATGCCATAACTTGAGTTTGGATGATCCGATTGGATTGATTCCAATTCCTAAGAAAAATATATTCATAGAGGGACTAGAATACATGAATTATGGATAGACATCATATCGTACAAGTATCACGAAATGCCATATGGAATAGGCATGAAACACGAATATTATAAAAACACAGCGGCCCGAAACGCGAACACTTAGACGCGAAGAAACAATATGTCATGATCCACGAGAATCTTCTTGATTAAGAAAGGTTATAAGTTCTGAAAGACATATGATCATATGACTACCTAGGACCAAAGAATGAATGAGTGGGCGTCCTGATTAGTGCCCGGTACTTGATTAGTGCTCCGGCACTCTGATTAGATGCTCGGCACTCCCGGTGTGCCGGTACTCGATTAGTGCTACGGCACTCTGTTACGATACTCGGTAATCACGCTGGTGCTCACGGCACCCGATCTTGTGTCGTACCTTCCGGGTACTTGGTATGCTGCGTCTCTCATTTCTTATGATTTGTCTAGGTAGTGGAGACAGGACATATGATAAGACATTGAATAAAGAATAAGAGTAAAGATCTGAAGTACCTCGTATGCATTCACGTAGTACCTATACGGTACTCCACAATATCCCCGATTAAAGTCTGTGAGTACCTCTGGGTACTCTGATCGATAAGTTCAGTAGTACCTACAGATTGCTCTTTAATATCGAGATAAGGTCACATAGTACCTCAGGTACTCTGTATCACGGAGATAAGTCTTTGTGGTACTATGCGGGTATCACCAGCGTGCGAATAAAGTTACGTAGTACCTCTGGTGCTCCGTATCACGAAAATGTTGCGTAGTACCTTAATTAAGTTCCATTTTAGTCAAGTGCATATCGAAGTTAAGTCTGTGGTACCTTCAGTACTCACGCGCATCACAGAATAAGTTAGCATTTTACCCTAGGCACTCATGTACAAATGTTCTTAATTGCCTACAGTACTCTGTATTAATTAAAGTTCTGTTTCGATCAAGTCATTTACGATTAAGTCTGTAGTATCTAAAGGGTACTCACGTATAAGAATAAGTTCGAATCACATGATGAAGTCTGTCTATATAAAGTTATGAGTACCCTAAGGTGCTCCACTGTGACAGATAAGTTAAATGTACCTATGGGTACTCTGGTATTTCATCAGGATTACCGTAGTACCTACGGGGCACTCACATGCCCGATTAAGTGCATTGTACCCTGGAGGGCTTACTCTGTAATCGAATTAAGTTCACGTGGTACTCTGGTACTCTTGTATTTGATAAGTTACATCATTACCCACGGGTACTCGTATCGGTAAATGAGTACGAGATGCAATAAAATAAGTATAAGATCAAGTAGTACCATAAGGTACTCTCTGTAACCAATTAAAATAAATAACATATATACATTATAGTGCATGCACACTATGGACTAATGTCCATACGATATGTCGCATACGATAAGAATGCAGAATGTATGTGGTCGATTGATCAGATTAAACATGTTGCCTTACCCAGGTACCTTCGCACAAGGATAAGATCAAGTAAGACAGGATATATACTACATAATACATGTATAAAATCTGAAATACATGTATAAGTTCTATATAATTACATGTATAAATCCCGAAATACATGTATATGCTCAAGTAATACCGGGGATAAGATCCAGTACAGGAATGAAAACTCTGTATTACAGTAGAATCAGTAGATAGATAACTCAAGTAGCCCCTCTTATTTACTTTCCATTGTAGTATAGGTATCGTTAACCTAGGACTTGTTGGAATCTTCAGTGTAGCACAAGTTGGTGTCGAGCAAACATTTGATCAGTGAACACCTCAGGGTACTCAGAGTATAAGATTAAATTAAAGTAAATCCGGTGCTCGTTCGTAATCTACGTGATATCTACGGGTATCTCGAACAAGTACTGACTCAAGTAGGATAAGTATAAGTTCATGTGAGCTCCCTACGGGAGATATGAGGATAGATCTAAGTATCAATACGTGTTTAAGTATTACCTGCGTATAAGCATAAGGTTACGCCAGCTCTGGGAGATGAGTAATATGAGCTTGAGATGAAGTATACGTGCATGACCAAGGTCGATATCCCAGGTATCTGAAATCTAGATAAGAATAGATCAAAATTTGCATGAGTATAAGATCCCAATAAGGATAAGTCTACCATAAAGTGTAATTCTAAAGTAAATTATAACATTGTTATAAGTATAAGTTCGACCACTTGGATTTATAAGGGAATGCGAATAAGTATAAATATGGATCACATGGGAGACATAGCATTGTTAAAGTCCACGAGTCTGAGTGAAACGAATTATTTTGATGACCACGAATAAGACCGACCTGAAATTCGAAAATCATGAGTTATGTAAAGAGATGGTGGATGCCTTACCATTTGTATATGTCT
This sequence comes from Tetrastigma voinierianum, assembly GCA_016808115.1. Taxonomy (NCBI): domain Eukaryota; kingdom Viridiplantae; phylum Streptophyta; class Magnoliopsida; order Vitales; family Vitaceae; genus Tetrastigma; species Tetrastigma voinierianum. The sequence goes on from JAEQBH010000292.1 coordinate 60,827, forward strand.
AAGTTTGCTCACGAATATGAATTTGACCTGTTATATCTTGGATTATATGAATTCATGATGATTTTGATATGTTTAAGCATTTATAGAAGTTTATCATGGTCGGTTTAAATGCATGTGTATCAATATAAGTTATAAGATATGCTTCCCCACTAGCGTAAAAGCCGCAGGTTTAATCCGTGTAGGTCTGAGGAGAAGACATCGACCAAACATCAGCGTATATTTGACGACACACTTTATAGGGGTTCACTACATGTTGGATTCGCGCTGGTTGTATAAGTAAAAAGTACAATTTTGTATTTGTAAATGGACTCGATTATAGATATTTTGAATTTGATGGACACCCTCGTTGGTAGTCTTTGATATGTACATGATATTTGGATTATGTTATATGATGTGGGCCATACCCACAGGTACCAGTATGGTTTTAAAAAAAAAAATAAAATCAGGTAAAGAGTCTCAGTCCTAAGTCTCGCACCTCGAACTTGGTTCGGATCCGCCAATCTGGTCGAACCGGGATTCGGGGCGTGACAATGTTCATTAATGCATCTTGTGTGATAGGTTTGGGCTTAGAGGTTGAGGCCTTTAGAGAAGCCAGGTGTAGATGTTCTTCCCTAGAATGTAGGGTGAAGAGTTGACTGATATGTAGCCGAGTCAGGGAGGTGTGAAACCATGAAATTGTAGCGGCGTATAAGAGCACTAAGTGTCACATTGTAATATTTTGGAGATGAAACTATAAAATGATAAATTATGGAAACCGGGATTATGTATGAGAATAAGGGTACAATTGTCATTAAGAAAAAAGGATATGAAAAGCAAATATCAAATTAGAGATGGGCCATAATACAAATAAAACAAGTTACAATTGAAAAATTAAAGAGATGAGGACTAGTTGCAATTAGGGAAAAGTTGATATGCAAAAGGGAAATAAAACCAAGAATTTCATTTTGGTCTCGAGACTGCCACACAACGGCCCCGTAGGATGAGAAGAGAGAGCGAAGAGGGAAGAAGGAAGAGAGAAGGAAGAGAGGAGGAGGAGAAGAAAGAGAAGATCCAAGGTATGTTTGTCTCTTGGGATTAAGTGTATTTTGGATTCCTAGGGCTTTGGTATGGAGATTAGATGTCCTTTTTTGATGAGTTTTGTTGAGATCATAAACCTTTAGTTATTGGAGGGTTATGAGAGTAAAACCCCAATTGGGAGAAAATAAACATAGAATCATCAAAGTATATGGTCTTTATGAAGAATTGGTGGACCTTAGGTGGGATTTTTAGGATTTTCACCTAGGGTTTGGGTTTTAAAGTTCCAAAGCACCAATTCAAGTGTTATGAAGTTGTTTGTGGATGATTTCCATGATAATTCTTGAGGTGTTATGAATTATAAGAAGTTGTATAGAGAGAGTAGATTGAAAATTTAGCTTAAAAGTGGCAAAGAAATAACAAGAAATCTGTAAAATTTTGGAAGGTGTCTGGGGCATGTACGGGTGTACGGTACACCCCACAGAGCCAACATGTCTGAATGCATGTTCAACATATATGTCACCGTACATGCAGTGAGAATCTGACATGTATCACCGGTACATATCGAGAATGTCTGCGAGTATGAACCCCAGAAATGCCGAAATTTTGTGTTTTAGTAACTGACCGAACAGAATTAAGTACTAGCGATAGTTTAGAACCTTATTAATGATTAAGATAGGTTTGAATAAGAATGGAACTTCCAGCCAGCGTAGCGTGCCTCACACGCCTCGAAAAAACCGCCTCGGCGATATTCGTTAGCAGTGTGACTAAGTCAGAGTATGTTCAAGTTATGCGATTACGTGACTGGTATGGTGTAGTATTGGTTGAGTGTGTAGGTTAAAAAGCAAAGGCGGGGTAAAGTGTGGAACTATGCTCTCAAGTTAAGCAAGCAATGAGGTGAGTGTTCTAAACTCATTTTCCAAATACCTATTATTATTATTATAAATTTGTTTTTACCTTTAGTGTTATTTAAAAATGGTTTTGATTGTAAACCATGTTTAAAGCAAGCAAATGGTTTTGACTTATCAAACCATATTTAAAGAAATGGTTTTTAATTATAAAACCATATATCAAAGAGCAAAAGCAAGCAAGCAAGTAAGCAAGTAAGCAAATGGTTTTGAATAATTAACCATTTTTCAAGCAAGTAAACAAGTAAAGGGTTTTTGAATTGTAAACCATTTTTCAAGCAAGCAAGCAAGAAAATGGTTTTAAATTGTAAAACCATTTTCAAAGAGCAAGCAAGCAAAAAGAAAATTTACGGCTCAGGCCTTTCTAGTTCTAAGCAACAAGCGAGTCAGAGAGTATTCCTTCACGTGCATGGTGGTGTTAGGATCTCCTTGCATGCATTAATTTTTGCTGATCAAACCAAACTTAGGTCATACATCCGCCATTTAAAGAAGACCGTGAAACACTTGTGCAGGTATATAAGGTTATGGCTCTAACTAAATTATGGTGATGGCGACACGAGGTCAATTCCACACCATATTCCTTCGGAAAAAAGGTGATGCGGACCTGTGAGGTCCTTCCACCAGGCACGGTCGTCACAGGCTCGTGTTCACTAGAGATCTGACCCAGAGCAAAAATAGGCCTCGATGGTTGATGTTTTATAAGCATGATAAATAGTTTTGAAAAATCAACCATTGGTTCACGGTCGCCCAGACTTCCGTAGAGTTTTAAAGCAAACGGTAGAGTTTCAAAACAATCGGTTGAGTCAAGCCCCCGTGGGATTTTAAAGCAAACGGTTGAGCCCAGCTCGAGTTTTGTGTACAACATGCGATTAAGGCCCAAGCTCCCATTTTTGTAGAAAAGTTTGAGAAACTTTTTAGCCATGATTTGTGAAAGTTTTTAGGAAACTTTTCAAGCAAGATAAACAAGCAAACAAAAATTTTGAGAAGTTTTATAAACACTAAGCAATAACAATAAGAGATTTATAAGATTTTTAAAAAGAAAAGTAGAGCAAGTATTAAAAGTTTTATAAACTTTTAAAAGTAAGCAAGTACAGAAAAGTTTTAGTAACTTTTAAAGCAAGCAAATCAAAGTAAAAACACGGAAAATATTTGTAAAAGAGTTTAACATTTTTGAGATGTTTTGGAAAGAAAAACGCTTTACAAAAGCATACACTCAGGCTCGTTTAGCTCATTATTTTCATTTTAAAATAGCCAGGTGGATATGGACATAAGAGTTTCAATAAGGATTTCTCCTGACATTGTATAAGTGTTGTTATTAAGAATATTATGTAAGAAAAAGACTTTGAATATGTATAATGGAACATATGTATGTACATAGATAGTTGTGAGAATGTGTTGGAATGTTGGTTGCCATATTTGGATATAGTGTAAATTGGATGTATCTGAGATTTGGAATTTTCTATATCACATTTGTCATCACTGCCAGGATTTTATCATTTATAAGATTTTGCAAATCCTAAGTTGAAAAAAAAGAAAAAATTTTTATAGGAGGATTTTGTGAAACAATGCGGCCGGCTTCATGGAGTTTCTGAGTGGTGGGAGTAGCGGTGGGGATTTGTGGGTGAAGCGGCACACCATATTTGGAAGGGGTGGGGTGTGTCATGATAGGTCGGGATTATGAGTTAGAGATCTCTGAGATTCTGCTCATGGTGAACCCTTGGGATTGAGGTGTCACAGTATGGCATCATTGCGTTCATGTGTACGGTAACATCGTGTCGAGTCGGGTGTGGGTTCATGGTATGGTCATTTACCACTCTTGGTGAGTGTGGGTTGGGTTTGTCTTTGGGACTACGTCCAATGAAGACTCATAATTCGAATAAGGAAATGAAGAGTAATTAAAGTGTGACTGGCAGAAAGCGAGAAGAGTAGATTAATCTAAGGTGGCTTACAGGTTAGGGTGAAGGAGACCCGCGGTATGGATGTAAGAGACTCGCAGTGTAGGCCGAAAAGTTATGTTGCCCGAGAGGGAAAACATACGGTCATGGTTATCACGTAGACTTAGAGTTGAGTGATAGGAGTCGGGAGTGACTCAAGATGAAAACACACGGTCAAGTTATCACATAGACTTAGAGTTGAGTGACAGGAGTCGGGAGTGACTCGAGATTTGGATACCCCTTTGGAAATTGCATTGGGTGTCGTGGTAAACAGGGCTCTTTCGGTATATGGATGTCATTCATGACATGGACTAGGTTGTGATCCCATTGGATTGTCGGTGATTGGCAGTGACAACGGAAGGTGGAGTGTTTGCACGCTGAAGCAAAGGGTTGTGTAGGGTTTACATGTTGTGGATTATATACAAGTGTTAGAGGACATCTTTGCGAGCATCGTCTCTTGTATCATAAGGGTTCTTCCAGGAAGGCAATTGCCCTTAGTAGAATGCTTCTAACATGATTGCTCCAGCCCAGATCCACTCTGAGATGGCACCATATGAGACGCATTGTATGGGAGAGCCGTGTAGATCTTGTTATGTTGGACCGAGGTGGGGAGAGAACTCCATCACTAGTCACGGTCTTATCAAAGGAACACCTCCAGGAAGGTGAGCTTGATCACGACGGTGATCTTATCACCGCTCGAGATCCGAGTAGAGCTATCTGCGGTGTACGGCGTCGACCATAGAGTTTGAGGTTGGTGATCATGTCTTCTTGAAGGTGATGCCTAAGGAGGAGTGAGTCGAGGTTCGACGAAGCGAGGGAAGCTATCGCGAGGTTTATTGGGCCCTTAGAGTGCCGAGGGTGGGGCATTATGGCGTGTCGGGTGGCTTTACCGCCCTGGCATGTCAGGTGTCCATGAGGTATTTCACGTCTCCATGCTCGGAGGTATACTCCAGATCCGATGATGTATTGGATTGGGGAGGGCGAGGTTGACACGGATTAGGACCTTCGAGGAGGGACCGGTGTGCGGTGTGGATAAGCCCGGGATCAAGTTTTGCGGCCTTGAGACCGTGAGTCTAGTGAGGGTGCTATGGCGGCATCGTGGGTGGAGGTCGGCGCGTGGGACGCGAGGACCGATGGGGGCCCACCTATCCGCTGCGTTTATGGATGAAGGTGCATTGGTTTGATCGTTTAATAGCAGAACTAGTTTATGCATGGTAGAGTGCAACGTTGCATATGCATGTTTTTCATAGTGATTGTCGCAATTTCGGGGCGAGTCGTTTCAAGAGGAGAATGTAAGACCGAGAAAATTCAAATTTTCTGAAAAAAAGGGTAAAATGGTCATTTCGGTCTGAGCAAGAAATTTTGAATCTCGGATGATGAAAGCAGTTCCAGTTGGAATACGTCTCTCGAAATCTAGCTACCGTATTCAGACTCATCGAGATTAAAGACGGTCGAATTTCACATTTTGAGATCTAGGGTGTCTAGTGTAGTAAAGCGGGTTTGAGAGGCATGTGATGTGACAAAAGTCACCTATTACATGTACTTGCTTTGACACGTGTTCTGAGATTAGAGATGATGGAAATGGACGGCCTAGATAATGCCAAGTGTCAAAAATCTAGAAGAAGGGACATGATGGGAATTATTTGAATTGTAAATGATAATAAGACGAAAGATGAACAGTGTTCATCTCCTTCATTTGAGCACAATGATGCATTAACTTTGAAGTGGAGTGCGTAAGCTTGGGTTTTCATTTCTAGAAGAGCACGCTCTCTAAGATTAGGCCCCGTCGGACCGTCGGTTCTAAAGCGAACTTAAGAAGTAAAGTTGTTCTACGCGGCGAGGGCTACGCGTGGGCACCGATTTGGTGGAGTTTCCGACAACTCCAAGAGGTATGGATCTTTTCCTACTTGCGTTAATCTTTGGCTAAGAGCCATGTAAATAGTTAGGAATGTTCTGAGGCTTGTTTTAGTAAATGAAGTGGAGTCTGCGAAAGCTTTGAATCAGTGGAAAGTTCTATTTATATTAATAATTGAAGCAGTGACGAGGAGTTTATATTCTTTATAGCTGATGATAATAATTTTGGTGGCGAAAATGTGTTTTGTTAAATCAAATGATTGTTATCATTAGACTAACATGTGAATATATTTTGTTTAACAATTAGTTGTGGATTTATTTGTTTGTGATTTAATTATATTGAACATATATATATATATATACCTGTATGTGAATATATTAGCATGAATCTGATGGAATTGGCATGTGCATTCCATATGCACTGGGGCACCATAGAATATTAGGAGTGAGTGCATGTGACTTGGAAATGAAACAAAAGCAAATTGTTTGGCGATGAATTTCAAGGAAGATTTTAGAAGAATTGCCTTGGAGGGGCGTCGACATATCACTTTGGATGAGGGATATAGTGATTTCGGAGAGTTGTCCAACAATTAAGCCTCGGAGGGGTAGTCCAATATTTTTATCGAAACTCGGTAGTAAGTTTTCAAGAACAAAAAGCTTTTGTTGGCCAAGAAACTATATTTTCTCGCATATTGGGTGGCGTGTGTGAGAGTCGGTGGTGACTCGAGACATGGGTTTGGGCATGTAGACATTGATGGAGTTCATGAAATTTAAGTGTGAGTGTTTGCCTTTTGTGCATGGTGGTGAGAGTAAACAGTGTAGAGCCTCTGTGTTTGTTTCTCTTTATGGGGATATAGTTTAGATTGGGAGGCGTGGAAGAATGCCTCATTAGAGTAGTTTGAGAAAGAATCGACTTGTGGCTTTGATGTTATTGTATAACATGTATTAGAACTCTATAATTTTAATATATGTTGTATTAAGAGTAATGTGTTAACTCTTGAACTATTACATATAGTTGATGTATTTTGTGAGTATTGATGCAGGGGCCCAAGTGGCCATTATTTTACTCACATGTGAACCCTATGTGATCATTGTAAACTTGTTGGGACAGGTTTGTACTTTGGGTAGAGCTCCCCGTACAAAGGAGACTTTGCTCGATTTTCATGAGTGGTGTCGGGTTACCCGACATCCACGAGTATTCCTCGGGTTGACGGGTTGTCAATGGGACCTCTGGTTTTGGGGCGTCACAATTTGATTTTTCAAGTTATTTTTAGAAATTGGGAAACCCTAGTCACCCTTCCTTATATTTCTCTATTTCAAGCCCTTGTTCGTTAGAGAGGAGTAGTGATTTTTTTACCATTCTTGGCACAAATCACCTTCCATCTCATTTTCTTAGAGATGTAAGGTTTTCTTTTCAGATAAAGTGGTTTCTTTCTGCTTGATCTAAGTTTGTCTTTGTTTTCCCTTTATTTTCTCATGTTTTATCACCCGACTATTCACGGCGGGTAGTTGTGTCGTTGACAATTAAAATCTTCATAGGTTTTTCGTGTTGGCGAGTTCGGATGACAAAGTTCGATCTAACGTTCGAGATAAAATCATATTCGTCGATATCTTTGCGAGATATGGAATTTTAGGTATTCCTAGCCATTTGTGGATTACAAAATGTGTGGCTTGAGCAGATCATTTCGCTATTAACACGGATACTAGTCCAACCTCTAAAGTTCTGCTTACTTTTGATTATGTGTTTCTATCGATTGTATTGCTAACTTTGAATCCAATAAATTTATCTCTTTTAAAATGATATTTTGAAATTATTACTCCTAGTAATAAATTAATGCTAACACATTAATAAATGAAATATGAACAATCTTATTTAATTTAAAATTATTTTTGTAATGGAAAAATAGTTATAGTTTGATTTTATACATAAAAACAATAAATTTTTATAACCTATTAAATTTTAGATTTTATTTTTTGAAACTAATTTTAAATTAATTTTGATTTATAAATTTCTTATATTAGTGAATCATTATGAATTAGTAAATTTATTAGATTCATGAATGAATTACACACATTATGATTTTATATTTAAGAGTAACAATGAGTCATTTTAGATTAAAATCGGGGTGATTATAAAATGTATATTGAAGTTTGTTTCTAATATTAAAAGTGCAAAAATATGGTTGCAGAAGATAAATGAGTACTTTCTTTATTGTTTTTCTACCTTTATGTTTGTGATGTATGTGTTTGATTAAGATTTTTTTCTCTTTTGACAATTAAACCGTTAATTGCAATATAGTAAAAAAAAAAAAATTCCCCAGCAGGACTCGAACCTAAACTCCTCCCCTTCCTACACCCTACCTATTTAAATATTGAACGCTTTACCACATGATCAGCTAGGCATGATGGACAGAAAAATTAATATTTTTTAGAAAATAAAATTTATCGAATGTTCATGTCAAGTTTTATTATAAAGGTTACAATTACTATTTATTAATTTCTTAATGATGTATATAATGTGTTTCTTTTTTTAAAAAAAGATGATATATACAATATGATATGGCATATATCATTATAGATACTTGATTTAAAATATAGTCTCCATTTGGAACCCGAAAAGTATTATGGAAAGAACTCAAAGAATGGAGAAAAATAAAGGCAAAAATGGAAGGAAATAAAATTTGGAGGAAAATAAAAAATAGATTTAAACTTAATAAATTAATTTTATATGTTTATTTAAACTTAATTTATTTGTTCCTCTCTATTATATAAGTATCATGGTGCACGTCCGCTCATTTTCTTTCATCTTATTCTCTTCTAGCCCATTTTCCTCAAGGAATGAGGGGTGATGTTTTTTGTCATTCTTGGCCTGAAATTAGTCATCTGCATCTCTTTCTTTTATTTTCTTGCTCAATAAAGTGGTTCTTCCACAAACATTTAAGTTTTATCCTATTTTCGTGTTGTCCTTGTCTTGTGTGATGTTGTTTATCGGCGGCAGCATTATTGGCAAGTTGGGTTTTTGATGTGTGTGCTTGGCGTTTAGTTTGTCATCGGCTTATTGCGACATGATGTTTTCATCATCTTGTTGCGACTCTTTATTTGTGTAGTGCGATTCAAATAGGCAACCGGTTTGATCAATCGAAGATATTTGGTTTTACATAGTCATCCCGGTATATTAAAAAAAACTCAAGTAGTAGGTATTCTAGTCACTATGCCACCAAATTTATAGGCTAGCGATTTTCAGTAGATTTATCATCTATTAACTTGGATATTGTTTATCATCTACTTTATTGATTTTAGCAATTTGTATCTTTGATATATCGATCTATTGCAAGTTTGAATCAATCAAATTATTTTTCCTTTCAAAAAGTACCATGAAATTTTAAAATATAGAAGAATCTTGATTATGTTTGATTTTCTTTTATTAAAAAAAATGTTTGATTTTCTTTTATATTTTTCATATTGATACAAAACATGAAAATCATTTTCCTTATCTCTCTCTCTCTCTCTACTCTCTCTCTCTCTCTCTATATATACATATATATATATATATACTATATATATATATATATATATATATATATAGTTTCTATAATAATATGTTTCAACCTTCTTTTAATACTATTTTCAATTGTATCATTAAACAATTTGTTTCCAAGAAAGAAAAAAGTGGTTCTTAATGTTTTGAAAATCAGATCGATCGGTTGAATTGTCAACCGACTGTTAATCCAATCTGATTCATGCTTTGGAATCGATTCCTCTCAAATTGGATATGAATCATGGAAATTGCCGGTCGAGCCTGTGAATCGCTCGAACAGGACAATTTGATAAGAGCCAAACAATTCAATTGTGGTTTAAATTTGTAACAAAATTGGCAATTAATCACCCCTTAAATTACAATACAAAGCCAAACATCCCTTTCTAGTGTGGGCCAGCTAGACATTGAAGCATGAACTCGTTATTGACACATTGTTTTGATAATTGTTTATAAACTAATATAAGGTCCCATCAACTTCTGATGTGGGACTTCTGTAATGTAGAAGAAAAACAAACTAAATTCTACTCATTAGGTGTTCTACCTAGGGGTGCTAATGAGACGAGGCAACTCGCGAGCTACTCAAACTCGACTAGGTTGAAACTCGATAAACAATCGGCTCAAGTGAGCTTGATTCAAAATGTTAACGAGCCGAGTCGATCAACTAATAAATCGACTCGAAAAGCTCACGAGAAACTTGAATTTTGATGGGCTTTTTGGTTGAATCGCTATTGAGTTTAACGGAGTTTATTGGTTAAGGTTATATCACATTTTCATGACCAGTTGGAGCCATTGAAACCTAGCACCTATCGCAGGCCTCCCAGGATTGTGTTAGAGGGTTAATACGCTAAGAATATGCTTTCAAAGTGTATTTGTTTTAATGATAATATGTGTGTAAATGACTTAGGAAACTAAGAAGTTCTATGATGTTGTAGTGACCCTTCAATGTTTGATTTATGTGTTTATGGACTCACTGTAGTTTGTTTCCATGATTCATATTCCTCATTTTATATGATAGCAACCAGAAGACTCGGTTTTGAAAATGACATGGTCTAATATCGAGTCAAGCTCAATTCGAGCTTAAGTCGAGTTTGAGTTCTAGCTCGAGTCAAGTTCGAGATCGAGCTCGAGTCAAATTGGAGTTCGAGCTTGAGTCGAATTCGAGCCAAGTTCGGGTTCAAACTCAAGCTGAGTTCGAGTTTTGCATTTTTCAAACTCGCAAGTTTTCGAGTTCGAGTCTCACATCATTAGCATGCTTAGTTCTACAACTAGGGCACCATTTTAGTTGTTTAACATTTTAACAAAATATATTATACATAGTATTAGTTAATATATATTTGTATAAATAAGGTTTCTTCAAATTTTAATATGTTTTGGTATTTAATATTATAGACTGATGGGGTTTGAAATAATAGGCGTGTAGGCCCAAGACGCAAGCCCAAATGTTAGGATTAAAAAGCAGGCCCAGTACCAGTGTTAGGCCCTTAATGGTATCCCAAATGCAGGCCCGAAACGAGGGCCCAATTCGCCCTTTTAAAAGACTGGTAGCCCAAGGAATCCGTACTAGAGAAAACACCCAATGCCCACCAATCAGGAAAGTAGGATATCTCCTAATTATCATTCCTCAATTATCCTCTCTAAATCGGTTAGTGATAAGGAAAGAAAACCCCTTGCCCAATGAGGGAAACACCGTATCATCATCGACAAGGAAGATACTATTACCTTATCATCATCCAATTGAAACTAATCAAGATCACCCGTTATAAATACCGAGGCCACCCGTAGTGAAAGGTAGCGAAACATTCATTCCCTAAAGCGGTTGATCTTCTCTTCCGCCGGAAATAAGCGGCTTAGGCATCGGAGGCAGGCGATCCCCATTGATCCCTTTGTTTCTTTATTTTTTTGCGGAAGGCGACGTCGATCCGCCGGGGCGGCCCGACAATTCCGGCGTACTCCGGCCAGTTTCGGTTGAAAAAGCATCATCAGTTTGGCGCCGTATGTGAGAACGACAGTTCCTTTACAAATAAAGATGATCTCTCAGTGACTGATGGTATCGACTCAGAACACAAGTAGGAACCACGCCAATCCCAGGATCTGAACCCGGCCCGGCGATGTGAATGAAGGTGAGGGAGGACTTGGGACGGGGAGGCTTCATGACATAAAGGAGAAGATCTCTCAAGAAAGTCGGGCCGACCTCGCACTTAGGACGGTCCGAGATGTCGACCTAATGAGCTCAAAATAAGCCTTGTAGTGTACTTAGTTAACACGCTACCTCTTCGTCTTGAATTTGAGGCAGAGACAAACTCACGAAGGCCATGCAACCAAGGCAATGTTAGAAATGCCTATGGCCCAGCCTCTGAAAACTAAGTGAGAGACAGCGAGGGGCTCGTGTAGGTTCTCGGGAGTAGATCCCATACGCTGGAGCCTTCTAAGTGTGTCCTCCCGGTCAAAGGTATTGTACTCCCAATGAAGATTGCTAACAAAAAAATAACGCTCTTTCTAGTACTTGTGGGAGGATGGCAGATCCGAAATAATCAACTTGGCATTGGAACGCTTGGAGATATAAAAGAAGCCTTCAGCAGATTCCTTCACGCTAAAGAAGTCCAAGAGCAGGGTTATGCTAGGAATACCTTGATTGTTGTCCCCCTAAAAAGAATACGGCCTTTGAGAATACCCAGGGAATTGGGGAAAGTGAGACCAGACATTGAAATGTTACGGATATAAAGGGATGCGAGAGACGGAGGCCATTCTCGAACGCCACCTCAAAAAATCACATCATCTTGGGCACTTGGGCGAGCGTAGGTGAGTCGACATCAAGACACGAACCCTAGACTGACGGGGACCCGCCACGAGTACGAGTCTCACCATATAGGGTTCAACTCGACTAGGGCTATGGCTCAGGCATATAGCGGCCCTCAAATATTCAAAGTCGTTAGGATATCAGATTTCATTGATTTTGTCCTTGCCCTTACCCAAGGGGAAAGGAGGTTCCCCTGGGACACCCCGGTGGACCACCATAGCCATACTATAGACTCACCACTGGAATCCGCCACCCCAGGCCGGACACCTCGGCAAGATCCTCCTATACGCAAGATAGGAGAGCGACCAAGACCCATGGAGATACTAAGCAAGAAGAAAGGAAACATAAGAGGAAATCTGGAATCTGAATGCAGAGCCACAGACTCTCAGCCTGGGCGTGGGCAGAAAGACGAAGAAGAAGAAGAGATGTACTAATCAAGCGGAATGAGAGGGACCGCAAGCGAGATATCGGGGAACCACCAAAAGCAGCCACAGACAATGAAACCGGACAAAACCTCGAGAAAAAAGCTGAGCTTGTAGTAGAAGTAGCGAAACGGGAGAACAAAGTCTGAGCATCGAGGAGAGAGTTTTAAGGAAGATGAAACCCTGTTTGAAGTAAAGCGAAAATCGGCCGTCATTATCACAAGACGTGGGGCGGTGACAAAGCCCTAATCAAGCCCCACAAGTAGCCGCGTGGGGTCACACACGATCAGTAATCTGGCGCTTTCACGCTTCCTTTAGTCAAAGTTTGAGACGTGATGGGGTTTGAAATAATGGGCACGTGAGGCCCAAGGCAACCAAATGTCTCGGGTTAGCGGATCCATTACCGGTGTTAGGCCCATGTCGGTATCCCAATGCGGGCTCGAAGCGGGGGCCCGGTCGCCTTTAAAAGATTGGTATGAGAATCCGTGCAGGGAAAACACTGATGCCCTGATAAGGAAAGTAGGATCATCTCTAATTATCATTCCTCCAGTATCCTCGTCGGTTAGTGATAAGGAAAAACCCCTCGCCCAATGGGGAAACCGTATCATCCTCGGCTTGAGGAAAGATACTATTTTGTATCATCATCCAATTAAGGAAACTAATCAAGATCACCATTATAAATACCGAGCCGCCCGTGATGCAAGGTAGCCACAAACATTTTATTTAGCGGTTGATCTTCTCTTCGCCGGAAAGAGCCGACAGACGCTCGGGCTGGGCAATCGGCCCGATCCTTTTTGTTCTTATTTTTGCGGAGGAGCCCGACATCCATAGTCATAAGGCAGTTGTGATTCCAGCCACGCTCGAAACCCGATTTAGGTTGAAAAAGCATCATCATTACAATTTTCATAATTGTTTTAAAGTATTAATTTATTTATATAAAATGAAATAAATAATATCTTAAATATTATTAATTATATATATTTTAAATATTTTTTAATTTAAATAAAATAAATTATATATTTGTTACATTACCACGAGTTCGATTGCAATTGAATTGCGGTCGGCTAACGAGCGAAGTGAACTAATAATTTTTCCGATTCATCGTCGGTTCTCTTTTTAAAACATTGCTTCAAAAGTGTCGAGAACATCTTGATTACTGGTGTCAACCTAAATGCCACCTCAGTTACTCTTTTTTGTAGCCACTTTAGAATTTAAAAGAAAAGGAAGAGAGAAATCCAACATTGAAGCTCTCGACTCAGCGGAAAATCTACTTTTCGAATTTTCTTTGTTCTTCAACTAGCCGATTCTTTAAGTTCTTCTTTTTGTTCCAAACCTATGACCATCCGAAACCTAACCAAGATCGCGTTCTCACGCTAGGTTTAACCACCGATTCTTCCATTGCCACCACCAAAAATGCCTCTCTCCACCTTGGTAATATCGATTTCTCATCCCGAGCAGGGGCATTTTATCTATTCGGCCTCCCGATATAATATTTTCATTTTGTTCATAAAAGTTGAGGATATAAAAATAAAATTCATAAAGTTGCTATTTTTAAAAATAAATTTTTGTTAAGTTTAAATGTAATGAAATTTTGCTTGATGCTTTTTAAATATAACAATTTTGATGAACTTTTCTGATGCCAACTTCCCATGTGGGACTTCTATAATGATAGAGCAAAAACAAACTAAATTCAAGGGGAGACTACAAACGCCTGTTCGAACCTGTGACCAAGTATTTACCCATTGGGTGCTCTATCACCAAGGCACCATTTCAGTTATTTAAAACATTTCAGTTATTTAAAACTTTAACAAAATATATTATATATAATATTAGGTGATATATATTTGTACTTTTTAATTGTTTTATATTTAATATTATACACATTTTTTCATAGTGATTTTAAAATGTAATTATAAAATGATAATATTTTGTTTCCTATTTGTAATATTTATAATATTCATATTATGATCTCTTTTTTATATTTTTGCACTCAAATTTTTATAAAACTAATTTTTTAAGAAATATATACATAAGTTCATATTAAAATATTTATCATATATAATACTTATAAAAATGGAGGATGATTTATATGAAAAAAAAAGAAGAAAAATGAACCATATAATACATGAAGGTTGGGTGGCAGTTTGTGAAGAAGTGAGAACATATTTGTCTCATCAAAATATATATCCTTCGCTTTAATTTTGATGGTTTAATGGACTCTTTATAAAATAAGGGGTCCCATATAACCCTAAAGCATAATTTTTCTTATTTAAAAAGCATAATTTTTTTTTCAGGATTTAAATGCAACAGGCATCAAAATTTAGGATTTCAATACTAATTTTTTCTAGTTTTTATAATCCAGTAAGACATTTTATATATTTTTAAAACTACATTTTTAGATTAATTTTTATTCACATTAATGGAATGACTATTTGAATTAATTAAAATTAAAATTTATTAGATTCTTAAATGAATTAGACACATTATGATTTTCTATTTAAGAGTAACAAAAGTTATTTTAAACCAAAATCAGGATATTATAAAAAAAGATTGAAATTAATTTTTCTAGTAAAAATTTACAAAAATATGATTATATGTAAAGAATAAAAGGAAAATTAGTATTAAAATCTGAAATTTTATAACTTTTGCATTCAAATCCTAAACTTTGTTTTTAAAATATAATAATTTCCAATAACTTTGATTCAAAATCAAATTTTAAAAATTATTTGAAGAAAATATAGAACTCTTGGATTACTGGGTTTCAACCTAAATTCCAAGTCAGGTCTCCTCATCTTTTTCTGGCAACGACTTTAAATTTAACAGAAAAAGGAAGAGAGAAATCGAACGTTGAAGCTCTCTCCCAACAAAGTCATTTTCTTGTTCTTCAACCCCAACCGATTCTTTCATTCCTTCTTTTTGTTCCAAACCCTACCTTACCCATCAAGAAACCAACAGAATCGGCGTTCTCAAGTCGTGTCTTTCCAAACCACCACCGATTCTTCCATTTACACACCTGAAACGCCTCTCCACCTCCAAGACCATCTTCGGCGGCCACGTCTGGTTCTGCGTCCAACACGACCGCCTCTACACCAAACCCTCTCTCCTACTTCAACCGCTCTTTTCAATAACTCACTGTCTTCTTGCCGAGGACTAGGTAATATCTGATTTCTCATCGAAGCCACGATCACTTTATCTATTCGGCCCCTTGATATCTTTTCATTATTCTTTATTCTGCTCTGGGCTTTTGTTTTATAGCACTTCATTCATCTCTGGGTTTGTTATTATTTCTTGTGATTTTCTTTTCTGAGTGGGATGATGGTTTATTTTTAACTATGTCCAAACAAAATCCATGAACCATTTGTGGTGAGATATGGCGGTATTCTGATCTTTATTTTTCTTTCTTTGATTGTCAATTTGGATTTTCAGTTACTCCTTGTGAACCTTTCCATGGGATTGTGTTTGTTTTTGCTTATCTTCTGTTTGATTGCCAAGAAAGTGGAAGAAAAGTTAGAGAAAAAGAAATGTGAAGTTCCCCATTTTTCGTTTTTTTTTTTAATTTAAGAGAATGCAAGTCTTCCAAACAATTTTCCAAGTTGCAGTTGAGTTGATGATTTCGCTTTTTATTTTCTGTGAATCAACATAAAGGAAAATTTTAAGGATCATCTTTTTTCCCTGTAGTTTCCAAGGAACCAAACATTTGGTGGGTTTGGTGTTTTTTAGCCTTCTTTTAATATCTTTTCCATTCTTTCAAAGGTAAAAAGAGCTGTGCTTGATTGAGTTGTACTCTCTTTTAACACACTCTTTTTCTATATCTTTCCGTGCTTGGGGAATTAAATTTGGTCACTTTTTTTTGTAGCATTTGAGAAGTTTTTGCGGACATCATTTTTTGGGTGGAGACTGGAACATGTTCATGTAAAGATCCTCCAATGAACCAATAAATAATAATGCTAGTAATGTATCCAAGAGTTTGAGACACATTCAAACAAATCCAATTAGATGTTCTTTAGTTTTGATTGCCAAGAAAATTATTTCAGGATCATCTTTTTCCCTGTAGTTCGAGGAACCAAACATTTGAGTGGGTTTGTGTTTTTGGCCTTCTTTTTATTATCTTTTTCATTCACAAGGAATAAAAAGAGCTGTGCTTGTTGAGTTATGCTCTCTTTAAACACACTTTTCTATATTTTTTCTGTGTTTGGGAGATTTAATTTAGTCACCCACTTTTGTAGCATTTGAGAGTTTACAGTTATCATTTTTTGGGTGTTGACTGGAACATGTGCATGTAAAGATCCTCCAATGAACCAATAAATAATAATGCTAATGTAATGTATCAAGTTTTGAATCCCATTCAAACGAAATCAATTAGATGTTCTTTAGTTTTGGCCAATGTTGTGAATGTAGTAGTATTGGCCTAGACAGACTATGTAGGGAAATATGAATTGCATGTTTCTTTGAACTAGTGGATGTTGCTTCTCCCACATTTCAATCTTGAGCTGGATATATGCAGGAAATGCTTGAGGGGTCATGTTTTGCTTGATTTATTGCCTGATGGCTGGGTTAAATTAAATAGATGTTTGATTTCCAGGGTAGAAGCTACAGGAAGTCTTGGAGGAATCTTCTTAATGGCTGAGTTGAACTTAGAGCTTTGTCCCAAAATAAATTTTTTTTTAAATTCCAAAATAATACATGCGTTAAAATAATGCTTAAATTAGTGCATTTGTTGCCACATCACAAAAACTGTAATGGGTGACTACGGTTTTTAAATATTTAAAATTGTAGTTGGTCACTACAGTTTTAGATTTAAAGTTAAAATTTTGGTTGGACACGTCATCAACAACACTTTCTATGATGTGGCAAAAATACACTAGTTTGGACATTATTTTGAAACATGCATTATTTTGAGAATTGTTATTGTTTAAAAAAAAAGGATTATTTTGGGATATCACTCTTGGACTTGAGCTTCACTTGGCCATCTAATCCCATTCTTTTCTTAGAAGCTAGTTGTGAAAGAAAAAAGGTAGGTGACACATCATTAGATCGACTTCAACATGCGACTTTTTTCTTTTCTTATTACTAGGTCTCTATGAGCCTAAAATTATCTAAGATTTGTAATTATATGAACATACCACTATAGCTATAAGCTTGTACAAAAATCCTGCATGTTTATACACTTAAATACTTAAGAGAAAATGTAAGAAAGAAAGAAAAATAAAAATTCAATCCTAATATAATAATAATATTATTATTATTTTTCTTAATAACTTTCTTATCTTAGTACTTTTGGGTCCCAAACAGAACCTAAAGTATCCTAGGATTTGTAATCATATGAACATACCACTATACAACTCATAAAACTCCTTGAATCCTTTGCATGTTTATACCTTAAATACTTAAGACATACTTAAGAAAATGTAGAAAAAATAAAAATATCAAAAAGTTCAACCTAATATATTATTATTATTATTATTATTGTTATTTTCTACCTTAAACTTATTTGTTTATTTTAGTTCATCAATATAAAGATTAAATTGATATAGATAATAAATAGTTTTATTTTATATAATTTTTCAAAAATATTTTTCAATTAAAATGATCAAATATAAATAATCTTCATCACCTAAGTACTTTATATGAACAAAATACAACTTTAAAGAAGATAAATCCCAAAAGACAAGGCCCTAGTTTAGTTCACAAATTTTACTTTCATCAAATTCGAATAGCAAAGAGTACGATGTATTAATCTTTAGTTTTAATTTAGAAGAGAAAATACGTTTCGTACTTGAATTTGGTTGAAAATAAAGAATAAGAAAATCCGTTTTGTAAAACCATTTTCTTGAAAATGAAGTTAATGAAAACAATGAAAATGTGTTTAAAATGCAAGTTACTATTCACAATCCCGTGTTTTATTATTTGATGAGAAGAAAATCGGAAATTAGACGAAGGGAAGAAAAGAAAGAATAGCCACAATCAGTGTTTTCATTTTGTCCCGATCGACCAAATCCCGTGTTTTGGTTGGTCGAAAACAAGGAAAACGACACATAGGTTTTAAGTTCATATATAAAATGTTGAAAATAGTGAATTTATTTTCTTTGTTTAAAAAAATTTGTTTTAATAGATTCTCGTAACTAACGTGTTTTCTTTGTTTGGGAAAGTTTTGGGGTAGGAAGCGGAGGAAGTGCTTTCCTCTACCTGTTTGGACTGACTTTTTTGGAGTGGAGAAGGAAGGTGCAGTATAAGAAACCTACAAAAATGTTTAAATGATGATCCACAATAATCTTCAAAGGAAAATTTCTAAAATATCTAGGAAATTATGACCACCAATTATTTGAATTGGTATTGCAAATACATTTCTTTGCTAAAAAATCCGTTGTACTATTTTCTTCCATATAAATATGGCAACAATTATAAATATTTAGGTCAATGAGAAAGTTTTCATATATCTTCCATTAGGAGAATGAATGAACTAGGTAAACTATTTTTTCAATTATAACATTCTATGATTATTGTGGAGTCCTCTTTAATATCCAAGTTTGAAAAACCATTGTATTTTCTGGAATACAACACCATGTCTCAAAAGCCATTTAGTACAGCCCCATTTCCAGGGTCCGTTGACAACGAATCAGCGTGGAATATTCGTGGATGTCGGGTGGCAGGCACCACTCATGAAAATCATCGCGAGTCTCCCTTTGTACGGGAGCTCTACCCAGTACAACCTATTCCAATCACATGGCATTATTTTACAGGCCTACTTGGGTCCACATACGGATAAAAATAGGTAAAATATGGCCACTTGGGCCCATGCATTTAATACTCACAAAATTACATCGACTATTTACCAATAGTTCAGAGTTATTCTAATCACTCTTGGCAACGTATATCGAAAATTTAAAGTTTTAATACATGTTACAAAAGCGAATACTACCAAAAACATCAAAGCCCTGACTCGACTTTCTTCACAAAATTGAATTATAGGCGCGATCTTCTCGAGCAGTCCACATGCACGAGAATAATGATCCCTCGTGGGTGAAGCGATGCGATGGTAATCTACGTGGTTACTCCCCACTAAAGTGTACGTACAATGATCCAACATAAACACACACTCAAGCCAAATCACATTTATCCTACTTGAATGTCTACATACGATCCAGGTGTCACCGAGGTCTTCAGGCTCCCTCACGCGTGCCTAAGCTTGATGCGAGGAAGAAGCCTCCTTTCATTCTTTCATGCCATGCCTCATACTAATTTCTAGGTTGCCCGGTGCATATGAAATACGTTATGCAATTTCAAACCACATGCAAATATATCACTTACATATATTAACAAAATTTACATACCACGTGTTAACTTTAAATTCCATAATAACATCAAAATTAGTTCACTTGAGCTAATTACAATTCCACTATTAAACACATACAATTACTGTACTATATAATTCCACATCATGTTAACACATTTAAAAATTACATGCATTAACATAGCTAATTCTCCACCATGACTCCCAAACAATTCAGGCTAATATATAAAACATGTATATACTAACATAATTAACTCACATAGATCATGTTATTCAATTTGCAACTAATAACACCAAAATTAGCTCACATGGGCTAATTAACCATTCAAGTAATTCATTTTGAATCACTCGACAACACAAAAATCACACAAAAATCACGTGAGCGGTGAAGCCCTTGGGTTGGCAGCATTCCGCATTATGAATGGGGATTTTTTCACTCGGTTTAAGTATTTTGAGACCGCAAACACGGCTAATTCAAGCCTCAGAATATCCCTAACCATTCACATGACTCTTAGCCAAAGAATAACACAAGTAGGAGAAGACCCCTACCTCTTGGAGTTGTTGGAACTCCACCAAATCGGTGTCCACACGTAGCCCTCGCCGTGTAGATCGACTTTGCTTCTTGCTCCGTCGAGAACCGACGGTCCGAACGATGAGAAATCTAGAGATAAGGCACTCTCTCTCTCTCTAAAAACTCAAACCAGCCCTCACTGTCTGTTTTTCCAACCTCTGCATGTTTTCTTTTTCAATTTGGAGAAGAAAACTATACATCTTTTGTCTTATTCTCATTTAACATTTCAATAATTCCCATTTTGTCATTTTGTCTTGATTTTTGACATTTGGCTTAATCTAAGCCATTAATCTTCATCTTCTCTCTAATCATGCAACATGTGTCACATGAGTACATGTAATAGGTGACTTTTGTCACATCACATGTCTCTCACATGCATTTTTACGACACTCGACACCCGGTGCCTTGAAAAAGGTGAAATTCATGTCTCGGGTCGACGAGAGTCGATGTGCTGCTTCCGTTTCATGGGTGATTCAACGGTGAAGTCTATTTCATCATCCGAGATTTAGAAAAATTTCAGATTTTGACCGAAATTACCATTTTGCCCTTTTTCAGAAAAATTGAATTTTCTCGGGGTTTCACACACATTCTGCGGTAACTATCAAAGCATTGCCTAAATGTATGCTTCCTTACATCTTAATAGATCCGTTGGAGTCCCTAATAACCCATCCTAAAGCACTTATATTGTTAATCCTTGAACCATCAAAATTTAATTTAAGTCTTCCATTGATCCGAGGAATCCATCGAATCCTGTTTTCAACTTTACGAGGAACATTACACCCTTTGTTGTTAATATAAGTCACCTATAACCTCATGAAGATTTTCAAAATTTATGGTAGCCTTCTCAATAATGAGGAAGGGATTGGGTTTGAATTTTCTAAATACAACTTGATTTCTATGTGTCCAAATATTCCAAATGATGATGGAAATTTTTCCATAGGATGTTGGAAGAGTTCACAATTGGATTTATAATTTTTATAAACCTATTCAAACTGCCAAGAAAGGAAATTACCTTCAAAAAAGAGAGGAGTAAGACAATTATATTTAATACGATCACAAATTCCTTGCACAAAAGCACATGATTTAAAAATATGATCAGTGTTTTTACTACATTGGTTGCTTCTTATGGCTTTGAAAAAGAAAAAACCAAACTCACTAGGGTTTTCCTTTTTGCTTTATTCAAAGATGGCAAAGCTCATGATTTTAGAGAATGACAAGTGTGCTCGATGCCTTAGGGACTTCTTTTTGTTTAAGCTAAACCTCCTATTGGAACCCATTGGATGATACTCAATATTAAAGGAAATGAAGGAAATAACATATGAAACATAGAGGGGTAGCTCACTTGGTCAGATCTCGGGGTTTGTTTCCCTAATGGTCTTTGAGTCCCTTTAAGGCTATTGGAAGATTTACCCAATCATTAATTTAAGGGCCTTATGAAATTAGTCCAAGTGCGAGCAAGCTGACTCATAAGTGGATATAGGAAGTGTTCGTTTGTTTGCATGTTATATAAAAGATGGTAAAAACAGCCCCAAAACCATAATTGCATTGGCCACAAGTATCTGGTGGGTTGTCAAATTTAAAACCTGAAATATTGAGACCACAGGGGAAGAAATGGTTAGAGTGGGGATTATGTACCCCGGCTACTTGATAGCTTTACTATTTGAGCATAACAATGATTGGGATTGATGATTAACTGAAAATTAAACTAAATTAAACTAAAAATTGATTCTTGAAGATTAGCAAATGATTGGATTGAATTATAAGAAAAACCTTAGAGAAGAACACTAGGGCCAGTTGTCTCCATTGGTGCAATTATGACTTATATTCATTAAGTGCTGATTAAGTGAAAGTACTCTCATGCTTACCTAAGGAACTCAGTATGAGGTTCACTCATTCGAGTCTCCCCTAAATTTCTCACACCTAATCCCTATTCTGCTCTCAATCCATCTAGGTCAAACAGTGTGATACTTGTTCTAAGGAAAACCAATCCTTGGGAAATTCTATTGGTCACCTCTCGGTCCATGTAATGGAATTTCTCGGGTTATGCTTAGATCGATCACCTCTCGGTCCATACGATCATCGCATAAGGTTAAATGATGTCCATCCTAAGAAAATCCATCTAGTATTAGGCATTCCTAATTTCCTAGACTTATTTGATTAAGTTAGTTGATTTTATCAATTGTAAGATATTAGGGAATGAAAATCAAGTCCTAGTTTATACTTTGACTATCACTTAGGAAACCCTTTGAGCTCACAGGTCTCGACCTCACCACTATGAACAACAATTGAATAAAAACATGAAAGTTCACATAATCACATCCATAAAACCTCAACAAAAGATGATATTCAAAAAATCATTCAAGAAAAAATATAAACCAAAAACCAATATCAACAACCAGCCCTAGAGGAAAATTTAGCTACTCATAGTAGCCTTAAAACCTAACAAAAGTGTGTTTAAACCAAACATAATGATGAAAGATTAAGAGAGAGAGAAGAGTTTAGGAATACAAAACAAATATGAAGTTAAAATCCTCCAAAACTATGCTCCTAGGCTACAGAGAAGTCCTAAATTGGATCTTGCAACTCAGTTCCAAAAATAAGCTAAAATTCAAGTAAATCTAAAAACCCTAAACTCTAAACCTAAAATGGAGAATGTTCTGCCTCCAGGACATCTTTAATGTCTATTACAAGTATTGTATTTATACCCTTGGAAAATGGGTCTAAAACTAGAAGTATCCTGTCCCAGCACGATCTTCTTCGCGAGAGTGAGGCTCCTTAGCATTAGCGAAGATAAATCGCTATTCTTTTTTGTATTTTCTTCCTTCGCCTTGGTGAACCTCTTATTTCTTTGCGAAGGGTGGCTTCATGTGATGAACCCGGAGACTACTCTTGAACTTTGTTTGCTTTTTCGTCTTAGCAAGGCTTTTGCTTAATGCTTGACGAAGGTTGGCCTTCTGTAGTAAACACAAACTCTATCTTGCAATATTTAGCTTCACAGTGTGAAGCTACCTCTTACTGCGAGGCAAGCTCTAGCCGCCACAATGAACTAGTGCTTCAATAAGGTGATTCTTCTTGCTTAGATTTTTGCTCTTTTTCTTTGCTTGATTTTCTTTCAATGCCTACAAAACATTAACATATGAGGGATTAATGTAATCTTTAAGAATATGGGTGTGAATCTAGCATTGGATTTATAAACACATGAAATCACGCTATAAACTCTAGTATGATTCATGTCCTATCCAGGCACCCGAGCTTAACATTTTTTCTTATCCTCAAGCAAAGACAAAGACGCATTTCCTTTTTTTTTTTTTTTTAAGAAACGTGAGTTTGTGGAGATATATACTTTGTGATGTTTTTTGCCTCGAAGGAATTATAATGTTTAAGTTAATGTTCTTCAAAGATAACGGACCCAGCTAAACCTGAAGCTAAATGCACCACAGCTGAGTTACAGTGTGAGTGTGTGCGTCTTACTCTCATTAATCCAAATGCAGAAGCAGATTAAGATTAGGAGAGATACACTGAGGTGGAAGATCTCTCACTAATAAGGAGTTTTCATGAATGAAAAGTGATTAAGACTTCATAGGGTTGCTTGGCATACCATTCTCCACTAATGTAGACATTACATACTATTGGGATCAAATAGGTCTTTTCAACCTTGTATGTGTGGCTTGGATGAGAGGGTAGTTAAATAAGTCGACAGGTTCCAAATTTTATAAGCACTCAAGCATTCTCCCCTTTTATTCTCTTGCTTCATCCTCCAAAATTTTACTATGTTTCCATTTGAGTCATTCAAACTCAACCCAAATACATCAGTGTGCTTTTCATATCGCTTCACCCCCAAACTCATTTGTTTCTATCTCTCTTCAAGATCACCAAGACTTTTGCTTTTTTTGAACATCAAGGTACGGAGCAGTGTAATATTCAACCCCTTTAAGCTTTCTACCCCCTCCCCCTATGTAGCGAGTTGTAGGTCAATAACTCCTAGACCAATTGGCCTTGGGGTACTAGGTGTTAAAACACCCCTATGGACTTAGTGGCTCAAGGTAGGAAGGCTACAAGGTTAAATTTTCACTTTTTCTAGCTACTTTTATTTTTCTTGCTCTTTTCAACACCCATTCCTTGACATTATTGCTATTCATTACTTCATTCGAGGACTTCCCCACCAAACTACATGTCATTCTCATAGTTTGAGCTCCTAAGCTACATGTTAAGGGTAAAAATTTGTTCTTAGCGCAAAATACAAAACAAAGGGATACGAGTATTAATTCTTGGTTTTCAAGATAGAATATAAGTATGGCTCAAGGCGGGTGACTATGGACTAATGCAAATCAAGATTGGGCTAAAATGCTCATTGATTCGAAAGGATAGCTATATCATTTCCCAAAATATATGATGCCTAGGATTTCGCCTCAAATGATAATTGAGCAAGTTCTAAAGTCTTATGAGATCTAGACATTATGATATCCCTCTAATTTTTCTCTAAACCTAGTCTACTTGGTCAACAAGGGTATATGAGACTTGTGCTTAATTCAATGTAGATCTATAGCTAAGTGTATAACTACATGGTCATCCTATTTGACTTTTACCTCAACTATCTCTCACATTATTCATATGTAGAGGAAAAACATAATTGGTATCATCATAGGCATCCCAAGTATCTCCACAACAAACCCATAAAAACAAAACAACACTTTTTGAAATTTTCCAAAATTTTACAAAATTACTATGTACTGAGGCATTTGGATGAATCACTCAATGGTGAGGCACTAAATCTCAACAATTCAACACAAAAAGAATATGCAATAAGGATCAAATATCCTAATCGGCAAATAAACCATAAGTGAATCAATCCACTCCATAATGCATACAAATAAAAAATAAAAAAATAAAAAATAAAAAACTAACTATAACTTTAAACAAACTAAAAAAACAAAATATGCTAAAAATGATCAAACACACCAAAATAGTATAAACCAACTAAGCGAAATATTCAAACAAACCAAAATATCCAAAAACATCATAAAAACAAACCAAATATTATCCAAATGGAATATCCAAAATAAGTTAAAACAACTAAAATTGTTTCCAGTGTCAGCATGGTAAAAATTCTGAGCTTAAAACCTGACCATTTGCATGTCGCGTAATGCAAAATATAGGAGAAAAGAAACTCCCCTCAAACATCAGGAAGATCCTCGTCAGCAATATGCTCATCAGTGGGGGCAATTGCTAGCTTCGAGGAATCATATTTGGAGGCCATAGTGGGAGCAGACGGAATGAAATTTGTGGAAGTGTTGTTGATGAAGAGGTTGGTCCGTGGTAGTACTGCATTAAGCTAGGAAAATAGGCGGTATTATGGCCACCACTCCTCTGCTGTAGGCGATGTAAGTGGCGAAACACATCTTAGCGAGATTTGAGAGTCTTTTGACTCTCACCAACAACAGTGGATCCATATAACCGTGGTGCCTCATCATTCTAATTAGGTACTTCTCCAAAGAAATCTTCTTGACTTGCTCTCCCGCTACTCCTTCTACAGGCTCTCCTTGTCCTGCTTCATCATCCTCCATGTCATCAGATGATCCATTCTTTTGTTTTTGCCAGGCGCACGGGGCTTAGTAGTAATTTCTTGAATGCACGTTGGAACCTTATTCTTTGCATAATTAGGTGATGAGGGATGGATGAATGAGGGCTCTGGTACATCGCCCTTGGGTGGATTCAATGATCCCCCTCTCAATGACATGCCCCACGTTAAACTTTATGTCCTAGACGATTGCATACAGAAGTATCGTCTTGTCCCTTATGACTATTGAAAAATGAAGGCTTGGCTTCAAGGTTGAATAAATACAATTATACCAAGCCTTTGGGACTGGTTTTAGGGAAGACATAAGGAATGTAGTCACCTCAAACATGGAGAGGTGTTGTTTCCATTCACCTCTACCTCTTGTAAGGGCTCACATCATTACGTGTATCACTGACCGAATAAGGCTCAGAGGCATCGCTATCATCATCAACCGATTGCGGGCCAATCTCTATTTATGGTGGCAGCACTCAAGTCCACTCTAAGTGGAATGAATGACTGGCTTCCTTAGTCATGCTGCTAAAACATATTGAAATGAGATCTTTGGTAAGATAGATGTCTTTTTTTTTTTTCTCTTATTTTCTTCACATTGTTCTTCACTCCTGGAGGTAAGACTTTTACACTTTTCACGAGTGGCTCTTTAGGAACCTTTTTCATGTTCTCCACTCCTTGCATGGGTCTAGCTTCTACTCTCATGCATACTTCATTCTATTTCTTCTAAAACTTGTTGATTTTATAGATGCTCAAATGCACCTTGTCATCTCTCTAACCCTTATAGTAAATTCTTCTACATCAATAGGTCCCGACTTGTGGCTAGAAAAGGTCTCCCTGGAATGAGAGGTCCTTTTTCATCCTCCTTCATGTCTAATACCACAAAGTCCATTAGAAAAATGAAGTTACCCACTGTAGCGACCCCCGAGCCCTTTATCAAATACATTTCATTAATATAAGCGTTTTCGTTCTCAAATATTTGCAAAAGTGATTTATCAAGTGCTTCCATAAACATTTACAAATTCAATGAATTCCTTTTACAAAATATGCATTAAACCAAAATGGCATTTTATGCTGCTTACAACATAATATCCAAAATCGTATTCGCATATAGGACAAAAATAATTTGTTGAACTCCTTTGTTTACAAACAATGTCATGCTAAAAATAGTGAGGGATGTATGTGATGAGCATACCGTGGACTTTCTCGAATTACTCCGAAGCCCTCGACTTTAGGTCCGTCAATCACTATCAATCACAATAAAGGCAGAGAGACTCCTATTGCAGGCTATTATCCCCCTAAATGTACATGCAATGTTCACTTGAACACATTCACACACACACACACACACACACACACACATATATATATATATATATCAACATTCCAATAGGAACATGTAATTCTAATGGACTACTACATGTCATGCCATGAAATGAGATCGCATCATCCAATGCATGAAAAATTTAAGTCATCATATACTCATCACACAATGGCTAGCCAATGTGTGATAACATCTATCATTAATGACCATACACGATCGCTGAAAAAAATCAATTTTTTAGAAATCAAAACTTATTGGATGTTTCACTTCCAAGGATCATTTTATCAACAAAACATGTGTCTTTCGGGGTAGGCGAATTTTTTTGGTCTCACCCCGTTGTGTTTCACATCGCCTTCCTACACTTTCATGGGCTTACTGTTGGACACACATGTATAACCAAAAATACCGGCTTTCACCTAAGGTACTTCACACCGGACAAGTTTTCCCGCTTCATAAGCAATGGAACTGGTCGAATTTGTTCAATGGTACTCAAATTTCCACCTTACTCAACCACCAAGGATGGTGTTTGATGGCACCGTGCACTTGTACCCATGAATGCGATGTCTCAATGCATATGCAATGCATTATGCCCCTACATATCAATTCTATGTCTCATATGTAATGAATGCCATATGGACAATAAATCATGTATCATGGAAAGTTATGTCAAAAGCATGTAATTTCCAAACATTTCATCCAATTCCCAACGTATTAAAACATATATATTTGCTGGGGCATCACTAAGCATGTTATCACAAAATCAAGCAATAACACCTTAAAAAAAAAAATCCACAATTTCAAACCTCAAGTCGACCATAATGCATCACCAAAATAAAGGGCACACTAATCCCAAAATAGTTGTGAACCAGTCCTAGTTTAGGCCACCAACCGGTCATTAACAGACCACCAAAACAGTTCATGAAGTCAACATGAAATCAGAAAGCAAAATCACCAAAAATCCGGCACAACAAATAAAACAAATTTCAACTGAGTCATGGGAAATGGACCATAACTTGGGCTGTAGAGGTCCGATTTAGGTGATTCAAAAGCCTACATCAAGTTCACTGATCCAGCTACAACTTAGATAAAGGACCCGAGTCCAAAGTTCCTCATTTTCCCACCTGAAAATCAGTCCTAAAATCTAGCCAATGTGTAGGATCAAATAGGCAAGATTCTACATTTCGAAATTAACCAAACAAAACTTCCTTAGGCAAAGACAAAACCCCACAACCCTTTTAGTGGAAAATAAACCAAATTAGGAAGAATCCATACCTCTTGGAGTGTAGCCCTTGTTGAATATACGGACTTTACTTCTTGGTCTGATAAGTTTTGACCGTCGGAACGCAGATTTCCTTTTCCTCTTTTTTTTTTTTTTTTTCTTATCTCTTTTTTTCCTTCCTTTCCTTTTTGTTGCTCCCCTCCTCTACAAATTGATTTGCCTCCCCTTTTATAGATTTCTCCTATTGACATGCATGTGGACACATGGCTTGCCATGTGTCACACATGCATTTGCCTTTGCATGCCTTGTGACACATGCTTGTCACGTGTCACTCACATAGCTTGCCATGTGTCACCCGACACACGTTGCCTCAACAAATGTGAAATTCTAACTATCTCGGAATTTAATGAAATTTGCTTGGGTAACTAGATTTCACGAAACGAATTCAATGGTGAGGTCCGTTTCATCATCCGATATCTAGAAAAATTCTAGATTTTCAACCTGTATTGTAGAGGCAAGTTCACCGTGTTTGCCCTTTTTTTTTTTGGAAAAGTTCAAATTTACCCAGATTTTACAAATGTCCTCTATACTTGTTATTAGAACCTGGAAAACCTCAATTAACATGGCAAAAGGGGAAGGGATAGTACGTGAATTGTTGAGGGCATTAAATACAACTTGTGCATCCATTTCCACAACCACTTTAGAAAGGCGAGATCAAGTTAATCTAGGGATGCACTTCAACCCTCATAGTCTCACCCACACTGCGACTTAATTTCATGTGAAGAAGAGTGCCATGCGCAGGGAGAAAAGCTCATGAGGAATCACCCAACCCAATAAGGGACCTATCCTAAAAAACCGTTACATCAACATTGAACTTAAGCCAATCAAGACTTAGTTTAACCCACATCATCACTAGAGTGGAAAATTGGCATCTGCTAGAAGATAATAGAGGACCTACAGGCTGATCTTCCTGCCATTGTTTGAGTGAGCTACCCACAACATCATGATTCATGGTGACCACTCCGCCATTCCTCCTGCACCATACGTTCCTAAGTGAGTCCATAACGACCAAAGATAACATAACCGGCGCACGAGACTCCATTGAGCAAGAGCTCATAACCCACTCAAACCACAGCCACACCGATTCATACAAGCCATGTGAAGGGAGAGGGGTTAAAATCCAACACGACATAGGTAAGGAACATTGAAACAATAGTTGCTTCGGACCCCTATCTGGCAACGAGGGAAGATTGAGAGATCGGAAAGATGAGACCCGAGCTTCACAAATAGCAATAATTCCATCTAAGGTCTCCATACAAACACAAACCTTCGGGCACAACACATATAAATTCTAGAATCTCTACTAAAGAGGAAATGCCGGGAATCATGTGGGAAAATTCACTATCAACAATCGCCTATAATCAGTAAGATATTAAGGATCAACCTTGTCCCTTTGGTCGAATATAAACTGCATCAAATCCATGTCCCATAGAAGAGAACTCCGGAATCACAAAGCCTTGACCCGGCATTTTCAAAGGTCGCACCAAGAGGGATAATGATGATGTTGGGGATTCGCCAGCCAGCCAAGGGTCTTTCTTTACCATAATCTTTGAGCCATCTCCAACACATAATCTACCATGCTTTCGTAGGAGGTCCCTGGTAGCCCAAATATTATCCCAAGTATAGCATGGATAGTAGTATCCCATAGAAGAATTCAAAAAACGTGGAGTTAGGATAATAGCTTGATTGATAAATCTTTGCTACCAAAGAGGAGGGTTTAGTCATCATCTTCCAACCTTGTTTACATAAAAGGGCAAGGTTAAACTCATGCAACCTCTGAAATCCTATCCCTCCCACAACCAGTAGGAGCACATAATCGACCCTATCTTGCCCAATGAATACCACGCCCTCCATTGGAATTTCCACCTAACCAAAATGAGTTGAGCATCAACTCTATATCATGGCACACACCTCGAGGGAGGAGTAACACTGACATAATGTAATTCGACAATGTCTGGACTATAGTTTTTAAAAGAATTTCTTCCCCACTTGAGTGAGTTTCTTAGTGTCTTAATATGCAATTTCTTCCATACAATATTCCTTTAAGTAGTAAAACACTCTCATTTTAATTCCTACTTATCATAGAAGGATGCTCCAAATATTGACAATTATTCATGTCCTCAAACTCCCAATATCGAAAGCAAATTAAACCACGAAGAAACCATATCATGCTTAAAAGAGATCAAGACTATGAAAATTAACTCTCTGCCCCAATCAAAAGGGTTTGTTTCATAGTTCTGGTTTCAACTTTATTAGCTTTGAAATATATAAAACAATTGTCAGCAAAGAACAAATGAGTGATTAGAGGAGCTCCACAGGCAATTTTACACCCATGGTTTGGCCAAAAGAATCCTTTACCCAATGACAAGAACGAACGCCTGGGCACGTATACGAACAAGTGGGTGAGGACAACCCGTCCCCTAACGTGACTCCGCCAAGCACAACCGGGATCTAGCTCATAACCATCTTGTAAAATTGTAAAGCTAACCGTAGTAGTATGCACCATTATGAGTTTAACCCAATGTGCGTGAAAGCCTATCTTGAGCATTACTTTCTCCAAAATCCATTCCACCCTGTCATATGCCTTTGCCATATGTACCTTTAATGCCGCATATCCCTTATTTCCTTATGTCTTTCATTTCAAGTAGTGCAAAAGCTCATATGTAATGAGAATATTTTCAGTGATGGATCTCCAAGTAATAAAATCTCCCTGATTATGTGAGACAACTTATGGCATAAATTTCCAGAGTTTATTCATCATTGCTTTCGTCACTATTTTATAAAGCACATTACAAAAGGAGATTGGCCTCAAGTCCCCCATGATTAGTGCCCAAAGTGCTATTTTTGAACCCATTATAGGTTTTGAGCAAGCCAGATATTTAATCATTCTAATTAAACCCGATTTGACACATCAAGGTCCCTACTATTCTATCGATCGCATTTTGTAAGTACTCTTGCGCTGTGAGCTATTCATGCCAACATTGTTGAGTCGATCCAAACATGAAGACTTAGAGTCAAGCTCAACATCATAGATCAGAGACTAAGAAGAAAGAAGAGCAGAAAATGGAAGAAATAAGATGATGCAAAGTGTGCTCGCCAGGGAGCAATGGAACGTGAGTCGCTAGAAGAAAGAATGTTGAATTTCGCTACGGCATAGCTTAAAATTTCACAATCCCGCCGGAATTTTCGCTATGCCATATTTTTCGCTATGATAGCGAAAATTGCTATCATGATGGTAAATGGTGGCATAGCAAAAATTCACCGCTTATGCTCGTATTTGGCCTTATGATAAATGGGGGGCCCACTATGCATAAATAAATTGGTTGCTCTCTGATTTTGATCCAAACGACCCCGTTTTGTGTAATTCCCATTTTGTCCCTATTGTAATCTTATATTTTTGGTATTTTTGGTATTTCACACCTCTTGTATGGCTATATAAGCCAACTTATAGCTTTTTGTAACCCTAACTTCTTTAAGCTTCCTAAGACGCAATTTTGTTCCAGCTTTTCTTCTCTCTCCTCTTCTTCTCATTCCTTTCACATCAAACACTCCTCTGAGGATGACAACTCAAAGGATGCTTGGCTAGACCTCTTTCTCCTTGAAGAGGAGGGCCATTGGGTGAATATTTGAAGGTAAAAACATTGTCCTCTGTTTTTAACGCACGCATTTATGGGTATTTATGTTCTATTTCTCACCTTAGGTTAAAATCTTCTAGGCACACCCTCACTAACGTTTATTTAGCAAGCTTTTTAGTTACCGTGGATGCTTATCACTAGATCCTGCTATCCACCGCTTGTTTCCTATATTAGTTACTCGCAGGTAGGTTTTCGAGATATGATATCACCGTAGAATATTTTACAATTAAATGCTATACTTCAAAAGAGAAAATCATAGGGTCTAGGTTTTAAAGCTAAATGAAGATCCGGTTCGGGAAATGACTATATGTCATGCTCCCCAATGCAAGGAAAAAGACCCGAGGACATGTTAGTTGCCTTAAAACCCTAAACCAGTGGTCCGAAACTTCAAGGGGTTCTATTTTACATTTTTTTTCTTATTTTATTTTTAGCCTATGAACAACCAATCCCCTGTTTTTACCCAAACCCCAAAATCCAAATTTAATTCATCAGTTTTGACTTCACTTAAATCATTTGTACGAAGAAAACCCATCCCCGTGTTCTAGAATCTAGATCGCTATACCGCAGTGAGTTTTGACTACTTCAGTGAGGGAGGAAAATTAGATATAAATTTGTTGATTCCTGATCACCCTACCGTGGCACGAATCAAATGGCTGCCGCTGCGGATGGTGCCTTAGTGCAAGTGAGAAGTCGGAAACACTCTGTGGTCCTCATCACGTACCGTGAATTGCTTTTTATATTTACTGTCATTTTCATTTCTATAAAAAATAAAAAAATTCACAGACTATTTGGTGTTGTCTTGTGTTTCCTGTCACCAAGTAGATTGGAATGTTCAGCCGGGTTTGAATTGTGACCAATGGAAAAGGGAAAGTAATATAGTGAGTATTCAAGTGAGAGTAACTCTAGCATATATGACACCTAGGGACTATAGGAACTCAGATGGCAAAATCAAAGAACCCTTGGGGAGAAATCCAACCAAATAGGTCTATGAGGGACTATAGAGACTAATGGATGAGTGCAATCTGTTTATGTTGTTCCCTCAACTTATGCACATCCCTGTTTTCTCCACATTTTACCTCAACTCCTCACCACCACGCCATTCAACCCCATCCCCGTTGAACAAGCCATCCTCGAACTTTGAGCAAATCCATGGATAATTCTCATGAGGAGCAAAGGGTAGGACTGGTCTGCATCAATCAAGAAATTAACACAAATGGAGAGCTCCCGAACAAGAAATCGGATGGGTTCCAAAGTGAAATTGATCAAAATTGGACATCCCGCAGAATCCATCTCAAAGCTCACCAATCGCCTGCTCATCAAGAGAAGAAAATCCGGTATGAGGGTGTGCTCGACTGACACCATGGTGGAGGAGCGTTGTCAATGCAGGTTATCCGAATCCTCATATACTTCAGGCATCGTCATTCATGGGAGAAAGAAGAAAAAATCACTGCCTTGTTGACTGAGGAGGGCAGTGGAAAGGAAGAAGGGGAGGAACTCCAAGAGCCTATCATTCAACCAATCCCCATAAATCTGTATCCTGGTGCCTTTTCCCAACCCCAAAATAGCCCACTGCCAATGTACATACTGCCCACACCTGCAGTAAAATCAAAACCTGCAGCACCTGCTCCCAAAGCTCATGCCAGTCCATCACTGTCTGTGCAAAATTTCAAGAGATTAGTGGCCACCGCATGCACCTTGCCAATTAAGACAAAACTTGCGCTTGCCTATCAGATGGCAATACGTAAGAGCTCGTGTCGGGTTCGATTTGGAGCACCAACCCCGACATTTCGAACTCCTCCGGCCCAGCTAGCCTCCAAAGGCCTAAGGAGGGTTTGGGATACGCCCCACTTTTTATTTTAATTTTTCTTGCCTTAGTTTATTTTATCGTATTTTATTTTGATTTCATTAATTTTTCTTCTTAGATTTTCTCTAATTTTTAGTTAATTTATGTTTTTAAATTAATTTTTGCTTTTCTGCAATTTTTCTTGCATTAATTTTTGTAGTTTAAGTGAAAATTTTGAAGGCTAGAATGAAGAAATGGCAAGGTGGAGGAGCAGAGTACTCAATCACAAATAAATTCTCGCACGATAGCTAAATTTTCGGCAAACATAGTAGGTTCTTTCGTAGTGATAGCGAAAATGAATTTTCGCTATCATAGTGAATTTTCGCTAAGCTAGCGAAAATCTATAAATTTTCCATACTGCATTAAAACAACGCACAAAGGTTTTCATTTTATTTTATTTCCTTTATTTTATTTTATATTTTATTTATATTTAAAAAAAAATTATTTTCTTTTTCTTTTCTTGTTCTCTTAAAAATTGTTTTTTAGATATATATATATATATATATATATATATATATATATATATATATATATATAGTAAAAGTTTTATTTTTATTATTTTATTTTTTTTATTAATTATTTTATTTTAATTTTCAAAAAAATCAATCAAAATAAATCAGAAATTTTCGCTATTAGACATAGCGAAAATTTCACAAACATTGCGAAAATTTCGCAATGCTCAATTTTCGCTATCATAGCGAAAATTTTCGCTATGGCACACTATTTTGACCTCCAATTTTATTTCGCTCATAACTTTTTCATCCGAACTCCGTTTTAGGCGTTCTTGGTACCGTTGGAAAGCTTAGAGAGTGTAGAATCCAAATATGGCCAGAAAGAACACTTTTGAAATTTTATAAATGTGTACTTTTCAAAATGCCCAACTGGTCACTTTTTTTTTTCTCTCTTTTCTTCTCCTAACTCGTTTGCTCGCCCCCCAAATCCGAGGAATAAGGTGTTTCCATGGAAAGCTTATAAGTCTCCTATCCAGCAATGATAACATCTCATCAGGTGGAGGTAACACTTCCTTCTTTCTAATTTTCCAATCCAAACCCCATTTCCTGATACCGAGATGTTCGGGGTCAGAGAGTTAGCTATGAAGTGGTTTTTGTATTTATGTTTTTGTTATTATTTTGAGTAAGCCCATTTTGTAATGTTCATGGCTTGCTGGTTCCTTTCATAAAGTCGTTATACCATACAATTACTTTTTCAAAATTTTGGACCCATTTTGGCAAAACTAAAATTTTGTGTGTTGTGCCTAGCCCATAGTTTGAAAATTGGAAAATTTGTCCACCCTATTGGATGTTAGATTGGTTCCATGCATGACTGAGTGATACAGTCGAATCCTCATGATTTCGACCTTTTTCTTCCCCTAGCTAACCACAATAATCGAATAGGTTTCAATGATAGCTGAAAACCGGCTTAACCTCCTTTTTGCTTTGCATAACCTACCCTAGTTTCATTGACCGCATTTAATAGGTTAAGGACCCATGTGGAACGAAGGCCAATGCGTCTTCGAAAAAAAAAAGAGAGAAAAAGAAAAGAAAAAGAATAAAAATTGCAACGCTTTGCCTTGAAACCCGAGCACGGTCCGAGGGGTATATGGCAAAAGCCTTAAAGCCCTAAGGCCTCAAACCCCACCGGTTTGGAGTCACCGACTTAGTCTTCGTTACATGGGTGGACGGGTGGAGCTTAGTGTTGTAGGTGCCGGAGTCTCAAATCATTCAAGTCCTGGTGAAACCCAAGAGTTTATGGTCGAAAGATCCTATGACTCTGGTGCCCTAAGCCTTGAATTGGTTGGGAGTCACCTGTAGAGATCCCTCAAGCATGGACTTTGGTGATGTCGTATTCCTCAAAGATTGCACCCTGGGCAACACGTTAATCGTGGAATAAGAGGTGGGTCCCGATCATTTAGGTTGGTTAGCATGCTAGGTCATGGTAGGCAGTCGGGGAGAGTGCACTCGCGCTTATGGTTGAGAGTCGATCAAACAAACACTTAGGGTTTCGTGGAAATTTCTTCGTTGATTCACCAAGAAGGAGGCTCTTTTGATACCAATTTCAGATACATTCTATTCTCTCATGATAGTTATTGACACGATATCGATGATTCTTACTAGTGGTTAGCATTACTTCATTCACAACCTTTTGAAATATAATTTGTGAACATTATTTTGTTATCAAGCCAGATGCTCTTTCTTTCTTTCTTTCTTTTCATCAAGCATGACTAAGAATGTGGTCAGTGTGATTAGTACCCAAAAGTGTTATTTGAACCCTATTTATTATAGGTTTTGAGTTCTTTTGTATACTAATCATTCTAATTAACCCGATTTACACATCAAGGTCCCTACTATTCTACTGATCGCATTTTGTGGCAAATTTTGCAGTTTTTGTGAGCTATTCATGCCAACATTGTTGAGTTGATCCAAACATGAAGACTTAGAGTCAAGCTCAACATCATAGATCAAAGACTAAGAAGAAAGAAGAGCAGAAAATGGAAGAAATAAAGATGATGCAGTGGTGCAAATGGCAGGAGCAATGGAATAGTAGCCGCAGAGCGTAAACAAAGGAATTTCGCTATGGCATAGCTTAAAATTTCAATCCCAAAGAAAATTTTCGCTATGCCATATTTTCGCTTATGATATGAAATTGCTTATCATAGCTTAAATATCAGGCATAGCTTAAAATTCAAATTTTCGCTATGCTCAGAATTTTCGCTTATGATGTCGAAATTCACTCATGCATAAATAAATCGTCAGCTCTCTCGATTTTGATCCAAACGACCCCGTTTTGTGTAATTCCCATTTTGTCCCTATTGTAATCTTATATTTTTGGTATTTTGGTATTTCACACCTTCAGATGGCATATGTTTAACCCTATAGCTTTTTGTAACCCTAACTCTTTTAAGCCAAGACGCAGCCAGTCTCGCTTTCTTCTCTCTCCTCTTTCTCTCACTTTCTCGGCTACCAAACACTCCTCTGAGGATGACAACTCAAAGGATGCTTGGCTAGACCTCTTTCTCCTTGAAGAGGAGGGCCACTGGGTGAATATTTGAAGGTAAAAACATTGTCCTCTCTCGTTTAACACGCATTTATGGGTATTTATGTTCTAGCTTCCTCACCTTAGGTTAAATCTTCTAGCACACCCTCAATTAACGTTGCATTTAGCAAGTTTTTTGTTACAAAGTGATGCTTATCACTAGATCCCCTCGTTATCCAGCCATTGTTTCCTATTAGCTATCATAGGTATTTTGAGATATGATATCACCGTTAGGAATATTTTTGGTACGCTTAAATGCTATGTTTCAAAAGAGAAAAATCATAGGTCTAGGTTTTAAAGCCAAATGAAGATCCTACTCAGAAAATGACTATGTCATGCTCCCCAATGCAAGGAAAAGACCTCAGGACATGTTAGTTGCCTTAAAACCCTAAACCAAGGTCCGAAACTCAAGGGGTTCTATTTACATCTTTTTTTTCTTATTTTATTTTTAGCTCCGTGGAACAACCAACTCGTTTTTACCCAAACCCCAAAATCCAAATTTAATTCACCGCTTTGACTTCACTTAAATCATTTGTACGAAGAAAAACCCATCCATGTGTTCTAATTCGCATCGCTATATCGCAATAACATCACTTGCAGTTAGGAGGAAAATTAGGATATAAATTTTGTTGATTCCGGATCACCCTACTGTGGCACAAATCACCCCATACATTCAAAAATTTTCTTCTTTGGAATAAAGACTAAATGAGTGTTATTCATGCTATTAGGCACTGTGCTACTAGAGATTATTGAAAAAACAAGAAATATACTCTAATGCATCTACATCATGCCAAAACCGTTGGAAGAACGCCTAAATTGGTCGCTATCCCATTTCTCAAGCAAGAATTTGTATGAATAAATAGAAAACAACGCTTCTTTGATCTCAAGCTCCGAAAAGGTGCTAGAAATAAAAAAAGATAGGTCATATCAATCATAAGTATTACTGCATTAAACGATGTGTCACTTTGGCAACCATCCAAAGTATACAATTTCATGAAAATACTCAAAAATAACATCTTGAAAACCACTATCTTGATCTCTCTACAACCCATTCTCATATTTTAGCCTTAGAATCTCGCTTTCCGCTTGGTCGAAGCCATTGAGTGAATATATTTGGTATTCTGAGTCACCCACCACAAACTAGAATTGTTTCAAGCGTTGTTTCCTGAACACTTCTTGTTGGTTAGGTAAGACAACATACCTAGTTTTTGCATTGGTAAATTCTTCCAAACTCAAGGTATCTTTCTTACCCTTATAACGAGCTATGTAAGTGTTGCTTCAAAGACAAAATGTTTTTCCAAAATCCCTAGCCAACGATCCTCCCCAAATTTCCGATGCATGACCACAATCCTTGATCATGTATATATTGAATTGGTTTTCTAGTTGAATTCTGCCTACTAATTTGGACCACCTCCCCAGAACCATCCTCATGAAGCCAGAAATTTTCAAACCAGGGCCTATTTGGAACCATTGCTCAGCACCACTGATTGGAGAACGTCGATTAGAAGCCTTCATCCAAGGCCCATAGGGTTTGACAACAAACCCATGTAGATGATCATAGATCTTATTGCACTAACAATCCATATGCCCTAAACATCCACAGATAAAAGTAGAAGGTTGTGAGTCTTTCATACCGAATCTCCATCCATATCCATTCAATATCTAGTTTCTTTAACCTCATCCTTCGTTTCTTTGGGTCAGCCGAGACCCATACTAACATGGATCCGGAGATAGTTGCACGAAGCACCAACAAAATTATTAACGCCCGATTATCTAAACACACCCACATAATTGCCGATTTTCTGCATAATCTTAACGGCCCAAATCCGTTCCTGCTTTTATCAAAAGGTCCAGATTTCATTTGCTTTTTTAAAAGCATCCAAAGGCTATATTTTGGATCCAACGGTTGATTTTAAATTTGAAGTTTGATCTAATGAGCGGGATTACTTCAAACTTAAATAAGGATGATCCAACGGTCAGATTTGAACCAAAATCAAATCCAATGGTTAGAATTAAATCACAATGATTTTTTGACAATCCAATGACTATTTTGACTCCAAAAAATTCTATAAATACCCCTAAAACTATACAATTTCTTTACAAACTCTTCCATCCACACCCAAGCTCCAGTTGACTCTCAAATTATTTTTCTGGTGATTTATTCAATATTTTGAAAATCTGGTTTTAAATATTGTTTTCAACAAGATGGGATCCCTTTCAAATAATGGGCCGGAGCCACATCCGTCTTCATTTTGGTTTTAAAAGACTATTGTAATGTAATTTCTTGATAAATTATAGTGAATATCATCTTCAATAAGTGTACATTTGCTTATTTATGTCTTTTTTATAGTTTAACAAAGTATTTCCAAGAATTTCAAAGTATTTTTGTTAATTTTCTTCTTACCGATATTTTTGTCAAAATATCCACCGATATTTCTAATATATCCGTAAAATCTAAGTACCGATATATCTGAGATTACCGATATTTTGATGCTTGCTTGAGTGAGGACTGTTAACACATCCACTTCATGGTAGAATTGGAAAAGAAATCAACCCACTCCGACAAATATAATCTTAAAGTACATACCATCAATCTGAATATGTTTTATCCATGTGTTGGAAAACCTCATGGACCCTTCTCTATCCGCACTGGTATGATATTGTCCACTTTTGTCCTAAGCCCTCATGGTTTTGTTTTTGAGCTTTTCCCCCTAAAAAGCTTTATATCAATTGGATGTTGTCCATGCTTATATATTCATAAGCCTTCCCATTTCTAACCGATGTAGGACTTTGGCACACACCCAAAAATCCTCCCCTCAAACAAAATTCCACCGATTTTCAAATCAGTGACTTCCTTGTCTTTCTCATTACATTCGCACACGCCTCACGTGAAGCACTACTTGTCGTACTCACCCCTCATTTTGTTCTACACTCCACCCACATGGTTAAACTTGAACACTGGGGCTGATACAACTTGTTGGAAAAACCTCATGGACCATTCCCATCCACACCGGGTGTAATATTGTCCACTTTAGGCCTAAGCCCTCATGGTTTTGTTTTTCGACTTTTCCCCCAAAAGCCCTCATACCAATCGAATGTTTTCCATGCTTTTATGTACCCGTAGCCTACCATTCATAACCAATGTGAGACTTCGGGGTCACACTCAACATCATGGTTGATGTGTTCAAATTTCATGCCCATAATGGCTCATCATCCAAATCATCAGAAAAGTGTGTCAGTGAGTCATGACTTAGGAAATGAAAAAAATTTATTTGCAAAAACTAAAACAAGAGTCCATTAAATTGAAAGAATTAAAAGATTATTTTGGAAAAGTTAATTGACTAAAGCTTTTAAGAATTGAAAATAAGAATTGTAAAAAAAATTATTTTTAAATAATTTAAGTGCTATTAAAATTATTATTCTATTTTATATAAAACATTTTTTTACATATTTTTCTATTTTTTAATTATGTTTTAAGTTTGTAATTAAAAGAAAATGAACCAACCCGGCCTGAACCCTATTGACTCAGTTCTATTTGAGTCCTAAAAATACCAACTTAGTCCACTAAAAGTTCAGGCCAAAATGAGCTAGCTCATCGATTCTAACATGAACATTCTATGATTGATGGGCTTGAAGTTCATACGGCCAGAAATTCTAATGCTTTGAAGTTTGAAGTACATACCAACAATATGAACATTTTCTATCCAT
This sequence comes from Tetrastigma voinierianum, assembly GCA_016808115.1. Taxonomy (NCBI): domain Eukaryota; kingdom Viridiplantae; phylum Streptophyta; class Magnoliopsida; order Vitales; family Vitaceae; genus Tetrastigma; species Tetrastigma voinierianum. The sequence goes on from JAEQBH010000292.1 coordinate 101,544, forward strand.
GATTGATGGTTGAGTTCATGCCCACAATCGAGTTTGTACAAAAACTAAAAGTGGAAACATACTACCAAGTATTACAGAAAAAAAAAAAAAAGTAGAAAATGACCCTTAAACAACATTATATTACCTATAGCCACTCTATACTTGGTCAGGAAACAAAAATGATATACATCTTAGAGGACACTTAGCTTACTGATAAGTGTGAATCATATTAGCATTTATAGGGTGATTTTCATATGTTTATGTAACCTAAATGCTAGATTCACACCCGTATTCTTAAAGATTACATTAATCTCTCATATGCTGATGTTTTGCAAGCAATGAAAGAAAATCAAGCAAAGAAAAAGGACAAAAATCTAAGCAAGAAGAACCATATGTTGCTTGAATCACTAGTTAACCACGAAGAAGAAGTATGTTGGCTACGGCGAAGCAATTCCCCAAGGCGAAGAGAGAGCTTCACTGATGCGAAGCTAAAGATTGCAAGATAGAAGTTTCAGGTTCACCAAGGCGAAGCGCAACATTCGCCGTTGTGAAGCAAAAGCCTAATTACAACGAAGAACCAGACAAATTTCAAGAGCAGTCTCTGGTTCGTTGCAACGAAGAGACTTCCATGTTTTTATTCAATTGTTATATGCTAGGTGGTGAAGTTGAGACCTATAGCTCAAAGGGTTTCTAGAGTGAGAGCTGGAAGTATACCCTTATGACTTAATTTTCATTCCCTAATATCTTATGATTGCTAAAATGAAATTAACTTAATCAAAGAAGTCTAGAAAATTAGGAATGCTTAATACTAGATGGATTTTATTAGGAGGGACATCATTTAACCTTATATCATGATCGTATGGACCGAGAGGTGATCGATCTGAGCATAACCCAGGAAATTCCATTGCATGGACCGAGAGGTGAATTTCCCAAGGACTGGTTTGCCTTAGAACAAGTATCACACTATTTGACCTAGATGGACCGAGAGGAGAATAGGGATTAGGTGTGAGAAATTGTGGGGAGACTCGAAAGAGTGAGCCTCATACTGAGTTCCTTGGGTAAGCACGAGAGTACTTTCACTTAATCAGCATTTAATGAATATAAGCCATAATTGCACCAAAGGAAACAACCAACCCTAGTGTTATTCTCTAAGGTTTTTCTTATAATTCAATCCAATCATTTGTTAATCTTCAAGAATCAATTTTTAGTTTAATTTATTTTTATTTTCAGTTAATCACCAATCCCAATCATTGTTCCGCTGAAATAGTAAAGCTATCAAGTAGCCGAGGTACTTAATCCTCACTTAAGCCATTTCTTTCCTGTGGGTTCGACATTTGTGGTTTTAAATTTGAAAACCATTGTATTACTTATGGCCTATGTACTTGTGGGTTTAGATTGCTTTTACCAATTTTTTATATTACACACAAACAACCAAACAAGTTCGTGCCATTGTTTGAAGTATGATATGGAATAGATTGATATTCCAACAAAAGAGACATTTGCAAATTTGAGCATAAATCTTTTTTTTTTCAAGAATTTTATTCTATTTCTTTTTTTTTTTTAGATTTATTTATGTTTTTATTTTGTATTCAACTTGTTTACTCTGTTTTCTAGTGCTGTTTTCTGATTTTAGGTACCCAATTTTATGCATAGAATATCCAACTCCGAGTTATTGCCATTTTATCTTGAAATAGAAAGAACATTGTTCAGACTAAAGAAGGTTAAAGTCAATAATATTGAGATGGAAGATCAAAACGGTGATAGGTTCAGTAAGGGTCACTCGGACCAAAATGAAATACCTAGAATTCGAGAACCGACACTCCCAGACCGTTGGAGACCCATGATGAATGAAGATTACCAGATTCGACATTAGCCCATAGATGCCATCAACTTCTGAGCTAAAACCCAGACACTTCTATGGTCCAACATCAAGAATTGGGAAGCCTGCTTGAAGTTCCAAATGGGCACTTATCAAATTTTTCGCACTGCGGTGGTACCATTCGTAAAGTAATAGATTGTCCCATACCTTCATCGATAGAAGTTCTAAATATATACAGTAGTGATTAAGAGTCTAATTTAGTAAGCATGTTAATGGTAAGGTTAAAAACCAAGCACGCTACAATTACATAAAGTCGGGTCAATGGTATGCTAAAATAGCCATCAAGTACAATTACATTCAAATATGTAATTAATGACATAATATTGAACATGATTCGGTGCTGGGATGCTCGCTTTGATTTGGTCAGATCTCACATGCTTCCTTATACGCCCTCGCAAGATTGAGTTTATCTATAAAGACCGTTATGTAGCAATTCCATAAAAATCGCCTCGACAAACGGCTTGGCACAGACGCCTATTCGTCTCGGTGCATGCACATGTTTAATCCCGAGGCTTCTTTACGCACTAAGTCACGCGACAAAGTGAAGGTCGACGGAATATGTTTCGCGCGCTAATGATTGATCCAAGAACCAAGATGTGTGGGTTCTAGGTTATCACAAAGAAGTCGGGAGATTTCAGGACTGTGAAATGCTAGCTTCCTTGAGAAGAGTGGACAACCATTATCACTCCTAAGTCGCATTCGCCAAGGCCCACATTCAGCCTTCTTTCAGGATCGCGGCAACGGCTCGTTGTTTCTGAGCTCAAGAAATGGGATTAAAGCTCAAAACCGGAGCATATAGGCAGGTTGACGTATATTATCCACATTCAAATTTCAATCCATCGTGAGTATGTTCTATTATAAGGCCAAACAGGGATCTGAATACCATGAAAATGGCTCGCTTTTGGCAATGAGAAGCCTTTTTGTTGTCATTCGTGCTGATTTGTAGTTGGCTTGCATAACCGAGAAAGTTTGTCGATCGCAATGAGATGTTGGACGTGTCAAGGAAAGGTATCAAGGCGCCACCATTCTACGAAACCCTGAGTTGTCCACAATAAGAAGCGTTACTCAATCAATCAAAGGATTGAGTCAGAGAGAGTGTGGTTGAGACATCTTTAGCACCACTCATACTGTCGCTAAAAGGTCACAAACATATTTATGTTGGGGAGAGAAATAACCCAAACTAGTAGGAATTACTTCAACCTCAAGAAGAAATGAAGAGGTGAACCCATATCCTCGAGAAAATATATCACCCAACCGCTAATATCGGGCCACGAGAATTGAATTATTTCCTAATAACAAGATCATCAACATAAACCGTAAAAATAATAAAGATTGGAGCCTTGATCAGAAATGAAGAGGGAGGAGCTGGGTCTCGAACTGAAAACCCAATCAAGAATGGCATTTTTGTGAAAGTGTCAGGTACCAAGCCCACGGAGCTTGTTTAAGCCCCATAAATCGCCTTTTCGAACTCGCGAAACATGGTTAGGCTCAGATGTCCCGAACCTGGGTTGTGCTATAAAAATAGTCTCAAGCACGCACCATTTAGAAAGGCATTGTTGACATCCATTTGCCTCAAATCCACTCTTTCATGATAAATAGATACTGGCGCCCTAATAGTTGCTTGTTTGGACCATGTGATAAAGTGCTCTTTCTGTGAATCTCAATACTGGGCGTTGATCATAACTCTTAGCAACCTGACATTAATCTATCCACTGATCCATCAAGATGCCTTTTACTCGAAAGACCCATAATTTACAAACCCACTTCGTGTACACCTGAGGGTGGTAAAACTAGGTCCCAAGTCCCATGTTTCATTAGAGCGGTGAGCTCAGTGGACATGGCCTCATGCCAATGAGGTGTCGAGAAATGGCTCGCCTACACCGTCGCTCAATGGTTCGGGGGAAGAGGATGTTTGGACATTGTATGTATCTCGTTTGGGTCGGAAGATTTAGTTCATTGATCTCGTGGTCATGTTATGAGCGCTAGCTGGGAGGAGTGCATCTGGCTTGGGAGGGTTTGTGAACCAAGATGGAGGAGAAAATTTCGTCCGAGACGGGTATCTGAGTAGGAATAGAGAGAGTGGGATGAAGATTTAAGGGAGAAGCAGTCCTAAGATTTACTCCAAAGGAGGATTCAGACGAGATGGGGTGATTTATAACGGCAAGGAATCATGAAGCAAAGAACCATAGGATCCAGCAATTCGAGAAGGCCGCGATAATGGTAAGGTAAGAACCTTCCGAAGGTTGCAATGATGTCAGGCTTCGCGCCAAGTGATGACGTGACCGCGGACCCGGTGGGCACCCTAAAAAACAGACAAACAAAAGTGAAAAAAAAGAAATGGGGGAGGGTCTGAGATTTCTCGGCTGAAGCAATTTTAAGACCCATGTCAGAGGCCGGGATTAATCTTAGTCCCCATCAAACAAAGACGTGTCGAGAGAAGAGAATTTTGTTCGAGGTTCAAGACACTCAGATGCATTTTGAGTTGGTGAGAGCGAGAAAAGATGTGCTTTGGGATTCGGGGCTACATTTTATTTGAGCATGTGGCCGCAGGAGAGGAGAAAATACATCCAAATCTTTTTAATTTCAAATAATAATTTGGTGTTTGATCAAAAGGACTTCAAAAGGTGATTTTTCCCGAAGAAGAGGTGTGGGTTGTCCGTTTATGAGGTAGGAAGCCAAGCCAAAGGCATAAGGCCAATAAGAGAAATCAAGATGGGCATCACGAAGGAGTGTAAGGCCTGTTTTAACGAGATGCCATGATGATGTTCCTGGAGATACCATTTTACTGCGGTAAGGGGAGTGAGGTAGTGAGTTATGCCATGAAGTAGAGATATGATTTTTAAAGCAATAAACTCACCACCAATGGGCTTCGGAGTATAGTGTTTTGATCGATTTTTTGAAAAAGCTGGGTTTCAACAAACCGTTTGAAATGTGGAAAATTTTAGAAAACACCTGATTTATAATCATTGGATAAAACCATATATATTTTGTATAATGATCAACAAAAATAAGGTAATATCTTGATCCATCAATTCCATTATAACTAGCAGGACCCCACACATTAGTGTAAATAAGTTCAAGTGGCTCATGACTTTGGAGACTATTGATACGAAAGGGTTGTTGATGAGCTTTATTGATAGAACATGAATGACATAGTGAAGACAAATTTTTAGTCAATGAAATAGGAAGAGAAAAATTTTTAACAAGACGACGGACAATTTTAATAGAAGGATGCCCAAGACACTTGTGCCATCCATCAATGTGGGGTCTCGTTCGTGCACATTAGCAACCTTTTGATGCTACTATTGATTCCGGAAGGTGTAGATGCTGAATGTTACATGTCTTTTAGTAGAATTTCCGAGATCTGGCTCCTTCATAAGAAAATAAAAAGGATGAATTCAACAAAGACATTATTTTGTTTGGTGAGATGTGGACGAACTAAATTTTAAATTTTGCAAAGGCTCGGGAAAACACAAAGAGTATCAATGCACGTAAGTCTTGAGTGAGAGTGCAAAGCCAAAGAACCAGCTATGTGAGACTCGCCAAACCTGGGAGCCATCACCGAGAATTACTTCGCTGGGCTCCATCATTCGAAATGAATAGATAAACTGGAAAGATCACCCGTGATATTATGAGTATACTTAATCAAGTAAATCAATTTTATCCTTCCATTAGATGCTGTGAGCACAATTTATTGAAACATTCAGAATGGGAATTGAAGACAGATTCTCAGCAATGTGGCCCAACCGATCACAAAAGCTGAGACTCAATGGTAACGCCGATTGAATAATTGGGCCTCCCAGAGATGTTATCGAGTGACAACCATCACGCTGGGTCTATTAAAGTTTCGCTGGTTGAACCTGTGAGGCCCACGCATAATCATGTTTCAAGGACCACGATCACTCTCCCCGTGTAGAATGCTTCGCCTTCGTGAAGCTGGCAAAACAACCGGCTGTCGTGTTACGCGGCTTCCAGCACCGCGATATAACATGTCCAACTGTATAATGCACCTCAAAGGCCACGACGATTCTCTGCTCAATAAACATGATCTCCCGTAATCCTGACCCTAAGCCATTCAACACATAAAGAAAGAATATCGTCCAAATTGATGATCAATAATGGCTATTTCATCGCCATGGCCTTCACAAGATGGAGGTATTCTCGTGATCACCGAGTTCCACGCCGGGATTAAGGTGAGTTCCTCCTTTAACCCGCATAAATGAGTTCTGGATCCGCTTTAGGCATTATAAATCTTTTAGCTCGGTCTCAAGCTGGCCATGAGAGGTCCTGTGGTCAGACACAAGTGGGGTGATGGAGGGATGTAGATGCTAAAATAGCACTCAGATAAGTTTATCCTGCAAACCCAATGGTCTTCATACCTCATCAATCTGTGCAGGGCTCAATGCAAGAGGGATAACGTGGAAGGCGGTTTTCGACAGAGTTTCGAGGAAATTTGTAATCTGCAATGAGGAGTGCTTCGAATTGAGCAATTTACTGCAGGAAAGGTGGTGGGAGTTAACTTTTCATTGATTCGGGCAATGATGTTGAGTGCAAATGAGTGATTTATTTCCGGTTACTTTGAAGGAGGTCAGTGTGAGCATCGTAAAGTTTTGGATTTTGATAAGAGGAGAAGACATACAGGACTCGATCTGACTCGTTAGAGATCTATGGCTCTGATACCATGTAAAGTAATAGATTTTTCGATACCTTTCATTGATAGAAGTTCTAAATATATACGTAGTGATCGAGTCTAATTTAGTAAACATGTTAATGGTAAGGCTAAAAACTAAGCTATCACATAATTACATAAAGTTGGTCAACGTATATATAAAATTAAGCTATCACAAGCAATTACATTCAAATATAGAATTAATGACAGAATATTGAACATGATTTGAGGCAAGACATGCTCTGTTTTGATTTGAATAGGATCCTCACATGCTTCCCTTATACTATCAAGATAAATGGAGTAGACCATAACGTGATTAAACTGAAGCTCTTTCATTTCTCTCTAAGGGACAAGGTAAGCAAATGGTTCAATTAATTTGATGTCAGTTCATTAGATACTAGTGGAGTTTCCTGAAGGAAGTTTTCTCATGACCTTTTTTCCACTTCATAGTCGACTCGCAATTTAGAGCCAAGAATCACTGGCCAATTCCCCGATAAGGAAATCAAGAAACACTTTATGGCGCATGGATAGATTTAAAGAATTGTTGAGAAAAATGCCCATCACGGGTAATGAGCCGAAAGTGCTCTGGTTAAAATATTCTATAATGGTCTTAACTATTCGATCAGTAGCATTACAGGATGCGTACCAGGAGGCTCGATCACAATGAAAATAACAGAGAAGCAAATGTGATGTTTGAAGAATCGCAAAGAAAAATTACCAACATCCTTCCGAGAGGTGATGGAAGAAAACAAATGCAGGGGAATCTATGAAGTAGACAAATATCGTCTCAGCGGCGGTTTGAAGCTTTGATGACTAGGTTAAATCAACAAGCCCAAAGGAACCTACCCTCGTGAGATCGAGATTCATGCAAGCACTACGGTGCTCTTATGGAAACTACTCCACTAAATTGAAGATGCACCATGTAAAATTAATAGGAGTTATACATTCTACCAACAACAACTTCGCCTCTCACTATCATTCGTGTGGTCGAGAAATCATGAAAATCTGTCATACGAAAATCACAAATAGTTCTTCATGATCCCCATCAGCTAAGCACCACTATGGCACCCCTGTGATTCCAAAATCAAGGAGCTTCGAAATAAATTATCAAGGGAATGCAAGGCAACCTCGGGTTCACCGAGTTGTTATTAGTGATAAAATGATTTGAAAAGAAGCAATGAGGCACGACTTTACTCACAAATGAAAACAATCAAGCCACCTATGGAATGAATTACGGCGAAAGGTTTAAAAGTATTCAAGCAACCATGGGGACTTGTATGAAAAATCCTGCTTAATAACTGCCGAATATAGTGGACATGTATGAAGAATATGGAAACAAATCAGGTCAGTTTGGGAGCATCTCTAAAAAATGTGGAAACTCATATGGGATAATCAAGTAATAACTGAGAGAAAACCCTCCAAATCCTTTCCGAAAGGATATATAGAAAAACCTACAATGCATGGTCATGACATTGAGGAGTGGAAAGCTTGATGAGCCCAAAAAGATCAAACATGATGAAAAGCAAGTGGATCGAAAATATGGAAGTCAAGAAAAGATGGAAGTCGAAAAATGATAAAAAAATGAGTCTAGTTGAACAAAAAATGAAAGCATAAAATCGTATGAAGTTGTTTCGGGAAGAATTGATGTTTCCTAACAACCTCCTCAGATACTCCACCATTTTCCCCAAAGATTTCGAAAAACCAAGCTAGATGAGCAATTCGCTAAGTTTCTAAACATGTTTAAGAAACTCGAGATAAAACACTGCTTATTTCAGATGCCGCTCAAATGCCTAATTATGTAAAATTTGCGATGAGATAATGAGCACAAAAAGTTGGAGGCATATGGGATAGTGGAACTTATTTGAAAATTACAAAGGCAATCATTCAAAAGATGCCTCGAAAACTTAAAGATTCTGGTAGCTCATTCCTGTAATTACTGGGAGCATACATTCAACAAGTCACTTTGTGATCTTAGGGCAAGCATAAATTTGATGCCATTCTTAATGGCTAAAAAGATGAATTTGGGGGAAATTACACCTACAACTCTATAACTTTAAATGGTGGATAGGTCAATGACTTCACCTAAAGGTATTATTGAACATGTTCTCATAAAGGTGGGTAAGTTCATTTTTCTTGTGGACTTCATGGTATTAGACATGGAGGAGGATGAAAAGTACCTCTCATTCTAGCAGACCTTTCTACCTACAAGTCGACCTTATTTGGATGAAAGGAGAATTTACTCTAAGGGTTAGAGATGACAAGGTGCATTTGAGCATCTATAAAAAACAAATAAGCCTTTAAGAAAGAGGAAATTTGAAGTATTCATGAGAGTAGAAGCTATACCCATGCAAGAGCGGAGAACAAAGTTCCCTAAAGAGGCACCCGTGAAAAGCCTAAGTGCTACCTCATCGACTGAAGAACAATGGGGAAGAAAGTGGAATTCAAGCATAAATTCAAAAGTTAACCAAAATGAATGGTACCATTTGTGAGGAAGGTGGATTTAATGTATTTATCAATTGAGGGAATTGAAAAATTGACTAATGTGAAGAAAAAGAAAAAGACATCTATCCTACCGAAGAATCTCATTCCTATATGTTTTGGCAACCATGACTAAGAATCCGTCATTCATTCACCGTGTGGACTTCAATGCTGCCACCATAAACAAGGTGTACAATCTGGTTGATGATGATAGTGATGCCTATAGGGCAATGTTCCAGAACAATGATTACCACATAATGATGCGAGCCCTTACAAGAGGTAAAGGTGATCTAAACAACACCTCCATGTCCGAGGTGACTACATTCCTATGTCTTCCCTAAAACCTGGCCCCAATGGCTTGGTACAATTTTATTTGTCCAACTCAAGCCAAGCCTTCATTTCAACAAATAATAAAGGGACAAGACGATTCTCTCAGATGCGATCATTCAAGACATAAAGTATGATGCTGGTCATTACCGAGAAGGGGATCATTGAATCCACCTGGGTATGATAAGATCGAGCCCTCATCCATCCATCCCTCATCACCTAATTACGTAGCTAGCTAAAGTTCCAATGCTAGAATCCAAGAGAACACCCCATAGGCTCGTTGTCGCTACCTAAAGGCAAAAGAATGGATCATCCGTTTACATGGAGGACGGCGAAGCAAAGAAAAGGAGAGCCTGCAGGCGAGCAAGAGAGTAAGACGAAGAAGATTCCGAAGAAGACGACGAGATTGATGAGGCACCACGAGGCTATATGGATCCATGTCTACGAGAGAGTTCACAAGACTCTCAATTCGCTAGGATGCTCTTGCTCACTGACAAATGGCAGCTGGCGATAGAGCGGAGCATAATACGCCTATTTCGTAAGCTCGACGAGTACTACCTGACCAACCTCTCTCTTATCAACAACACTCTACCTACTTCACCTCATTTCCCCCAAGTTCCCACCATGGATTCTAAACTACATATGAGCTTCAGCGAAAGCCCCCACCGATGACATATTCGTCATCAAGATCTTCCCCATGTTCGTAAGCGGAGTTTTTTACTCCTATATTTTGCATCGCACTCAAGGACAACTAAGGTTTTAAGTTCGGGGTGAATTTCTTTACTTGCATTACACTGAACCATTTTAGTAGTTTTTAGCTTATTTTAGATATTCTGCTTGATCCAGTATTCGTTTGTTTTATGATGTTGGATATTTCGATATTTCGGATATTTCGATATTTTGATATTTTGGCTTCTATTTGAATATCGCTAGTCGGGTTTATACTATTTGGTGTGTTTGATCAATTTAATATATTTTGTTTTTTTAGTTTGTTTAAAGTCATAGTTAGTTTTTTTGTGCATTATGGGAGTGGATTGATTCACGTGTGGTTTATTCATGGTCGATATTCGATCCTTATCAGATATTTTTTTTGCGAATTGTTGAGGTTTAGTGCCTCACCATTGAGTGATTCATCCAAATGCCCTAATGCATAGCAGTTTTGAAAAATTTTGGAAATTTTCAAAAAGTGTTGTATTGTTTTTGTGGGTTTATACGGAGGATACTGGGAATTCCCTGCTTTTCACATATGAATAATGTGAGAGATAGTTGAGCTAAAAGTCAAATAGGATGACCATGTAGCTATACACTTAGCTGTAGATCTACACTGAATTAAGCACAAGTCTCATACACCCTTTTTGGCCAAGTAGACTTGGTTTAGAGAAAAATTAGAGGGATATCATAATGTCTATATCTCATAAGACTTTTTTAGGAAATCTCCATTTAATTATCATTTAAGGCTAAATCTTAGACATCATATATTTTTGGGAAATGATATAGGTCAATCCTTGGAATCGTGTGGCCTTTTTTTAGCCTACACGGATTCGCAGATTAGTTCATACTCACCCACCTGAGCTTATAATAGCCATATTCTATCTTGAAAACCAAGAATGAACACTCATATCCCTTTGTTTTACCCTTCAGTCAAGAACCCATTTTTAACCTTAACATGTAGCTTATAGTGCACAGATCATCAGAATGACATGTAGTTCGGTGGGAAGTCTGAATGAAGTGGTTTTGATCATTACAGAATGTCAAGGAATGGGTGTTGAAAAGAGCAAGAAAAATAAAAGTAGCTAGAAAAAGTGCAAAGAAATGAAGGATCCTGCTGTGGAGCAATTTAACCTCAGAAATCTTCCTACCTCGAGCTACTAAGTCCTGTAAGGGTGTTTTAACACCTACACTCCCAAGGCCACCGTCTAGGAGTTATCAACAAAACTCACTACATGGGTAGGTAGAAAGCTTAAAGGGGTTGAATATCATTCGCTCTCAGACCTTTATGTTAAAAAAAAAAAAAGCAAAAAGTCTTGATCTAAGAGTAGATGTAAACAAATAAGTTTGGGGGTGAAGCGATATGAAAAGCACACTTATGTATTTGGGTTGAGTTTGAATGACTAAAATGGAAACATAGTAAAATTTTGGAGGATGAAACACAAGAATAAAAGGAGAATGTGCTTGAGTTTTTCGGGTAAAATCTGAACCTAAATGACTTATTTAACTACCCTCTCGAAATTCCAAGCCACATTAATATGCTTGAAAATACCTATTGATCCTAATAGCTCTTGTAAATGCCTTGCATTTAGTGGAGAATGGTATGCCAAGAAAGCCTATGCAGTCTTAATCACTTTTCATTCATGAAAACTCCTTATAAGTGAGAGATCTTCCACCTCATGCATTCTCCTAATTTCATATAAGCTGCATTTGAATTAATGAGGGTAAGATCCAGCATTACCACCTCACTGTAACCTCGAGCTAGGTGCATTTAGCTTGTGGTCACTGCTATCTTTGAAGAACATTATCTTGAAACATTATTCATGCTGGTATACCCCCGAGGCAAAACATCACAAAGTATATATCTCCACAAACTCACGTTTTTTTTTTAAATGGAAAATGCGTCTTTGTCTTTACTTAAGGACAAGAAAAATGTTAAGTTTGGGGGTGTGTTGATAGGTGTGAATCATACTAGCGTTTATAGAATGATTTTCATGTGTTTATGTAACCTAAATGCTATATTCACACCCGTATTCTTAAAGATTACACTAATCCCTTATAGGTTGATGTTTTGTAGGCATTGAAAGAAAATCAAGCAAAGAAAAAGGGCAAAAATTCACAGAAAGAACCATGTTACCTGGAAGCACCGGTTTGTTGCAGTAAGGAGTATGTTCGCTGAGGCGAAGGAGTTTGCCAAGGCGAAGAGAGAGCTTTGCCACTCAAGCCAAAGATCGTAAAGATAGAATTTCTGTGTTCGGCCAAGGTGAAGACCACCTCACACGCGGGTTGAAAAGCCTCGCTGCGCTTAAGCAAACGAAGAAGCGCATAAAGTTCAAAAAGTGGGCCTCGTTCATTACATGAAGAAACCCCTTCACCATAGTGAAGAGGTTCGCCAAGGCAAAGCTTTCCTTCACCAAGGCGAATGAAGAAAATACAGAAAGAAGACACATGTCTTCGCCAAGGCGAAAGACCTTTCGCCTCGGTGAAGAAGATCGTGCTGGGACAAGGATACATCCATTTTTAGCCCAATCATTAACCCATTTTCCAAGGGTATAAATACAATACTTGTAATAGACATTAAAAAGGACCTGGAGGCGGAACATTCTCCATTTTTAAGGTTTCTCTCTCTAGGTTCAGATTTTAGGGTTTTTGAATTTTAGCTTTTTTTTTAGCTTAGTTGCAAGATCCAGCTACTAGGGGACTTCTTGTAGCCTTGTAGCATAGTTTTGGAGGATTTTTACTTCATATTTGTTTTGTATCCCTAAACTCTTCTCTATCTCTTAATCTTTCAGCATTATGTTTGGTTTAAACATACTTTTTTAGGTTTTTAAGGCCAAGAGGAGCTAAATTTTCCTCTAGGGTTGGTTGTTGATATCAAGGTTCGTTTATATGTTTTCTTGAATGATTTTGGGGAATATAATCTTTCATTTCGAGGTTTTATGGATGTGGTTATCTCAACTTCCCATGTTTCTGAGTTCAATCACAGATAGTGATGAGGTTGAGACCTAGAGCTCAAAGGGTTTCCGCAGTGATAAATGGAAGTATACCCTTAGACTTAATTTTCATTCCCAATATCTTACACTGATAACCTTCAAATCTAATTAATCAAATAAGTCTAGGAAATTAGGAATGTCTAATACTAGATGGATTTTATTATGAGGGACATCATTTAACTTTATGCGATGATCGTATGGACCAAGAGGTGCGATCTGAGTATAACCCAGGAAATTCCATTGCATGGACCAAGAGGTGACCAATAGAATTTCCCAAGGACTGGTTTGCCTTAGAACAAGTATCACACTATTTGACCTAGATGGACCGAGATAAGAACAGAGATTAGGTGTGAGAAATTGAGGGGAGATTCGAATGAGGAACTCATATCGAGTCTTCGGGTGTTTAGAGTACTTTCACTTAATGAATATAAGCTTCCACTGTACCAATGGAGACACAACCTACTCTAGTGTGTTATTCTCTAAGATTTTTCTTATAATTCAATCCAATCATTCGTTGATCTTTAGAATCAATTTTAGTTTAATTTTTAGTTAATCATCAATCCCAACTTCATCGTTTCGCTTCTCAAATAGTAAAGCTATCAAGTAGCCAGGTACTTAATCCCCACTTAAGCCATTTCTTCCCTATAGGTTCGACATTTATGGTTTTAAATTTGAAATCCGCTGTATTACTTGTGGCCCATGCAATTTCGAGTTTAGGTTGCTTTTACCAAATTTTTATATAACATGAAAACAACCGACCACTTACTATACCCACTTATGAACAACTTTCTTACACTTTGACTAATCTCATAGGGCCCTTAAATTAACGATCGGGTAAATCTTCCACTGGCATTAAAGGGACTCAAAGACCATTAGGGAAACAAACCCCGAGATCTGACCAAGTGAACTACCTCTCTGTGTTTCATAAGTTATTTCCTTCATTTCCATTAATATTGGGTATCATCCAATGGGTTCCAATTGGAGCTTTAGCTCAAACAAAAAGAACACACTTGTCATTCTCCAAAAATCATGGGCTTCTGCCATCTTGAATAGCAAAAGGAAACTCATTGAGTTTGGTTTTTTCTTTTTCAAAGCCATAAGAAGCAACCAATGTAGTAAAAATATTGATCATATTTTTAAATCATGTGCTTTTTGTGCAAGGAATTTGAGATCGTATTAAGTATAATTGTCTCACTCCCTTTTTTTAAAGGTAATTTCCTTTCTTGGCAGTTTGAATTGGTTTATAAAAATTCTAAATCCAATTGTAAACTCTTCCAACATCCTATGGAAAAAATTCCCATTATCATTTGAAATATTTGGACACATAGATATCAAGTCGTGTTTAGAAAATTCAAAACCTAATCCTTCCTCATTATCGAAAGCTACTTCATAATTTTTGAAAATCTTCATGAGTTTATAGGTGACTCTTATCTTAACAACAAACGATGTAATGTTCCTCGTAAAGTTGAAAAAGGGATTCGATGGATTCCTTGGATCAATGGAATACTTAAATTAAATTTCGATGGTTGGATTAGGGACTCCAATGGATCTATTAAGATGAAGGAAGCACATTTGTGCAATGTTTCTCGAAGAAGTTGTACTGCACGTGTGGCTTTGAGACATGGTGTTGTATCTCAGAAAATGGCAATGGTTTTTCTAAACTGATATTTGAAGAGGACTCCTAAGTACCTAGTTCAATTATTCTCCCGATGGAAGATATATGAAAACTTTCTCAGGACCTAAATATTTATAATTGTTGCCATATTTATATGGAAGAAAATAGAACAATGGATTTTTTAGCGAAGAAATGTATTTGCAATACCGATTCAAAATAATTGGTTGTCATAATTTCCTTTGTGATATTTTAGAAATTTTCCTTTTGAAGATTATTATGATCATCGTTAAACATTTTTGTAGGTTTCCTTATACGTAGTCTTTTCAGCCAAAAAAGCCATAAGAAATTTGTCTTTTGGATTTCATTCTTTAAAGTTGTATTTGGTTCATAAAAAGTACTAAGAAAAAGAAAAAAAAATTTATATTTAATTGTCTAATGTTGAAAATATTTTTTGAAAACAATTATATAAAATAAAACTATTTATTATATATATTTCAAATTATGTAATCTTTATATTGATGAACTAAAATAAACAAATAAGCTTAAGGTAGCAAACAAAATACTAATAATAATAATATATTAGGTTGAACTTTTTTATTTTTTATTTTTTTCTACATTTTCTCTTAAGTATGTCTTAAGTATTTGAAGTGTATAAACATGCAGTGATCTGTAGGAGTTTTATGAGTTGTATAGTGGTATGTTCATATGATTACAAATCCTAGGATACTTTAGGTTCTGTTTGGGACCCAAAAAGTACTAAGATAAGAAAATAAAGAGTTATGAAAAATAATAATAATATTATTATTAGAGTATTAGATTGAATTTTTATTTTTCTTTCTTTTTACATTTTCTCTTAAGTATTTGAAGTGTATAAACATGCAGTGATTTGTACAAGTTTTATGAGTTGTATAGTGTTATGTTCATATAATTACAAATCTTAGGATACTTTAGGCTCTGTTAGAGACCCGAAAAGTATTAAGAAAAGAAAAAAAATGCATGTTGAAGCTGAACAAATGATGTGTCACCTCACCTTTTTCTTCGCCAACGGCTTCTAAGAAAAGAGTGATTAGATGGCTGTTGAAGCTCAAGTCCAAGAGTGATATCCCAAAATAATCCTTTTTTTTTTAAACAATAAGAATTCTCAAAATAATGCATGTTTCAAAATAATGTCCAAACTAGTGTATTTTTGCCACATCATAGAAAGTGTAGTTGATGACGTGTCCAACCAAAATTTTAACTTTAAATCTAAAACCGTAGTGAATTTCAAATCCACACAATTTTAAAATTATTTAAAAACCGTAGCTCCATTACGCTTTTGTGATGTGGGCAAATAAATGGCCCAATTTAAGCATTATTTTAACGATGTATTATTTTGAATTTAAAAAATATTTTATTTTGGGACAAAGCTCAAGTTCAACTCCAGCCATTAAGAAGTGATCACCCAAGACTTCCAGAAGCTTCTCAATTCTGAAATCAAACACATCTATTTAATTTAATCTCAACATTTAGTACAATCACAAAACATGACCCTCAAGCATTTCCTGTATATATCCAGCTCAAGATTGAAATGTGGGAGAAGCAACATCCACTAGTTCAAAGAAACATGCAATTCATAGCCCCCCACATGTCTGTCTAGGCCAATACTACTACTATCTGCCAACATTGGCCAAAACTAAAGAACATCTAATTGATTTGTTTGAATGAGTCTTAAACTTGGATACATTACTGAAGTATTATTATTAATTGGTTCATTGGAGGATCTTTACATGCATGTTCCAGTCAACACCCAAAAAATGATGTCCGCAAAAACTTCAAAATGCTACAAAAAAAGTGGACCAAATTAAATCTCCCAACACGTAAAAATATAGAAAAAGTGTGTTTTAAAAGAGAGTACAACTTGGTCTCACACAGCTCTTTTTATTCTCGGAAAGAATTGAAAAAGATATTAAAAAGAAGGCCAAAAACAATTTGTAAACCCACCAAAATGTTTAAGTCTCGGAAACTAGGAAAAAGATGATCCTGAAAATTTTCGACTTTCTTGACAATCAAACAGAAGATAAGCAAAAACAAACACAATCCCATGCAAAGGTTCACAAGGGGTAACCGAAAATCCAAATTGACAATCAAAGAACAAGAAAAAGAAATTAAAGATCAGAAATACCCTCAGATCATCGAAAAATTCATGGGATTTGTTGGGACAGCGAGAAAATGAACCATGGACTCCTACTAAGAAAAGAATACTACAAGAAATAATAAATAAACCCAGAGATAAATGAAGTTATAAAAACAAAAAGCCCGGAGCAGAATAAACAAAATGAAAATATAACAAGGGGCCGAATAGGATGAAATGGTCGTGTGGGTCATGAGAAATCAGAAATTACCTTAGTCCTTGCAAGAAGACAAATGGGTTGAAAGGGCAGTCGCATCTCGTAGCTGTCCCGGGATTGATGAGATGAAACGACCGACTCACAACCTCACGAATCACTCCGACTCACAACCGAGTTGAAGGAGGAGAGGGTCGGTGTACAACCAGACGCGCTGCCGCGGTGGCCGAAGATGGTCTTGGAGGTGGAGAGGCGTTTATTTGTGGTGGCAATGGAAGAAACGGTGGTGGTTTGGAACGACACGACGTGGTGGCAATGGAAGAAACGGTGGTGGTTTCTTGATGGGTAAGGTAGGGTTTGGAACAAAAAGAAGGAATTAAAGAATCGGTTGGGGTTGAAGAAGAAAATGAATCTAGTTGGAGAGAGAGCTTCAACGCTGAATTTCTCTTCCTTTTCTTTTAAATTTAAAGTCGTTGCCTGAAAAAGATGAGGCCTGGCGTGGCATTTAGGTTGACTCGTAATCAAGAAAGCTATGGACACTTAGCCAATGTTTTAAAATTTTGATATTAGAAAAAGTTATCGATTAATCTGCTATTCGCCAAATTGACGGTTTAATTGTTACTATATTAATGATGTAATAATCTATATAATTTATATTTTATTTAAATTAAAATATTTTAAAATATATAATTAATAATATTTAAAATATTATTTATTCTATTTTTATATAAATAAATTAATATTTTAAAATTAATTATGAAAAATGTATATAATATTAAATATAAAAAAATAATTAAAATGGAAGAAAACTTATTTATACAAATATATAATAACCAATACTATGTATAATATATTTTGTTAAAGTTTTAAACAATTGAAATGGTGATTTGGTGGTAGAGCACCCAATGGGTAAATACTTGATCGCATGTTTGAACCAGCATTTGTAGAATTCCCACATTGCCTTTGTATGGTAATCCAAGGGGTGATTAATAACCAATTTTACCAAAAATTTAAATTACAATCGAACTGCTCCGCTTCTTATCAAATAAATTCGGCTTCACTGTTTCACCGGGCCGATTAGCGCTTGCACAATTCATTTATGATTTGAAAGGAATCGGTTCCAAACGCATGACCCGAACCAGATTGACGGCCAGTCAACGGTTCACTTGTAGAATTAGTGCAGTATAATTAAGAAAAACTAATACTAACAAAATATATAGCTAATGTTCCAATGATAATTAATAATATAACCATGACATTACCACAAACCTATTTAGTACCTAGTATAAGTTTGTATCCTTTGATTTTAGGTTTAAATTTTGTACATTTTTTACAAGGAGGTATAACAATACAAAATAACCAAGTTAGCTTTCACCCTAAAACTACAACAATTGCTTACACAAACACAGAAAATACATTAAACACAACCAATAACATAGCCTTACATTTTACAAATAAAATAGAAGAAATAAAAGATAGCATAGTTAATGATTATTCAAAAATTTAAAAACGATTAAAATTAGGTAAAAACTTTTTAACTCAAGCAGGAAAAATAGGAATTATAGGAGAAGACCCTCAAAACATTGAATAGGAATAAAACAATTTGTAAAATACCAATAAAAATCTAGATTTAGTCATAAACGCCGATATTGCATGTAACCTTGTAGAAAAACAAAAGAATTTAAAAATACAAATAGAAGAATTATTACAACCTTATTAAACCAAGTTTTAGTTCTCATAGATCAAAGAGCATTTTTAGTTAGAAACCATAGCGAAGAAAAACGAGGAAAAGCTAGGATGGTAATTAATTACAAAAGATTAATTGATAATACTTATGATGATGCATATAAAATACCTAATAAAAAATCTTTGTCCTTGTGGATTTTGATAATACTTAGATTGTAAGAGTGGATTTTGACAAATAAGATTAGATGAAGATAGCAAACCATGGACTGCGTTTTCTTGTCCTTGTGGATTATATGAATGGAATGTAATTCCATTTTGATTAAAGAACGCTCCTCAAATATTTCAACGAATGATGGATAGAAACATTTAGTAACACTACTATTCTTAAAATATATTGATGATATTCTTGTTTTTTCTAAAACTTTTCATGAACATATAAAACATTTAGAACTTGTTTTTGAAGAACTTATAAATAATGGGTTGATAGTTAGTAAAAATAAAATAAATTTATTCAAAAATCAAATTGAATTTTTAGGATTAGAATTATAAAATGGTCAAGTAAAACTTCAAGAACATATAGTACAAAAAATCAATAATTTCCCAGATAAACTAGAAGATTTAAAAACCCTTCAAAGTTTTTTAGGATTATTAAATTATGCTAGACCTTACATTAAAAACCTAAGTCAATTAGCTGAACCTCTTTATAGTAAAACCAAAAATACAAGGCAAAAATATTTTAACCAAAAAGATATTAAATTAGTCCAAAAAATAAAAGAACTTGTGAAAAATCTCCCAACTTTACATCTCCCATTAGAAAATGAATATAAAATAATTCAAACGGATGCAAGTCAAACAGGATGGGGAGGAATTCTTTTAGCATTAACCAATAATTTAGAAGAAAAACTTTGTAGATATTGTAGTGGAACTTTTAATGAATATCAAAAGAACCTTAGTTCAACAGATTTAGAAATAGAAGCTTATAATTTTGGCCTAGAAAATTTCTGTAATTATTTTTAAACCAAGAACAATTTATTTAAGAACCGGGACAGAAAATATTAAAAAATTCTTGAAAATAAAAAAATTTCAAAATTATCTACAAAAAGATGGATAAAATTCCAGTACGCTTTAATTGGTTTTAAACCCAAATTTGAACATATAAAAGGAAAGGATAATATATTAGCAGATTGGTTAAGTAGACAGATTTATATAAATGATTTAATTATTTATGACTAACTTTTTGTGTAGAGGAACATCAAAGGAGAAATTCAAAAGCAAAAACCTTTCAATTTGGAACCGTTAGTTTAAATGAAGTTTTAAACCCTAACCTTCAATTTCGCTAGATTCCCAAACCTTTTTGAAGAACATAAAGTAATTTGGCTGGAGCAACCTTTTGGTCTTTAAAACCCCAAAACTTTCAAAACAAAAACTTAGAATACGCTATGGAAAAACCTATTTCAAATTTTAGCCCAACATCTTCAAAATTTACAAACCAATTTGTTGTTTTAGAAATGTAAAAATTCCAAATGATTGCAAAACCAAGGAACAAGAAAACCATATTAAGGATTTAGAAACAAAAATTAGACTCTTTTCTTTAACAATGTTAGCAAACCAGTTAATTAATATGATTTAAAAAATTAGCTCTTCCATCAATGAGCTTCAAAACTCAGAATTAAAACAAGTTTGGATCCGAGTATTTATGATAATATAGAATCTTTCTTTTTGGAAAAATATAATGAAAAAGTATTTAAGAACCAATGTATATTGTATGAACAATTTAGAACCAAAAATAGTGGAATTAAAACAGGATATATGGCTTACCATGATCCTGATTTATTTTTCTTTGTTTATTTAGCTTATGTAAATATGTCTATTTTAGATCAAAAATATTTAGAACTCATCTCTAAACTAATGGACCAAGGGATTTTGAAAAATATCTTTTTAACCAGTATTTATCAAGTACCTAAGAATTTTCCTGAAAAATTAAAAACCATTATAGAATATCTTTTTAGAACCGAAAATTTTGTAGATATATCTTTTGAAACCATACCACCTTTATTTAAAACTGATGGAAGCATAATCCCTGCTTATCATCATGTTTATATCAAACACAATAAAGAACCGTTAATACCTCAACAACAACCAGAATGGAAATGACCCGCTCAAATGAATTTCCTGTGTATTATAGTAGATTTAGAGATTTTCAAATTTTTTATTTTAGAAAAACCAGAAATAAAAATTTTATTCTTATTTGAGAAACCCAAACCATGTCTATTTGGAGAACCAAGCCTTTAGAAAAAAATTTGAACCCAAAAATTTTTATAACTTCATAAGAATGTGGATTTTATCAACTGAATTTTAGGCAGATTCAATGTAAATGTCTTACGTCAGCGATGATGCAAACTTCTGGGAAAATCTAGATGAAGAGAGCTATGCTAATCTGGAAAATGCAATGGAAGGATAACGATGACATCAAATCTTGCAACAGTAGTCAACTCAAAGAAAAATGTTCGTAGTAGACTTTTCGTAACCAAACTTATCCCCGATCTCACGCGTATTACAAAGAAATAAAGAAACGCGGTCAAAAATTCTTTTTCAAGAACTAAAGATAAGACTAACTCAGACAAAAGATAAGACCAACTTGTACAAAAGATGATGATAATTTTCAACTTTTCATTTATTAGGCATAGTAAATGTGTATAGTAAAGTACTTTTTCCTTTGAGGACACATGTTGTAAAACCCGAGAAAATCCAAATTTTCTGAAAATGGGTAAACTAGTAATTTCAGTCAAAATCCGGAATTTTTCTAGATCTCAGATGAAGAAACGGACTTCACCGTTGGGATCGTCTCGCGAAATCTAATGCACACTTCAAATTTCAATGACCAAAAGTCAGAATTTCATGTTTTCCAAGCACCATGGGGGTGCTGACACTGCATGAGGCGAAAGTGACTCCATAAGGTGCCATGTGTTAGGTGCAAAATTAGTCAAACAAGGAGAGCCAAGTTGGGCCCACGTGGAGATGTGGCATCTCTTAATTAGAGGAAAATCCCAAAGTAGATGGATAAGGGATGTGGGTGTAATCCAAGGAACCAATGGCAATTGGACATGTGGCACGAGACAATTTCGACTAAGTCGACCTAACCAGCCATGGAGAGGGGGAAAGGAACCAACCGAAAAAAGAGAGAAAGAGGAGGATTTTTGCAGTATAGACTTCTACCTTCTCTCTAAAATCTCTTATGATCGACCGGGTCGAATCCCGGCTAGCCAAGAGACAAAGTTGCTCCCCACGGCAAGAGCTACGCGTGGATATCGGTTTTGTGGGGGTTTCAACAACTCCGGGAGGTAAAGGTCCTCTCCTACTTGGTTTATTTTCGGCTTAAGAGCCATTTAAAATGGTTTGGATGGTATGAGGCCATGAGTGGTTGCCACTACCCCAAAATCGGGACTGACAAGTCGGAAATGCTCGGACCTCGCTGACAAATCTCAGTATACATACCTCTACTAAAATGGTCCTCAGGTGCCTTATATGTGTGTTATATTTGTGTGTTATTTCTTAATTTTGAATAACATGCAAATTGTGGTTTTGGGTGTTGTGGGGTCGAAAATGGTCATTGATTTCGGTTCCGAGGAAGTGGAACCGATGCTTGATGAGGGGGCTGTCCATGGACAGCCCACTTTACCGTTTTGGGGAACCGTTAAAATAGTCCTGCCGATGGTCAGACTTAAATTTGTCTATGTGTTGTTTGCATATTGCTTAAAAAATGAATGGCTTGAGAGACAAAGTAGGCTGATCAAGTAATGCATGTAATTTAATGTGTTAACATGATGTTTAAATTTATATGAAACAGAATTTTTGTATGAGCCATCGAATCGATATATGGAATTGCTACTAATGCATTTCATATGCACCGGCACCCTAGAATAGTAGTGTGAGTGCATGACAAATGAAATCGATGTGGGTTGTCCAAACGATGAATTATTTGTAAAATTATTAAAAATAATAATTTACTCTGAAAAGTTGTTCAAGAATTGTGTCAGGAAATCATTCAACACCACGCTTATAATTTCATGAATTGTTTCGAGAGTTACCCAACACATCTACCCTGTGAGGATTGTCCAACGATGAGCACGAGGGTTACCTACAATTAAAAACAAATATTTTGTTTGGAAATGATTTTCATACATGGCATAAACACGTGCGCAGTGGAGCCTGAGGACTCGAGACATGTGGATCTGGCATTTAGCTTAAAAGTCATCTATTTTAGTCCATTTTTCCGTCTCTATTTTCATCTAGAAATGAATAATTAATATATTAAATATGAAGAAACTCACCAAATTGTTATTAGCAGAAGAGAAAGAAAGTAGAAAATACAAAGAATAAGGAAGAAAAGTGCAATGAATGGCAGAAAGGTGAAATGAAAAGATGACTGATCCATTCACGCAGAAGCTAAAGGGATATACCAAATTCGAGGTCGTGACACCAAAAGAATTAAAGGAATTTGATGCGGTGTAAACATGTTAAGTACCGACAAGAAACCGAAGGGTAATCGAGCTAAGAGAACGACGCCAGAATAAAGATTCTCGAGGTCGCGACAAATAAACACCTTTTAAGCTATGAAAGGTTTCGACTGATGAAGCTTCCGTGACTTAAGTTGTTGTCGCTGACGCGGAGATTGATGTCGCTGACATCGATGATGTCACGACAAGAGGCTGGAAGTCACGGCATCAAGAAATCCATCAAGAGAAGATCAGAAGTTATTGAAGTCGATGTCGCGACATGAGATCGGTCGATAATCGCACCGCCAATAAGGTGAAGTTTCGCGCATGCTGAGGTCACGGCTAACAAACCAAGTCGCCGGCGCATCGTGGCAAAACTACCGAAAGCCCTCAGAGAATTAGTCGGCGTCGCTGACATGAGATCGGGTCGCGATATCGAACGACCAGATCAATGATGCAGAGCCCAAAGAGATGTCATCACGATAAGATATTGATGTCGCTGATAACATGAGTAACTAGTTGAAGCCTACTGGGTTTCTTTTTTAGATGATGTCGCTGATAAGAGATCGGCGTCGCGAAGACCAAGACATCGCTTGAAGATCGCATACGATCTCGAAATGAGGTCGCGATAAGATATCGACGCCGCTACATCAGAAAGAACAATTGAAACCTCGCCAAGACGCGGAGAAGATGTCGCGACAAGATGGTGATGTCGCGACACCAAGAATGACTAAATCAAGGCTAAGTATAGAATAAGCTGAAGTCGCGATTGCGGATCGAGGTCGCGACTACGATGTCAATGACAAGGAACCGGGTCGCGATTAACAGTTGACTCGGGCCCGATACTCAAAATCCACAACAGCTATATCGGGATTAGGGCCCAACCGGAAAACCTTATACCACGCAGCCTTATCCAAATTCATTCAAGCAATATTACTAATGTGACGAGGTCCGGATAGTCAAAGCTCATTTCCTTTCTTTATTTTTTTTTCTTTTCTTTATTTTTCTTAATTTTTCATTTCCGTTTTTTAAGCGCATCATGCCTCGTATTTTCGCTGTATTTCTCGAATCCTGATGTTATCGCTTGAAATGGCCGAATGCAGACCATTTTATTTTCAAATTACTACCCGAAATGTTTGAAGTCTGCATAAATTTCTCGAATTGATTGTTTCAGCCAATTTGGCAAATATTCTTATGATCAGAGGAACGTCAGACGTGTGATTCAAGAATCGAGGAATCCAAATGCCTTCCATTAAGTGAACATGATAGTCGAATTTATCTTTCCCAGATTGTTTTACAAAGAATTGTTAATTTCGCTAATGAATTTACTGCTCGGGGTTTATTGCCTGGACTAATACGCTTCTTTATACCCGCTAAGATTTCAAGGCTATCAAGCTCCGATTTCAAGGAGGTCCTCCCCAAAGTGACACAGGGAAGACATTCCTTTAGAGTAACGTACATTTCTTCAAGCGTATACTAACCTCCGCTATTAGTGGATCTTTCTTGAGCTTTGTAAGTTCATCACTTAGATAAATCCTCTCTCACTTGAAATCAAGAACGAGTTGAATGAGTTATCTATTTAAAACAAGCAAAAGAACAATTTCAATCTCTGATACGGTACTAATCCTAAGAATGTGGATCTAATCAAGAAAGGTCATCTGGTTCTAATTTCGAGGAGGAGCAACTTAAGTCAGATATCCTCGCTTGACCGATAACTCGGGAGCCATGGGCTTCATGTACCATAAAACGGGTATGAAGTATTGAAAAAGAAAATATCCAGATTATGAAGTCCCTTTTAAAAGAGTTATCTGAAATCCCTCATTCGAGAGAATCAGCCATAAATTAGATAATGAAATGTGGAGCGTGGAGAGATCCAATGCAATACAACGCCTTGGATGTGATTTTGAAACTGAATTAATCAAGAAATTTTATCGTGAGTAACTACAGAATCGATAGTTCTATCAATTGCTTTATTGATGTGTCCTCCGAGGATAACTATTCAAGATCTGGGCTTTTATAGAAATTCTTTATTCTTTAATTTTTATTTTCCAGCATGTTGATAGTTCGCTTAATTTCCTCTTGTTCGCTTTTAATTTTCCAAAGACTTTAATGCTTTGAATCCTACTTATCATTTTGTGGTCCAAATACAGATGGAAATTGAGTAGTCGTGGTAGTTGGATTTAAAATTCGAGATCTCGTGGATCGATATCCTGACTTAAATCCATTTTATTACTGGTCGACCGTGCACTTGCGTAATATCAGACCAAACCAACTTTGAAAATGATTTACTCTAAGAGATTGGTGGTTTATATAGTATAATGTTAAATAAGTTTTATGATGCCAGCTACGGATTAGATAATAAATTTCGTGAATAACGCCATAAATTTGTATATGTATTTCGTCTTCTTTACAAGTTTTATGGCGCCACGATTAGACAATAAATTTTGTAATAACATCATAATCTCGGCATGCATAACTAATGCATAAATGTGCAACACGTTCGTCTTAACAAGCTTTTACTACACGTCAGGATCGAAAGAATTTAAGTAAATCAATATTCATGAAAGAAGGATATACTAATTGACATTTAAAGAAAAAAAAAAAAGAACAAAAATAGATTTCACAAAGGGTTCAATACCAACCTTTAAATCGAAACACATTGAATATTTATGATGATTTGACTAATCCTATTAACGAAGTGTGTTTTGCTTTTAAAATCTTTCATTTTATTAGAGTCAGAATCACCCTATCCGATTCCCAAATGTATTACGTAAATGTAAAGGACGCCTGCTTCGAGAAAGACCAAGAAGGCGTAAAACTCAACCATGAAGAAGAAAGGCAGATTCAGTTGAAATACATACAGAGTTAAGGCCTCCAACCATCGATACAATGGAGGATTTCGAGACTAATTATACAGAAGAATATCACGATCGACAAATTTCATAGCTGATGCTAATAATTAATTGAAGCCAAAGATCGGACATAATGGTCCAAAGAAAGATCGCATGATCGGGCTCATCCCACCAAGATCCAAACGACTGAAGATTCTCAGATGGCTAATACCGTTGTCGACGGTGAGACCGTGTCATAAACTCCGCAGACCTATTCCCATTCTCCTTAAAGAGATACAAAGAATCACATATACTTAATCATTACCATACTTGGCTCGCTGATACTGAGGAGTTAGTTGAGGCCTACTTAGGTAGATCTTTCCCCACCCTAACCACGTAAAGAAGGAGAGAAATCATCAGGTTCCAAACAGGGGGAAGATGAAAGCCCAGATGTAGCCTGGGAAAGATTCAAACTAAGGCCGAGAAGATGTCCACCGCACGGATAGACCAAGACTCAATGGGACACTACTGCGCCATGAATGATATATCAAAGGGATCATCGATGCTTCATGTCGGAGCATTCAAAAGAAAAAGTGTCAAGAGGCAAAGGAGCTGGATTGAAGATCCGCTGAATGTAACATGAAAACTCCTTCCGAGCTTTCAAGAGGAAACAATGTAGGAAAGTGGGACCATGGAGCCGAGCAAGATGACAAACACGCGAGGCTAAGCTGATGCCATTATGCACAAAGTTAGACAAGCAAGAAAGAAAGACACACACCGCCTCATGAAGGAGCACCGAAAGGGAGTTAATGATCTTGGGCAGCTGAGAGGGTAATCAAGAATTCTGGGGAGGTCACAGAGGTTAATTATATGGCGAGCCAAGAGCTTATCATTTTAAACCTAATCCTAACCTTCCAAGAGATATCACCCAAAGACTCAGAACCATGAGAACTTCTCGTGATAAAGGGGAGGGGCTTCAAGGCCAAAGGCGTGACGTAACCTCATCAAGGGTATCAGGAATTACCTAGGTTCCAAAGAAGAAGAAGAGACAGGAAATGAGCACAGAATGAATATCACAGTATTTATGAGGGCCCCAATTTTTCAGAGAATGTATGTCAGCTTTACTGTGACAATAAAAAGTCGCTGAATCTCCACATGAACAAAAAATTGGAGAATCGAAGCACCGGCTACCAATTCTCAAATTTTCTGCACTACCAATGCATCCCTCAAGAACCCGGGAGACACAAGCAGTGGCAAATGGGCCCTAACCCCGCAGCTTTAGGAAAGATGCCTCCCAAGGATACAAGGAAGAACCCGAAGACTGCATGGTCGCGTGTACTCAGAGCTGGGAAGGAGTTAAGAGAGAAAGGAAAAGATGACAGCAACAAAGAAGTAGCACAACAGAAGGGGAAGAGACAATGGAGAATGATAAAGAAGGAGAGAAAAGAAGAACATCCAAGGATCAAAGCTCAGCCTCATTTTGCCAAAGACTCGCAAATCAAAGACGGAGGAGCACAGAAGGTTTCGGGAATCCTTCCGTGCTAGAGATCGCATGCTCTTTATCGATGGTGACCAGATGCCACTTTTATGCAAAATTTCGGCGACATAACGAGCAAGAAAGAAAAATAAGAGTAAGGAATAAGGAATTCACCGCGCACTGCAGCGCGCACCGTGAAAGAATCTGACAAGAAAGACGAAGGACCCAGAAGTTTCACAATTCCTTGTATCGGCTGAGGACTGGAATTCCGTGAAGCTCTTGTGGTTCGTGAGCTAGTATCAATCTGATGCCTCTCGCTGCCAAGAAATTAAGTCTGGGGGAGCTTACTCCTACAACTGCTACTCTACAAAACGGCAGATGTGATCGATGGTGAAACCAGGCGGGTCATTGAAGATGTGGGTTGGTCATCATTGGGAAGTTTGTATTCCCAAAAGACTTCATCATTCCGGGACACAGTTAAGATTCACAAGCACTCTACTATTAGGAAGACCATTCCTAGCTACCGGAGCCGCCCGATTGACATGCGTAAAGGAGTTCTTATCTCTGAGGTTTGAGAAGAAGTCAAGCATTTAACTTGACTGCATGACAACATAGATAGGACAAGGAAGGTTGCAATGTAGCTGATTTTGTCTCTACTTCAACTCATGTTATAAACGATTGTAACACTCAGCTTTAACAATGAAAAGAGACAATTCCCTGATACTTACATGCTCTGTCTAATTTCCATACAAAGAAGCCATTCTATAGAAACCGTGTTGAACTCAAGTACAAACAGAAAAAGATAATGGGGAAAATAGTGAAAAAGAGGAAAACTATCAAGAGACCAAAGTATTAAGGGCTAGTTTTGAAAGAGTTGCCATGTCATTTAAAGAGCTCATTTAGAATTACCAAGAAAACCAAAGGATCATTTTTACCACTCAAGATGTTGAGGAACAAAGATCGTTGAAATATTATGAAGCATAAGGAATCTTTAGCTTGGTCCATCAAGAATCAAGGGTATCACCAACGCTTGCATGCATAAGATTCGCTTGAAGAGACTAAAACCATCCAGAACACTGCAGAAGACTCGAAATCCATGATGAAAGAAGTAGTCGAAAGGGAGGTACTAAATTGTCACCGTCGGTTTTATCTACGCTATTTCCCGTGATACCCTGGGTGAGCCCAAATTCAATGTGGTTCCAAAGAAACAGGGTTTACCGTGATCGAAATGAAAAATGAATTGATTCCAACAAGAATGCGGGACAGATGCAGGGTGCATGTATTGACATGTGAAAGCTTGAATACGCTTGAACCGAAAAGCATCATTTTCCTTTGCCTTTCATTGATCAAATGTCGATAGGCAAAGGGTGACACCCTCACTTTTGTTTTCTCGGATGGGTACTCAGTGGTACAATCGATTGCTATCGCACCAGGATCAAGAGAAGACCACGCCCACATGCTCCCATGGTACTCAGCTTTAAGGATGCCATTCGCTGTTGTAATGCCCAAAATGGCATTCCGTAGGTGCATGACGCTCATTTTCCTCGATTTGGTTGAAGAATGATGGAGATTTTCATGGATGATTTTACCGCGTATGGATCCAAATTTTTGATCAATGTTTAAATAATCGAAACAAGACTAAAGATGCCAAGACAAACAACTAAAGACCGACCGGGAGGAAAACGCCATTTGGCGGTAAATGTATGGTATTGTTCTGGGCATAAAATTCCGCTACCGGATCATTAGAAGTTGACCAAACCAGCATCCATTATCAAGACTCTCGCACCACCTATCACGCAAAAGGGAGTAAGAAGTTTCAAGTATGCTGATTCAAGCTGTGAGATTCATCAAAGACTTTTTCAAAACAGCCGTAATTCACTATGTGATGACCGGAAAAGGATACAAGGTTCAATTTTGATGATTCCTACAAGGATGCTTTCGATGAAATCAAGATCGTATTGGCACAGCACTCATAATGGCTGCACCGTATCGGAACCCGTGGATTTGAAATAATGTGATGCCGTGATTTTGCTATGGGAGTCGGTTGGGCAAAGAAAGGGAGAAAGATTCAGGTCATATACTATGCTAAGAAGACCTTCTAACGAAGCACACAAGAGAACTACTCAACAACCTAAAAGGAGATGTTAGCTATAGTATTTGCTAGAAAAAATTTAGGCAATACATTTTGGGATCCCATGTGGTAATTCACACGTATCATGCAAAGAATCAAATACTTGATGTCGAAAAGGAAGCAAGCCAAGATTGATAAGACGGGTGCCGCCGCTGCGAAGAGTTTGATTTGGAAATAAAGGATAAAAAGCGGATGTGACAATGTGAAAGCCGACCACCTGTCTGCAGTAGAAAGAAATGCTGGGATTTAAGAAGACAATGCGCTAATGTGAGAACTTCCTGCATGAGCAATTGTTTAAGGCTTCCTTCCAACTCCATGGTATGCCTTCGATATTGTGAATTATCCGTCAGGAGGCTCTTCGTAACTCGCCTACCAACAAGAGGAAACTCGTAACCGATAGCAGATATTATATTCGGATGACCCACTATTATTCAAGAGAGGTGTCGACATGATAATAAGAAGATGTGTGCCGTAAGGTGAACAAGGCAACATTTAAATGAATGCCATGCATCACCATATTGGGACATTTGTAGAGAAAGAACAGCCTCACAAGATACTCCAATCGTGGTTTAGACTACACTATCTTCGGGATTGTGCAGACTAAGTGAAATTGTGTGATCGATGCCAAAGGATTGGAAATATCACAAATAGAATGAAATGTTCCTTAAAAGGTATTATGGTGATACAAATTGATGTTTGGGGAATAGATTTTATGGTGACCCTTTCTCACCATCATTTGAAACATTTATATACTGCAAGTAGCATTATGTCTCCAAATGCAGGAAGCACTTTCTTTGGTCCCGAGGAATGATGCTAAATACAGCTGTGAGTTTCCGGTAAAAGAATATTGAAAGTGTGTTCGGGAACCCCCGTAACCATTATTACGATGGGGAACCCATTTTGCGAACAAAATATTTGCAAAACTCATGAGTATATGGGATCAAGCATATAATGAGTTTAGCTTATCATCCCTGCACCAATGGACGCGTAAAATTTCAACAAAGGGAGATCAAAGAATACTTTTTGAAAGACCGTGTGAGCTCAAGCAGAAGGCTGATTGGTCTTCCAAACTTGATGACGACTTCGGGCCTGCCAGGATCGCATACAAACTCCCATCGGAACAAGTCCCCCATACGTAGTTGTTTTCGCATGTCCACTGCCGCCCACCTCGAATTAGAATACAAGGCACAATATCAAGAAGTTAAACTTCGATTTTAAGGTCGCAAAGGAAGAAAGACTGCCTCCAACTGTCTGAATCGGTGTTAACCGAGAAATGAAGCTTACGACAATGCTCAATATACAAAGAGACAAAGAAATGGTATGATCGTAGAATCTTGAGAAAAGAGTTCATAACAGGGGAACAGGTTCTGTTGTTTAACTCTAGACTGAAATTATTTCCAGGGAAATTAAAATCCAATCGAGCTGCCATGACTTAGTATCAAGTACTACATTTGGAGCAGTGACACTGAAGACTGCTACTGGTGAAGAATTCAAGGTCAATGGACAAAGGTTAAAGCATTATCTCAACAGGGAGGAGGAAGTTGAAGAACTCCAACTGGTTCTTAAGGAAAAAGAAGAAGTACCACAACAGCAAGTCCAAATTTATGACTCAAAACTGAAAGTAGCCAACGGGAGGCAACCCAGAGGATTTCCTCAATAACATTTTAAATTTTGAATTATCTCTTTTCTTTAGTCGGGCCGATGAATTAAGTCGAATTTGTTTTCCAGAAGGATAGATTTAACTTTTTTTTTTTTTTTTTTTTATTATTATTATTATTAGAAATTGATTGTATTTTAACTAGAATCTTCCTCTCGATTATTGCGTTGATCTTCCTCTCGCAAGGGTTCAAGATATGAATAGCAAGGCAACTATAAGAATGATTCCAAAGAATCCTGCAGGAGTCGCAACATGAGAAAAAGGGGAGTAACCTTCTTTAACCAAATCCTGTAGTTATGATTGAACTAATTGTTAAATCGTTGCCTGAAATATACCTGGATAGATGTCTAAATGTGTTAGAAACAATAACAAAATTCAAAGTTTTTGAATTCATTGAATTAAAGGCTTAGGTCACAACAGAAGGGTTATGTCGCAACATTAGCTAATGTCCATACATAACATTGATAAAAATGCGGATCTCGCTTTGGAATGAAGCAAGAGTGGGGAGGCCGAATGAGGAAAATTCATGTGTATCAAGGACAAATGCATCTAGTTTAATTGAAAACAAGGTAAAAAAAATTTACTTATATTTAACCTGATAAGTCCGCATTAGAGGAAGGTAATACAAACGTATGGAACAAACATATTCAGCTCAGGGTATGAACGCAAGTCAAGGAACCTCATGAATATCAATTAACTTAACTACTCATAAATAAAAATGGGTCAAGATACTCCCTTATAGTTAGTCACGTAAATTTCGATAAATCCGTATTCTAGAATTTGTTAGATTATTGATCAAGGAAATCCTAGGTGATTCAGTCGACAAGAGAGATGATACGTGCCATTCTTGGATAGTTTTGAGCCACGCTACCATCTATTCATAAGGCCGAGGCATATACAAGAGGTTCCGCAAATCGAGCCAACAAGCTTATTTTTCAAAAATAGACCAATGGAAACCTAACTCATCTTAAGACATCAATCCTTCAAGAAAAGAACCTAAGTACGATTACCCGTAGAATTCAAAGAGGAAGAAAGAAATGAAGTTTCGGGAGTTTAGTATTTTTGAGGAACTCAAAAAAGGGAATGAAAAGAAAAGGCAAGGAGCGTAAATGCACAGAAAAGAAATTTTTAGGGATAAGTTTTATCTGCGGCCTAACTCTCTCGAACAATTAAGTTCTTGGGGGTGTTTCAACACCTAGACCCACGTTATCCGGTATGGGAGTTACTAACCCAAAGTTCGCTAAGAGTGAAAGCCTAAAAGTTAAACATTGCACTATCCCTTAGTGGTAGCAACCAAGGGAAATTCCTCGCTGAAATTATAAGAGCAAAATAGGGAATACAGCTTCAAAACGAAGAAATCAAGAGATATCCCCAAACATGAAGTTTAAAGGGAGTTTAATAGAGAAACTATAAGAAAGAAGTAGAAGAGAAGAGAAAATGTTCGGGTGATCTTAACCCAAAATTCCTTCCATCCTACCCATTACCCAAGCCTCACAATATAAGCCCAAAAGACCCGATTGATCCGAAGGCCGACCCACCTACATTAGTGGAGATCAATATGAAAAACAAGCCTATGGAATTCGAAGAAAGGAAACAATCAAAATTGTGAAGAACTTAGGGAGTTAAATGACTCACCCATAAATTGAGAAAGGAATTTAATTCATTATTCAACAGATCCAATGAGTATATTGTTTGTAAAACAATTTCAACATGATAGTTTGTGAAGCAATATAAAGAGTAGAGACCAACCCTTTAACCGGACTCAAGCTAAATGCATTAAAATCTTGGTATTTACCTGCATTGCAATTAAATTGAATGAAATCGCAGAATCAAATCACGTAAAAATGTCCTTTAAAATTATTTTGTTCGAGGACAAACACTTCTTTCTTTTTCTTTGCTTCGAGGACAAGCAAAAACTTTAAGTCAGGGGAGTTTGACGAGCTTAAGTCATCTATTTTTAGTCCATTTTTCTGTTCTATTTTCATCTAGAAATGAATAATTAATATACGTAAATATGAAGAAACTCACCAAATTGTTATTAGCAGGAAGAGAGAAAAGAAAGTAGAAAAATACAAAATAATAAGTGGAAGAAAAGGGTAAATAATGGCGAGCAGAAATGAAAGAATCGCTTGGTCTTATCGATGCGCTGGGTCGATACGCCAAATTTGAGGTCGCGGACACCAAAAGAATTAAAGGAATTTGACGCTATGTAGCGACAAGTATACCCGATCAGCAACCAAGGGTAATCGTGGAGCTAAGAGAACGACGTCGCAACAGCATTCTGAGGTCGCGACAACAGAAACACCTTTTAAGCTATGAAAGGCTTCCGACCACGGTCGCCAAGACTTAAGAAAGAAATGAAGGACGTGCGAGATTGATGCTCATGTATTATCGATGATGTCACGACAAGAGGCTTAAGTCACGACATCAAGAACCATCAAGAGAAGACCGCAGAAGCCACAAGTCGACATGTCGCGATACGAGACGGGGGTCGCCGACACCGCACTGCCAAATGGCGGGCGTAAGTTTCATGAAGTGAGGTCACGATGGTCAGCTGGGGTCGCCATACATCGTGGCAACCGCCGAAGCCCGCGAGAACTAAGCCGATGTCGCGACATGAGACGGTCGCCGATACATCGAACGACTGCATCAATGATGCGTAGCCTTAAAGAGATGTCACGACAAGATATTGATGTCGCTGAATAAATACGAGCAACTAGTTGAAGCCTACGGCTGCGGATGATGTCGCTGATAGCAGATCGATGTCGCGATATCCAAGACACGGGCTGAAGATCGCACATGCATTTGAGCTGAGGTCGCGACAAGATATCGACGCTGCCGGCTATCGTGAAAGAACAATTGAAACCCGCCAAGACGTGAGAAGCGTCGCTGATTAGCACGGTGATGTCATACAAGATGGTGATGTCGCGACACCAAGAATGACCAAATCAAGGCTACATAGAATGTGTCGGGGTTGCGACGTGGGATCGAGGTCGCGACCGATGATGTCACGACAAGGAAACCCGGGTCGCGACTCTGAAACGACTCAGCCCGGATACCAAAACTACAAATTGTGCCACATCGATTGGCCCAACCTGGAAAACCCTATAAATACACGTTGAGCCTATCCAAATTCTATCTGCTGTACTTCTACGGCCACGCACTTTAGAGGTCCTGGATAGTCAGAAAGCTCTCATTTCTTTTCTTTATTTTTTTCTTTTCTTTTATTTTCTTAATTTTCATTTCGCTTTAGAGCGCATCATGCCTCGTATTTTCGTATTTCCGAATCGATTTTATCAAGCCGAGTCGTCAATGCGCATCTATTTTATTTTCAAATTACACCGAAATGTTTGAAGTTCGACAAATTTCCGGAATTCGATTGTTTCATTTCAATTTGCATCATTCTTATGATCGAGGAATGTCAGATCGTGTGATTCAAGACCGAGGAATCCAGCCTTCCATTAAGTGAACATGATAGTCGACTTCTATCTTTCCCAGAGATTGTTTACGCCAGCCTTGTTAATTTCAGCTTAATGAATTTACTCTCCTCGGGGTTTTAGGTTTATTGTCTCGGATCCGAATATCGCTTTATACCCGCTAAGATTTGGCGCTATCAGCCTGACATTTCAAGGAGGTCCTCCTGAGCGACACAGGAAGACATTCCGAGAGTAATGCACATTTCCTTTGAAGGTATACTAACCTCGCTATTAGGATCTGAGCTTTTGTAAGTTCACTGTATAAACTTTCACTTGGAAATCAAGAACGCAGTTGAATGAGTTATCTATTTAAACAAGCAAAGAGTTCACCCCACTCTGGATACGAGATTCAATCCCGTGTTAGCCGGTGATCTAATCAAGGAAAGTTGATCTATTCTAATTTCGAGGAGGAGCAATCGAAGTTGTATATCCTTTGTCACCGATAACTGGGAGCTAAGGTTTACAAATTCATAAAATGGGTATGAAGTATTGAAAAAGAAAATAATCCGTATTAAGGAGTCCCTTTAAAAGTGTTATCTAATTCCCCTCACAGACTGGTAATCGTCATAAATTAGATAATGAAATGTGGAGTGTGGAGAGATCCAAATGGCACTACAACGCCTTTGGACATTTTGAACCTGAATTAATCAAGAAATTTTTATCAGAGTAACTACGTGAATCGATACCAATTATCACTGCTTCTATCGATGTGTCCTCCCGAGAGGATAACTATTCAAGATTCAAATTTTTTATAGAAATTCCTTATTCTTAATTTTTTATTTTCCAAGAGGTCGATAGTTCCAGCTTAATTTCCTCTCGTTTCATATCAAAGACCTTAATGCTGAATCCTACTATCATTGCGGTCCAAATAGTATGGAAATTGAGTAAATGTGGTAGTTGATTTAAAATTTTCGGTGATCTCTCGCGGATCGAGACATCCGACTTAAATCCATTTTATTACTGGTCGACTGCAGACTTGCGTATCATCAGACCAAAACCAACTTTGAAAAAATGATTTACCTAAGAGATTGGTGGTTTATATAGTATAATGTTAACAAGTTTTACGGCGCCGTCAAGTCGGATTAGCTAATAGTCCTCGGGTAATAACGTCATAAATTCAGATATGATATTTCGTCTTCTTTACAAGTTTTACACACACATTTCGGATTAGACACAGTCCTTGGTAATAACATAATCTTGCATGCATAACTAATGCATAAATGTGCAACACGCTTTTGGTCTTAACACCTGGGGCATGTAGATATTCAAGGATCATGCATTCGCTTGAATGTGTGTTCGTTGTCATTACATGCAATTTAGCGGAGTAACCCATGTAGATAATTCCACGCGCATCGGGCATTGCTCACCCTGTCGAGGGAAAAATTATTTTAGGTATTTGTGGAGCGCCTGAAGACGGCGCTCAATAGAGGCCGCTTTTAAGAAGAAAGCCGGATTGTGGCTTTGAGATATATTTTGTAAAACATGTATTATAATTTTTAATTTTAATAAATGTTCGTATTAAAAGTGATGTAATAACTCTTGAAACTATGGTAATATAGTTGATTATATTTTGGTGAGTATGATGTGTAGTCCAATGTGGCCATTTTTACTCATGTATGGGTCTCATGATATGAGATACACAGTTTTCTCTCGCAGTTGATTCGTGGTCAACCCGACCCTGAAATGGGGCTACACATGTTTCACAAATTAATGTTTTAGGTAGATATTTTTAACTTTTAAGTTTTGTCTTTAGCTTGTCAAAAGTCTATAAATAACTTGTTGTGCATATGTAAGGAGCATGAGCAATAGAATATAGAGTGCATAGTTGAGAGAGAAGTGAGAGAGTTTGTAAAGAAAGTTTGCAATCAAACTTTGAAGCAATAAAATTGTAAGTATTTCTTTCATATTTCTTTTGTTGTTACTTTAATTTTGTGTTAATTTTATTTATTTAGGGGAACAAAAGGGTAAAAAGATAAGCAAGGGAAATGGAGTTTTGATTTTAAAAAATTTTCTATAATAATAGTTAACCTACATGGATCATGTTGTTGTCATCTTTCTTATACAAAAGGAAAATTTTTCTTATAATTAATCTTTGAAACTAGAGTCTTTAGTTTGAACCCATGACCAATCTGCTTTTTAGCCGCGGATAGGCGCTAGTGGAGACTCCTTGTCTCGGTCTTTGTGGGGGGATTTATCCTATGACGACACGAAGTGATGTTTTATTATTCTGAATTTAAATCAAGGTGTTTTGAGAAAGAGCCATGAGACGGGTTGTTTTATGTATGCAGAGGAAACGTATCGTGAGCCATTCCCGCCCTTATCAAAACACCCTTATCAGACCGCCCATTTTCAATTGTTCACCTGCTCAATTAGCGGTTTGCACAATTCATATATGATTTGAAAGGAATCGGTTCCAAACGCATGACCCGGACCAGATTGACGGCCAATCGACGGTTCAACAGGTATGACTGACCGGTGCAATTTTCAAAACATTAAGCGCAACCTTTTTCTTTCTTGGAAACAAACGGTTTATGGGATAATAATTGAAAACGGTATTAAAAAGAAGGCGATAACACATTCATTATAGAAACTAAATATACATTATTGTTTTAGTCAATATATATATATATATATATATATATATATATCTATATATATATATATATATATAATTTTCTCATGTTTTGTTTTATTATGAAAAATATAAAAGAAAATCAAACATAATCAAGATTCTTCTATATTTTTAAATTTCATGGTACTTTTTGAAAGGAAAAATAATTGTATTCATTCAAACTTGCAATAGATTGATAGATCTAAGATACAAATTGCTAAAAACCATAAAGGATGATGAAACGATATCCGTGTTAATAAGATGATAAATCTACAAGAAAGCCTACAAATTTGATAATATAGTTACTAGAATATCTTCTACTCCAGTTCTTCAACATATTGACTACCATAATTTAATATATTCGATTGATCAAATCCGCTTTGTCTGTCTGAATCACTCTCATTTAAATAAAACGTTGTAACAAGAAGACAAAAAACACCATATCATAACAAGTCTACGACAAACCAAGTGTCACAATAAGACGATGACAAATTAAACACCATAATAAGACGACGAAAACAACACGAAAATAAGATAAAATCTAAATGTTTGTGGTGAATAACCACTTTATTAAGCAAGAAAAAATAAAAGAAAAAGACGCAGGTTTGATTTTCGTGCCAAGAATGACAAGAAAAAAAAATCACTTGTCATTCCCATGAAAAGGTTAGAAGAGAACAAGATGAGAGAAAATTAAGGAGGGTGCCATGGTATTTATATAATAGAGAGGAAACAAATAAAATGAGTTTAAATAAATATATCAAATTAATTTATTAAATTTAAATCTATATTTTTATTATTTTCCACCAAATTTTTTTTTCCTTCCATTATTTCTTTTATTTTTCTCCTTCTTTCAGTTCTTCCATAGTACTTTTCGTGTCTCAAAACTTTAACCTAAGTATTTAAAATCAAGTATCTATAATGATATATACTATTTCA
Source organism: Tetrastigma voinierianum (assembly GCA_016808115.1). Classification (NCBI taxonomy): domain Eukaryota; kingdom Viridiplantae; phylum Streptophyta; class Magnoliopsida; order Vitales; family Vitaceae; genus Tetrastigma; species Tetrastigma voinierianum. Next base: position 139,817 of record JAEQBH010000292.1, read on the forward strand.
CATTGTATACATAATTTTTTTTTTTTTTTTAAAAAACACATTGTATACATATTTAAGAAATTAATAAATAGTAATTGTAACTTTTATAATAAACTTGATATGTACATTGAATAAATTTATTTTCTAAAAAATATTAATGTTTCTATCCATCATGCGCCAACCTCACAGGAAATGGGCTCTCAACGCTTAAATACATATAGAGCGGAGGGGGGTTCAGTGGTTCGAGTCTTAGGCCCCGCTTTGATAAACTATCGAAAATATTCAAACCATCAAAATGAAAATTTTTAATGGTTTTAATTTGTCAATATGTTTGATAACAAAATTTTAGGAAGTTCTTAATTGAAAATTTTAAATGAAAAAAAGTTGAAAATTATAAGTAAGTAAAGACCTACTTAATGTGAAATGTAGAATATGGTCAACAAAAAAAAATTTAAATGAAAATAAATTGGACAAAAAAACTCTTATAAATAATATAATATTATTGTGCAAATATCTCTTGGTTAGTTTGGATAGTTTTAAAAAGTTTAGATTCTATTGGTTATTTTTTAAACATATTTATGTTTTTTGGATAATATTATTAGAATAAATATTTTTTACATATTTTTTAAACATGTTATTTACAATAATTAATAATTGTAGTGAAAAATAAAATATTATTAGAAACTCTATTTATTTTGGATAATATGTAATTTAATGATAATAAGGGTAAATATGTAAAAATATATAATTTTCAATATTCGCGATTTACAGCTATCAAACAATATATTTATCTTCGCGATTCAATCACAAGTAACTTTATCAAAATGGGCTTTTACAAGCATGCATTCAATACTTATGAAATTCAACACTTAATTTTTCAACACTTATTTTTCAGCACTTAAGTTTTTCATTTTATCAAACAGGGCCTTAGTGGGATAGTTTACTACATTGTAATTAAAATGTTTAGTTGTCAAAAAAAAAATATTGACACACCCCCACCCCCTACCGGCGGCAGGCGTGCCGGCCACTCCACAGAAATCCCTAGTCATTACCTCTAATGACTAGAAATCCCTGTGAAGCGAAGCCGTATTGCTTGCTTAAACCTCCTATAAAATTTTTCTTTTATTTTTCAAACTTAGGATTTGGTAAAATCTAGCAAATGAAAAACTTCTAAGCAGCTATGACTACATAGTCTAAATTCCAAACTCGTATAATATCCAATTTACTCTAAATCCATATATCCAAACATGTGGCAAACTACATACCAACACATTCTCACAACTAACTATGTACATACATATGTCCCATTATACAATTTCAAAGTATGTTTCAAAATATAATTACTAGATAATAAAGACTTGTACAATGTCGTGACCACCTTATTATGCTCCAAATATTCTCACAGTCCCTATACCTCGAGAAAATAGTTTTTAAAATACCTAAAAATAGTGAGCTAAACGAGTCGCTGAGTGTATGCTTTCATAAATTGTTTTTCTTTTCCCAGAACACTTCAAACCCAGAAACTTTCTACAAATATTTTCCGTAAACTTTACTTGCTTCTGTTTGCTTTTAAAAGTTTCTAAAACTTTTCTTTTAAAAGCTCAGAAACCCTTATTGCTTGCTTTTGCTTGGAAGTTTATAAAACTTCTCAAAATTTTCTTTCTTACTTGCTTTATCTCGTTTGAAAAGTTTCCTTAAAACCTTCAAACTTAAAAGCTTCTCAAACTTTTTCATAAAAAATGGGAGCTTCTTGAGCTCAACCACATGCTTTGAAAATAAAAACCCACTGAAAGCTTATTCAACCGACGTTTTTGAAATCTGAACCGAGCCTCGAGCTCACCGCTTACTTTAAAATCCTCCGAAGTCCTGGCTTGACCAGAACCAATGGTTGATTTTTCAAAACCGTATATAATAACATCCTTGTAAAACATCAACCACCGGAGGCCTATTTTCGCTTATTTGCATTCTAAAGGAACACCCGACTGTGCCTCAACCGTGCCTGGAAGGACCTTGTCCGCGTCACCTTTTCCGGTGAATGGGTGGAATCGACCTCGTGTCGCCATCACCATACTTTAGTTAGAGCTCATAACCTATATACCCCTCGCGACGCGCTTCACGCCTCTTTAAAATGCATGGACGTGATGGTCCTGGTGCCGGTCGAATTCGTAAAACTGCTAATGCATAAGTGAGATCCTCAACACCACCGCGGCACGCATTTTAACACTCCTCTAACGGCTTGTTTGCTTAGAACTAGGGAAGGCCTTGTTTTCGCAAACTTTCTTTGCTTGCTTGCTTGCTTGCTTGCTTTTTGTAAAATGGTTTTACAATTTAAAACCATTTGCTTGCTTGCTTGAAAAATGGTTTAACTTTTCAAAACCATTTTCTTACTTGCTTGCTTGCTTGAAAAATGGTTTAACTTTTCAAAACCATTTGCTTACTTGCTTGCTTTATGCTTAAAAAATTGGTTTTACAATTTAAAACCAATGTTTTCTTTTCAAAATGGTTTAACTCAAAACCATTTGCTTGCTTTCTAATTCATCATTGCTTTCTTGAAAATGGTTTGCATTCAAAACCAAGGAAATACCAAGTAAAGCAATTTGTAATAATAATAATAATAATACACTAGTATTTGGAAAAATGAGTTTAGAACACTCACCTCTTTGCTTGCTAAACTTGAGAGCACAGTTCCACACTTATCCCGCCTTTACTTTTAACCTACAACTCAAACAAATACGACGCACATATTAATCGCATAACTTAACGTACTTCCTAGAATTAGTCACACTCTTTATACTCTTTTAAAGCTAAGGTGCTAAGGGTCTCTATTCCAACTGGAATCACCCACCCGAGCACCAAACTCGCTACGTCCGAAACAACCCGGACTACTCTATGTCCAAAGCTGATGCAGGAATTTTTCTTGCACATGGCCCCACTTTGAGTGAATTTTTAGGCCACTTAGGATCAGAATTTGACGATTCCTACTTCTTAAGTTTTGTTCTCCTTGAAGTCTAGTTTAAGTAGCCACTTGAATCACTCAAATCGGATAAGAAATGAGCAAGTTATGGCCAAAATACGAAAACTGGTCGAAATTGGGAAAACATAACAAGGTAAAAAATTCTTGCGATCATACCAAAATTCCGGTTCCATAAACTTCATTTCCTACTTCGCTCCAAAATACCACAAGGTGACACTTTGGTACTCTTATACACCCCTACAGTGTCATGTACTGTAGACTCTCTCGGGACGGGGTGTTACAAAATCCTCCTTCCTTAGGAACATTTCGTCCTCGAAATGGAAACTAAAACTCCAAACAAAAGGGAAGGAACATACCTCATCCGAAAAATAAGTGAGGGTACTGATGGCGCATCTGGGCCTCTGGCTCCCAAGTAGCTACCTCCCTCTCATGATTCTTCCATAAGACTTTAACTAATGGAATCACTTCTGTTTCTCAACACCTGCTCCCTTGCGATCTACTATCCGCACGTGTATCTCCTCATAAGTCAAATTCCCTTCCTTAACTCCGCAGACCGGCTGCTCTCTCACGCCACATGTGAAGGATCTCGATGTATTTCCTCAACATCGACACACGGAACGTGATCATGAATCCTAGATAACTCGTGGGGTAACTTCAACTAAGCTACCGGGCCCCACTTTTGCTCGGGGACTTCATAAGGTCCAATATACTGACTAAGCTTCGGCTGCTTCCCAAATCTCAACACACCTTCCAAGGGGAAATCTTCAAAAGACTTGGTCACCTATCTCAAATTGCAAGTCTCTACGACTATTGTCCAGATAGCTTTCTCTGCCTCATTCCCTTTGCTATCTTCAAAGTTATCACGAATAACTTTCACTTTCCAAGTGGATCTGGTGATTTCCTAGTTCCAGCTCTACTGGGCTTTTCACTAACCTCATCCCAAGACACTGGAGTTCTTACATTTCTACCATACAATGCCTCAAATGGAGAGTTTATTTCTATACTCGGCTCGATAGCTACTGCTGTAGTAAACCCATTAGCGCTAAGCGAGTATCCCAACTTCCTCAATTCCATCACACAAGTTTCCTCGCATATCCTCTAACGTCCGTCGCCCCTCTCTCGACCTGCCATCCTGTCTGAGGATGAAATGCCGCGGCTAAAAATGTAGGCGAAGTACCTAACGCCGTTGCAAACTAAAGCCAAAACTGATGTGGAACCCGAGGTCTCGACATCCGACACTACCGAAACCGGAACCCCATGAAGTCTCACTATCTCATCTACATACAACCGCCAACTTTTTCCAATGAATCTTCAACATTAACCGGGTAGAAAATGGGCGCATTTCGTTAAACGATCAACTATTACCCATATCGTGACATGTCAGCTTCGAGTCCGGTGGAAGACCTGTCACAAAATCCATAGTAATCTTCTCCCATTTCCATACCGGGATGGGGGAGTAACCGGCATCTCTCCCCGCGGCCCATGCTCGTCGTCTCTCACTCCGCCGACAAGCTGCACCTAGAAACGAAGCCGGGCGACCCTTCTTCATCCCATTCCACCAAGAATGTTCTTTCAAAGTTCTATACATCTTGGTACTTCCTCGGATGTACAGCACAATGCCAGATGAACGTGTTTCCTCCCATATCTGTCCCTTCGGGCCTCGCACACTTGCAACACACATACCTCGACCTACCATCATGCCATCATCTCTAATCAAACTCTATTTCCTTTCCTTCTTTTTCTATCTCTTCTTGCTTACTCATCCGTGGATCCCACGACCGGCCCCGGCTAGGACAGCGATCCACTCAGGAGCTTGGCCTAACATGAAAAGTGGCTAACAAGTGCCTCAATCCTCAACCCTCCAATATCACCCCCTAAAGCTCGATCCACCAACAATGGAAGGTAACCGGATCTCACGCAGACAAAGAACTCCCTCTTGGCCGCCTACTCAAGGCATCCGCTACAACATTGTTTTCCCCGGATGGTACCTCGATAGTACGCCAGAGTCCTTAATCGCCAAGCCATCTTCTTTCGGCCTCAAGTTTAACTCGTGGGTGAAAATATATTGAAGACTTTTGTGATCCGTAAAGATCCTACAAGCGGAACACCATATAAGTAATGTCTCCATATTTAAGGCAAACACGACCGCCGTGTAAGCTCTAAGTCGTGGTAGTAGTAGTTCTCCTCATGCTTTTTAGCTTTTTGAGGCATCATGCACAATTCTCATTGCATCAACACAAACTTCAAGGCCTCGCCGAAGCATCACTATAAACCACAAATCCATCTTTTCCATCGGGTAACGTAACCCGAGTCAAGTCAATCTATCCTTCAACTCCTCAAGACTCATTGCGCGTGCTTCTACCCAATCATACTTAACATCTTTCCGTCGCCTCGTCGTGGGTCGCTATCTCGAGAACCCCTCAACAAACTTTCTCAGAATAATCGCAAAACCAAGGAAACTTCTCGACCGACACATTCTGCGGTTTCCAATTCTCCAATCGCCTATTTTCTCTGGGATCTACACTCACCCCATCACCGAAATCACATGACCTAGGAATGCCACCTTGTCGAGCCAAAAACCGACACTTGCTCAACTCATCATATAACCTGCCTTCCCTTGTGGTCTCGTAATACAATCCTCGTGTTCTCAATGTTCCTCCGAACTACCCGAATATACCAGAATATCATCAATAAAAAACTACATGACGGAACCTTATCCAAATACCGCTGGAATACTCTGGCTCATCAAATCCATAAACGCCGCCTGAGCATTAGTCAACCCAAATGGCATCACAAAAACTCATAATGCCCCGTAGCGTGTCCCGAATGCGCCTAGTACATCACTCTCCCCGTACCTCAACCCGATGATACCTCGACCTCAAGTCTATCTTGAGTATACTGGTGATCCTGAGTTGATCAAATAACTCATCGATTCTAGGGAGTGGATACTGATTGCGGATGGTAACTTTGTTCAATTGTCTGTAATCTATACATAACCGCAAACTCCCATCTTTCTTTTTCACGAAGAGAACCTGAGCTCCCATGGGGATATACTCTGGCCTAATGAATCCCTTTAGTTAACAATTCTCTTCTTAACTCGAGCTTTAAGCTCCTCAACTCGAAGCAGAGCCATCCCATATGGAGTGAAATTGAGCCTGGCCTCACCCCGATCAAACTCAATGGTGAACTCCACCTCTCTTTCCTCGTGGCAACTAGCAGTTTATTTATCCGTGGAACACATCTCAGAACTCTAACAATTGGAATCTCATCTAATATGTCCCTCCTTCCCCGGTCTCCACCACATAAGCTGTGGATAACCCCGACATCCTTACGCTAAAGATTTCAGGCACATGGCGAGATCATACAGAAGATAACTCTACTTATTCCTCCGAACTTTACCTCCAATTTCCCGGCCTATTCAGCCTTTACTCCTTTCGCATAACAATCCAATGTGGCTTTATGGCTTACGCCCAATCCATACCGAACCACATCGAAGTCCCTCATATCTAGTGTTACAAGATCCGACTGGAACTCCTCGTCCCTCAATCGTAACTCTACTATTTCGACTACCTGGTCCGCGAGTAACGAATCTCCAGCTGGAAGGGAAACTCTCATACGACCCTCTAATGGCTAGGTCTCTATTTGACAATGATCTAAGAATGGCTTGGATGCAAATGAATGCGTAGCTCCTGGGTCCACTAATGTATATGCATCATGCTCAAGGATAGAAATAATACCAAGTGGGATCACATCTGGGGAGTCAGATCCGTGATCTTGGCCGAGTCACAAAGATATACTCTAAATTCGAGCGCAGGCCTCGTCCCGTATCCCCTGGCACCGGCCTACCCTACCACGACCACCCCACCGCGGGCCGCAGGCCGCCCCTCCCGCCTCGGGAAACCCTCCCGTCGACTTTTGTGTGCTCATCTCTGCACCGAGGCGCTGCACCGGCCACCGATGTTTTCGCACCAATCACCGAGGGCACCCTAATGAAATGGCCTCCCGGGGCCATTGAAACACCTTGTACCGACCTCCCATTCCCCATGGTGTCGCGTCGACACATGTGACATACAGAGGAAGACTCGTGCCACTCGGCTAAAGAACTCGGGGCCCCACCGATCCCGACTGTAGATGCTCCTCGACCCGCACCTCTACCCTATAACCTCTACTCTTGCTTTCTTTCTCGCTATATCGGTCTCCTCTCGAAGTTATTGACGTGCCTAGTGCACTCCTCTTACTCTTACTTCTTTGCCTACTGACATCGTTGTGTTGTTACCAACTCTCAAAGCGCCTCAACTAAGTCCCCCAAATCTATTCCGAGAATCCACTGATAAATGCACTCGATACTGGCAAGTCGGAGTCCCGATAAAAAAACCTCTTTGCATTTCGTGGATTTCATCTCGCTTGAATGTATGGAACCAATCTAACTAGTTCCGAGAACTTCTTCTCATACTTGATACTCCATTACGCTGTGCCCTTCTGCTCTAACTCAAGAACTCCTCAATTTTTTGAATCAGGACTGAGAAGAATCGACCATGAATCTTGCGAAATTCTGGTCCTGATGTTATTCTTAATGATACCTTCTTTCTACGGCATCCCACCAATCTTAAGCCCTGTCTTCCATCATAAAACTGGAAAAAAAGACCCTTGCTCATCCTGCGGTAGCCCATAACTCCATAAATCTTTGCTTACTCGGCCCAACCACAACCAGTCAGCTCGATCACCACCGCCATATGGCTTGGCGCCTGCTTCGTATTTCTATCGACCCCCTGCTCTTCCATAACCTCTAGGTGGCTGCGGCGGGAGGTCGGGCGATCGCCGCCGTCGCTATTGCTAATACCACCGTGCACCAGGCCACTTGCTCGCCAAACACCTCGCACTGGCGCTCCTTCGTGGCGCGATGGTCCAAATGACCGGCCGGGCCGGAGGCCGGGATTCAGAGGCAGGAACCTTACTACGTGCTCATCCCTCTCGTGCACTTCAGACGCCCGTATTAATCGGCCGGAACTACTCTCCTGGGGATCTGCACTCCCACGCCCTCTTCCTCGACATAGTGTCGTACTACCAAAAATCAACTATTTAATACTTCAATCACTCTGATATGTATGTACTTTGAACTTAAACATGTACGGTTGCCAATACTTATGCTCGATACCAACTTGACACACCCTCACCTCTCTGGACGGCGGTTAAAGGCGTAGTACCGCACTCCACGTAAATCCCTAGTCATTACCTCTAATGACTAGAAATCCCTGCGGAAGCGGCGCATTGCTTTGCTTAAACCTCCTATAAAATTTTCTTTATTTTTCAAATCCTAGGATTTGCGTAAAATCTAGCAAATGAAAAAACTTCTACAGCGATGATCTGGCCGCATTACGCCTAAATTCCAAATCCTGTATACATCCAATTTACTCTAAATCCATATATCCAAACATGGCAACCAACATACGAACACATTCTCAATAACTAACTATGTGTACATACATATGTGCCATTATACAATTTCAAAGTATGTTCTTACAAAATATAATTAATACACAAGACTTGTACAATGTCGACCAACTTATTATGCTCAAATGGCTCATGCACTGCATTTGGAAAATAGTTTTTAAAATACGAAAATAGTAAGCTAAACAAGCTCAGTGAGTGTATGCTTTGATAAATTGTTTTGCTTTTCCGGAAAACATCTCAAAACTGTAAAACTTTCTTTTACAAATATTTTCCAGAAACTTTAGTTTCTTGTTTCTTTTCGCTTAAAAGTTTCTAAACTTTTTCTTTAAAAGCTTGTAAAACTTTATTGCTTGCTTGCTTGGAAGTTTATAAAACTTCTCAAAATTTTCTTTCTCGCAATTTTATCTTGTTTGAAAAGTTTCTTAAAACCTTTCACAAACCTTTGCTTTAAAAGTTTCTCATACTTTTCATGCGGAGCTTGAGCTCAACCACATGCTTTGAAAATAAAACCCACGGGAGCTTGGCTCAACCGATCGTTTTGAAATCTAAACGGGAGCCTGAGCTCAACCGTTTACTTTAAAACTCTCCGGAAGCCTAGGCGACAGGGAACCAATGGTTGATTTTTCAAAACTGTATATATATCATGCTTGTAAAACATCAACCACTGGAGGCCTATTTTTGCTTATCAGACTTAGTGAACACGGAACTCCGTCCCTCAACCGTGCCGGTGGAAGGACCTTTGTCTGCGTCACCTTTTTCCGTTGAATATGGTGGAATTGACCTCGTGTCGCCATCACCATACATAGTTAGAGCTCATAACCTTATATACCCCTGTACGTGCCACGGTCTCCTTTAAATGCATGATGTATGTCCTAAGTTTGCCGACTGTGTAACGTAAAACTACAATGCATGTATGAGATCCTAACACCACCGCACGCACGAATACCTCGACCGCTCATTGCTAACCAGTGAAGGCCTTGTTTTCGCAAACTTTCTTTGCTTGCTTGCTTGCTCTTTGTAAAATGGTTTTACAATTTAAAACCATTTGCTTGCTTGCTTGAAAAATGGTTTAACTTTTCAAAACCATTTGCTTACTTGCTTGCTTGCTTGAAAAATGGTTTAACTTTTCAAAACCATTTGCTTACTTGCTTGCAAAACCATTTGCTTACTTGCTTGCTTGCTTGAAAAATGGTTTAACTTTTCAAAACCATTTTCTTACTTGCTTGCTTGCTTAAAAATTGGTTTTACAATTTAAAACCAATGCTTTTTTTCAAAAATGGTTTAACTCAAACCATTTGCTTGCTTTCTAATTCATCAGTTGTTTTTGAAAATGGTTTGCATTCAAAACCATGAAATACCAGTGTAAAGCAATTTGTAATAATAATAATAATAATAAACTAGTATTTGGAAAAATGAGTTTAGAACACTTACCTTCCTTTGCTTTGCTAAACTTGAGAGCGGGCTAGCCCACACTTATCCCGCTTTACTTTAACCTACAACTCAAACGAATACAATCGCACATATTAATCGTGATAACTTAACGTACTTCCTAGAATTAGTCACACTTTATAATTTTTAAAGCTAAGGTGCTATGGTTCTATTCCAACTGGAATCACCCACCCGGAGCACCAAAACCCCGCCACGGGCCCAAACAACCCGGACTACTCTATGTCCAAAGCTGATGCAGGAATTTTTCTTGCACATGGCCCCACTTTGAGTGAATTTTTAGGCCACTTAAGATCATAATTTGATGATGCCTACTTCTTAAGTTTTGTTCTCCTTGAAGTCTAGTTTAAGTAGCCACTTGAATCAATCAAATCGGAATAAGAAATGAGCAAGTTATGGCCAAAATACGAAAACTGGTCGAAACTGAAAATGTAACAAGGTGTACCCTTAAGGATCATACCAAAATTCCGGTTCCATAAATCCATTTCCTACTAGTCTCAAAATACTACAAGCAGTGACACTTGGTACTCTTATACACCCCTACAGTGTCATGTACTGTAGACTCTCTCGGGACGGGGTGTTACAAATATTCTTAATCAAACAAATCACAAAATTAAAGGTAAAAACAACAAAGAAAATTTATTTTTTTGGAAAAGAAAAATGTTTTCTATGCCGCACCTCATTTTACTGGTTTACTTTACGCAGTTTCTTTGATTATTCTCATTTGTGTTTATTCTCGTCTCCAGCCTTTTTTCAGCAATCATCAAATCTTACCTTGAATATATGCTTCAGAGTTTATTCTTGGGGGAAAATTAGTATTAAAATCCTTAACTTTCATGACTTATTTAAATCATGAACAAAAAGATTTCTTTTTTTTTAAATGGTGCAACTTTCAAGTAATTTTTGTTTTTATATCTCAAACTTTCATTTTAATTGTATTCTCCGCATCAAAACAATGTCGCTTTGTTGTGTCATGTTGTACATTTATATATCATTCTTTAAAAAAAAATCAATTTTATTTTTATCTTAACTCATCAATAGAAAGTTTAAATAATTAAAGAAAAAATCATTTGTCTTATAATCTTTTTCTTCCTTTAGTACTTTTGAGAAATCAAACATAGAGTTTGCAACCATATGATCAAATCATTGGATATAACATAAAATATCATATATACCACTTGGTTGCTATACACTTTTTTTTACATCTATTCATTTGGCATTACAATGTTATAGTATTTTGTTCTCATGGACTAACCAGTTCTTTCTCAGGCTCGCCTAACCCTTAATCGAGCTTAACAAAAATGAAATCCTAAAGACACAAAGCTAACGCGTATACCAAACGCATTGGGGTTTTTTTTTTTGTTATTGAAGGTGTGATAAAAGCCTATGATGTTTGAGAGTGATAAGGGGTAAAAGGCTACAAAGTTTTTGTAGAGGTCGGAATTCCCCGTGAACATAGTGACTGTATACAAATTACACTAAAAACAATCCGAATAAAGCTACGAGGATACAGTTCGAATCCATACCTAGAGATCTGTCTGGATTGATCTCAATAAAAATTGATTCGCAGCAGATTGCTCGACCCTCCAAGCCTTCTACCGTATTCCCAATCCTAACGCAAGAGGGAGGGCTCTTCGTGCTCTTTTCGATGGCCGCCTGTGGTTTTTAGAAAGAGACTGATATGATTTTTCTCTCACTCACCTAGAGGCTGCCCAACATGGCATATAAATAGGCTACAATGGGGACCTAAAGGCAAATAAGATTTCGGGCTCCCAATGTAAATATATGAACTTATTTACATTAATTATAATTCACTCCACTAAAGAATCATAATCGTGACCCTCACTTATTCGAAAGTATAAATTCATTTTGTTATTAAATACTTATTAATCTCCCCACATTAAGATTACAGATACTCGTTGATAAAATTAAATTACTGACAGTTTTATTTAATCAACATCTGATAATCACCTTGAGACCTTCCACTTAACTTATTTTATATGTCGGATTAAAAATCAACCTGCAGGATTTGACATAATCAAAACTTATAAGTATCCTCAACGGGGTATCATCAATCCAATTAATAGGACATAGATTTCGTTAATAATTTATATTCACTATACAATTAATGCAGTTATCCAACTCACCGAGATTATTGATCTATAAAGATCTCACTCTTTATGAATCAAAATAACCAACAATAAATGCACGTGTCTATTAATTATCTCGAGATTAAGAGTAATAGTATTCATAATAACCATGAGGTATTAATTATTTTATGTGATAGTATAAAAATAATTACCCCAAGTCAGGTCCCGCTCAAATATCTTCTAATGAAAGTGTACTAGCACAAGAAGTCGGGAACTAAGTCATTCCCCGTAGACAAGACAGACATACTAAAGTCTTGTGTTACAATCTTATCAATGGTGTGTCAAATTCCATTTAGACTATGAACCAATAGCTTATATTCCACAAGAACCAATGATTTGATCTTCTGTGCGTAAGCCGAACTCTACACACCAAATCATCTACTATATATGTAGAATAAAAGACACATGCATGATATTTAAATGCAAACATAGCTCATATAGATTCTCATTGAAATGAAATAACATAATTTTTTTTTATTTAAAACAAAATAAACATCCATAACAATAAATGGCTTTTGGTATATAGCCCTAACAGTTTTACCCTACTACCAAGTTATTCCTTTGTATCATTATATGTCTTTATAGGAACTTTCACTTCTTCCCAATTTGTTCATAAGATGCATATCATTTTTCTTCGTGATCATGTAAGAGTGATTAGTGGGTTTAGGGTATTCTTGGCTTCACTTTTTTTAAATCTATGACTTAAATTGCATCTGAAGTCAAGTGGTTTGAAAGCCGTAATGTTGAGATGTGGTTCTAAACATTTTGTTACGTTTTAGATTATTATTTTGCATTATGATCGTCAGAGTATTTTGTTTTTATAGAGATTCAAGCTCAGACTGCGTAAATATCCCCTCCTTTTACCATTTGAGCCAAGCCTCAAGGGTAGAAACATGGAGATATTTGGTCAAGATTGAGATGGTTCTGAATTTTTTTCTTGTGTTGGCTGAAGATTAACTGTTCTTGTTAAAAGGTTTCATCATCTATGATATACACTCGGCTGCTCTACACACCACTTCAAAGCCAATGTTGTAATAGGTGATTTGATGGTGATCTTTGAGTGAAACTATACTCTGGGAAATCTAACCCTTCATCAATTTGGTTTTCATTTGGACAAAAATACCCTCATGGTTTTCTTGTAAAAATAACTATGTCTATTCAAAGACATATGTAAATACATGAAATAGCTAAGGGTATTTTTGTTCACAATGAGTCATTCTTCAAGGAAAAACATAGAGGATGTTAGTTTTACAAATTTTGAGTTATTTGAGGTGTTTTAACCAACTATTTCTTGATAATATGTGTATTTTAATGATCCATGTGTGAGATTCAAAGACTCACTCATCTTTTTGAAAAAAACGAGTGGACTCTAACTCGACCCTCAATTAAACTCATTTCACCACCAATTTCCTGTGAGAATTGTTGTAGACGGATAATGCATGCATATCCTTAATCGTTATCACCTAATTTATACTGTAAAATTTTAGTAATTAAAGATTTCGTCATTCTCGAGCTTCAAATTATTTTTAAAAAATTAGTAGCCCTTTACTTATGAATCTACTCATCGAGTCGTGTTCAGCTTGGATATTATTTATCTAGTGAATTTTAAATTGGAAAAATATAATATTATCTAGATTTTTTTATTTTTTATTTTGAGAATAATATCATGTGTTTGAATTGGTTTTCCAACTGAATTCTGCCAACAAATTTAACACCTCCTCCTCTATAACCATCCCTATGAAGCCAGGATTTTCAAACTGAACCTCTTAGGTTGACTTCACTGTTGTTGTGATCTGGATTCAAAGAAAATTGGCAGATGGTTAGACTCCTAGGCCTCAATACTATAAACAATTATGTAACCATGGCTCGATCAAAACGTTCTTCTGCCCATTCTAGAGAACCTCACGAAAGTAATTAATCAACCAATTTGGATGACAACATCGCCCCTTGGTGTGCAAGAGGTTGTAACAAAAGTCATGACTCTCTTCCCCGTTGTCGTTCAGGGTACCCATAATAGCCTGTTAGCTTCCACGGCCTTGAACCTCCCATTATCCATTGCCAAATCTATGTAATTTCTAGAAGAACTAAGAACTGTAGCCCAAGATTTCTTCTGCTATAACATAACAAGGCCCCCACTATGGCCTTCACTACTTATCACGTGACAACCCTCCATCCGGAGCAACTCCCAAACAACCTCCACTTTACTTGCATCAATTAAGGTTTCCATTAAACCAACGAAATTTGGCCTCTTTGAGTAGACAATGTCTCTCAGAACCTGAATTATCCACTAACTTACATAATTCATAATGCCACGTGGGCCTGGGAACCAGAGCCCATCGAATGTCCATTTTTTGGCTGAGCCAACTCGCAACTTCCATGCTCCTGAACCAGGTCTAAACCAACGCTATGAGGCTGGATGGCCTCCTCTAACCTTCAGCGTTTTGGATCCAATATAATAAGCCCACGTTCAGTGGGAATCAAATTGACATGAGAACCATCTAGCAGAGGTTCACTTCCATAAGCCACCCCTTGTCTTTAGAAGTTACCCTAGCAGTAGTGGTAGTTATAGCCTGATCATTGAAAGAATTCTCACCGTTATCTCCCACTTGCATAATGATTGACATATCGACTTTCATCGAGACCACAATGGAACCCAACTCCTCCTCTTCCCGACCGGCCACAGGGCCTGTTTGGAACCATCGCTCAGCACCACTGATTGGAGAACGTCGATTAGAAGCCTTCATCCAAGGGCCATAGGGTTTGACAACAAACCCATTTGGATGATCATAGATCTTACTGCACTTACAATCCGTATGCCCTAAACATCCACAGATAAAAGTAGAAGGTTGTGAGTCTTTCATACCGAAACTCCACCCATATCTATTCACTATCTGGTTTCTTTAACTTCATCCTTCGTTTTAAAGATTTCACGACCTCCATACTAACACGTTTTAAGGTTGTAGTTGTTAGGCCCTTTGCGAGTAACTGAAAACCCATCACAAGCGCATTTGATTGTACACATAGTTTCAAACAAACTGATATCGAAACCCAATACAAGAAGGAAGGTTTAAATGAGGATTAAGTACCTGACACTGAAAACTTCCCCTACCATCTCGAAAGTAGTGAAAATGATTTGGGATTGTTGATTGCTTAAAGAAGAAACTATGCTAAACTAAAAACTAAAATAAAATTGATTCTTGAAAATTAGCAAGTAATTGGATTGAATTATAAGAAAAACTCTAGAAAGTGATACTAGGGCTGGTTGCCTCTATTGATGTAATTGAGATTTCTACTCCTTAAGCGCTGATTAGGTTGAAATAATCTTATACTTGTCCAAGGAGACCGATATGACGGTTACACTTTCAAGTCCTCAATTTCTCACACTCATTTCCTATTCTCCTTTCGGTCCATCTAGATCATAAAGTATGATACTGTTACATGGCGGGTCACTCCTTAGGACTCCTATTGGTCACCTTTCAGTCTATACAATAGGGTTACCCAGGCTATGCTTGAATCGATCACCTCTCAATCTATACGATTCTTACTTAACAATTGTTGATGCTCGTCCTAATAAAATCCATCTAGTACTAGGCATTCCTAATTCTCAAGACTTCTTTGATTAGGTTAAATTGATTTAATCAATTGCATAACATCATAAGGTATGGGTTAAGGCTTAATGGTATACTTCTAGCTGTCACTCTGGAAACCCTTTGAGCTTTATGACTTAATCTTACTTCCCAACATATACCAATTAGATAAAATCATTGTAATCCGAATAACTACACCAACAAACATCAGTACAAGACCGAATCCACAAAATCGTTCTAGAAAATGTATAAATCAAACATCAATATTAACAACCAGCCCTAAAGGAAAGCTGAGCCAATTCTGTACTGTTTCAAACCCCAACAAAACTGTTGTCTTGGCACCAAACATAATGCTGAAAGATTAAGAGAGAGAAAAGAATTTAGGGATACAAAACAAATGTAAAGTAGAAGTCCTCAAAAACTCTACTCCACTGCTGCAAAAAGTCCTATTGCAGCTGGATCTTCCAACTCAACTCCAAAAACAAGATAAAAATCAAATAGATCTAAAAACCCTAAGTGTACCCCTAGAGAGAGAGAAACCCTAAAAAGGAAAAGTTCCCTCCTCGGTTCGCCTTAATGATCATTACACTTATAGTATTTATACTCTTGGAAGATGGGCCAGTGATGGGCTAAAAATGGGTCTATTTTTGTCCCAACCTGCGATTCTTCCTTGCGGCGAAGGCTTCTTCGTCGTGGCAAAGCCACATGTCTCAATTTGATGTGGTCTTCCTTTGACGTGGCGAAGTGCTGCTTCGCAGTGGCAAACCCCTTCGCTAGGGTGAAGGATGGCTTCAATGCGGTGAACTAGAAGCTATACTTGAATCATGTACTCTCCTTTGCTGCAGCGAGCTTTTGTCTTCGCTGTGGTGAACTCCTTCGCTGCGGCGAACCAATAGCTTCAATTCTGGCCTACTTGAGCTTCACCGTGGTGAAGCTTATTCTTCGCAATGGCGAATTCTACTTTGCTTGATTTCAGACCTTTCTTTGCTCGATCTTTCCATTAATACCTGCAAAACATCAATGAATGGGGGATTAGAGCCTTCTTTACAAATAATGGTGTGAATCTAGCATTTAAGTTGCATAAACACATGAAAAAAAAACTAAAAATGCTAACAAGATTCACACCTGACAGTAGTCACCAACTACGATTTTAACTAGTTTAAAAACCGTAGTCACCCCTGATGTTGTGGAGGTAGCATCATCACCCATATTATTTTAAATATCATTATTTCTGAATTGTTGATGTTATACATATACACACATTGTTGCATTATACTATACTATATATATATGTTATTGTTATATATACATATATATATGTTATTATATATTATTATATATTATATGATATGTTATGGGATTGTCTGTCTATCCAGCTATTTCCACTATTCTGTTAACTATTGATCCATCATCAGGTAAAGATCCCACTTATATCTCACCTCAAATCAATATCACTTAATTTCCAAACAATAAAATCCACAACATTTTGATCTCATCATATATATCTGATTTCAGCATTTGTAAAATATAGAGCACATCACAATCTCAGGGAATATAATTCATAGCTCATATGCCCGTCTTGACCAAAACTACTAGATTCACAACATTGGCCAAAAACTAAAGAACATCTAATCGATTTGTTTCAACGAGTCTCAAATTCAGCAACATGATAGCCTACAACACCCTGGAACGAAATCCTGAAAATCACCTAATCCATTCTCATTAAAATATATTTTTTAAAAGAAAAAATAACTCCATCAATAAATGCTGAATGCTTTGATTTATTTTTCATTTATTTCATAGGAACTAAACTTTGAACTTTATGTTTAGTGTATGTGCATATATTTGCAATCACCTTCCTTCCAATCCTTAATCAATAACAGGATTAAAAACCCATAAGAAATAAGGCAATATGCTAAAATGTGTGCAGATTAGTTCCAATTCAATTCTATTAACATGACCGGAAATCCTATATGGGAAAATCCTTAATTCATAACCATGCATATCTGATTCCTGCTCCAGAGATTAAAACAGAATAAACCCTTGTATAAAGAACGTCATGCACTACAATGATCACTAAGGCAAATTCAATGCTTATCTCAGACAAAGCAAATCGCAGATACCAAACGCATTGGGGTTTCTTTTTGTTATTGAAGGTGATAAAAGCTTATGATGTTTGAGAGTGATAAAGGGTAAAAGGCTACGAGGTTTTACCCTACTAACAAGTTATCCCTATGTATAATTAGATGTCTTTATAGGAACTTTCCCTTTTCCTTTTCTCCCACTTGTTTGCGGATATGCATTTCATTTTTGCTTCGTGATCAAGTATAGAGTGATTAGTGGGTTTAGGGTATTATTTGGCTTCATTTTTTTAAATCTATGACTTAAATTTGTACTGAAGTCATTGTTTAAAAATGTGGTTTGAACATTTATTACTTTGCATTACAATGTTGTAAATATTCTATACTCAGAGACTCAGCCTAGAATCTCTCTGCAAATATCCTCCTTACCACTTGAGCCAGACCTCAAGGGTAGAAACGTGGAGGGGCATTTTGTTTAGGTCTTAAGTCGATCATTTTTGCTATTAACCTGAATGCTAAATCATCCTCTAAAGTTTTTAGCATTTTTTATTCTGTATTTCATTTGATTGTATTGCTAACCTCAATAAATAAATTTATGTCTTTTGAAAAAATGTTATTTTTAGAAATTATTACATCTAGTAATAAATGAATGTAACACATATTAATAAATGAAATGTAAGACAATCTTATTTATTTTAAAATTAATTTTCTAATGAAAAATTAGAAACGGTTTGATTTTATAGATAACACAAACAATAGTTTTTATAACACAATGAAGACATTTTAGATTTTTTTTAAACTACATTTTAGATTCTTGAATGAATTAGACACATTATCATTTTATATTTAAGAGTAAATAATAGCTAGCTATTTTAAAACCAAAAATCTGGGATATTATAAAAAATGAAGTTTAGTTTTCTAGTCAAAATTTACAAAATAAGATGATATGTATTAATAAAGGAAAAATTAGTATTAAAATCCTAAACTTTCATGACTTTCATATTTAAATTGCGAACAAATAGTTTGCTTTTTAAATATAGCAATTTTCATGAATTTTGTTTTTATATTCCAAACAAAACTCCGAACATTTACCCTGTCCAACGTGGCACAACAAAAAGACGTCATTTTAATGCTAAAACTACCATTAAAATGAAAGTTGAGAATATAAAAACAAAATTCATGAAAGTTTCTATATTTAAAAATCAAACTTTTTGTTCAGGATTTAAATGTAAAAGTCAAAAAAGTTCAAGATTTTAATACTAATTTTTCCAATAATAAACTAACTGGCATATATTCAGAAAGAGTTTTGTGATTGGGAAAAAAAGGTATGGAAAACATTTTTCTTTTCCAAAAAATAATTTTTCTTTGGTGTTTTTACCTTTACTTTTGTGATGTGTTTGAGTAAGAAAAAAAAAATTTACAACTAAACATTTTAATTACAATGTAGTAAATTGTCCTTACTGAGACTGAACCCTAAACCACCTCCCTCTTTATGTCCTACCTATTTAAATGTTAAATGTTCCACCACATGAGTTAGGTATGTTGGGCAAAAAAAAAAAATATTTTCTTAAAAATAAAATTTATTGTATGTATATGTCAAGTTTTATTATAAAAGTTACAATTACTTTTTCTTTTTTCAAGTAACCATTTATTAATTTCTTATATACAATGTGATTATTTAAAAAAAAAATGATGTATACAATGTGATATAGAATATATTATTATAAATACTTGATTTAAAATACTTTAGCTCCATTTGGAACCCGAAAAGTGTGGGTGCCACGGGCTTTGGCCCAGGCCCTCTAGCCAGCAGACCCAGTACAACTAAAGGCTACAATTGGACCGGCCCATCCGGCCCAGCCTGCAAGCCCAACTTAGGAGCCCGGATCCAGATATCCTCTCCTAGCCGGGAAGGGGTTCCCCGGATGCCATCTCCCGGAGATATTTTATTTACAGTGTCGACGATAGATTCCCGAGAGAGCATACCTTCCATGCCTTACCGCGGAATTCAAGGTGGACAAACGCCCCTAGGGTCCATTCGGGAAATATATCCACTTAAAAGCCAAGCACTGGGCCTCCGCATGCGATATATGCGCCACCTTCTCCCTCCGAGCTTCCATTTAAAAGGAAGAAATAGTCTCCACGCGCGATATATGCGACACCTTCTCCTTCCGATCTTCCATTTAAAAGGAAGAACTAGTCTCCGCATGCGATATATGCGCCACTTTCCCCTTCCGATTTGGGAGGAAATTATCTACTTTCCACGTAAAGTGGATTCCCTTCCTCTCTGATAAAAGGAGGTTAGGACACGAAATAAGGTTACGCACTCTAGACCGAACAATCCCGGATTTTGGAGAGAAAGAAATGATCTAACTTCAGCATCGAAGAGGCGACGGCGGAGACCCTCCCCTGCCGCTTTCTTAGTTGTTTGTTTTGTAGGTTGTCATAGGCAGGTGTATGTTCCGGCGATCCAGTGACTCAGAAGATTCTGGAAGCTACAAAAAGTACTATGAAAAAGTACTCAAAGAAGGGAGAAAATAAAAAGGGAAATTTTAAGGAAAGAAAACTGGGAGGAAAATAAAAAATAGATTTAAATTTAATAAATTAATTTTATATGTTTATTTAAACTCATTTTATTTGTTCTTCTCTATTATATAAGTATCATGGTGCCCCTCCCTTCATTTTTTCTCATCTTGATATCTTCTAGTCTTTTTTCCTCAAGGAATGAGGGTATTTTTTTTGACAATTCTTAGCTTGAAATCAGCATCTACATCTCTTTCTTTTATTTTCTTGCTCAACAAAGTGGTTCTTCCACAAAAGTTTAGGTTTTATCTTGTTTTCACGTTGTCTCCGTCTTATTACGGCGTTTTATTTGTCGTCGTCTTATTACAACGTTTGGCCTGTTTCCGTCTTATTGAGGCATTTGGTTCGTCGTCGGCTTGTTACGACATGATGTTTTTCGTCATCTTGTTGCAGTGCTCTATTTGTGTGGGATTGGTTCTAACAGGTAAAACAGATTTGATCCATCGAAGATATCGATTATGGTCGCATTATGTTAAATAACTAGAGTAGTATATCCTAGTCACTATATTATCAAATTTCAGACGCTTTCTACCGGGATGATCATGCTATTACCCTGGATATTATTTCATCATCCTTTATGGTTTTTAGTAATTTTTATCTTGGATCTATTGATCTATTACAAGTTTGAATCAATAAAATTATTTTTCCTTTCAAAAAGTACCATGAAATTTAAAAAGGGAAAAGGTGCAAAAAATCCCCCAATGTTGTACTCGATATCCCACTTACAATTGGAACTTTTTTTTGGGTCTAAAGAGACCCTTACAGTTTACTCCTATAGCCAAAATTAGCCTCTGTTGTGACTCAAACTATTAAAGTGGTCAAATGGTGTTAAAATGACCGTTAAGTGCTGACGTGTGGCATCTACGTGGCACGTGAGACCCACTCTCCTCTCTCTTCTTTCATCTCTTCTCTCTCCTCTCTCTTCCTCCTTCTCTCCTTCTTCTATCTCTTCTCCTCACTAGTTGCACAAACCCCCCACCCACCCAACTAGTAGCCCCGACCCATCCACCCGCCCATCCAACACTCGCCTAAACCATTTTTATTTTATTTTTTTAACTTTTCATTTTTTATTAAACTTTATTTTAGTTTTTAAAATATAATAAATAAAAATTCAAAAATATTTTTTATTTTAAATCTACTAAAAATTTTATTTCACTTTAAAATCTACTAAATAAAATTCAAATTTTATTTTTAAATATAAATAAACTATTCATTATTTTAAAAATATTTTAATTTTAATATATTATTTACATTAAACAACTATATTTATTAAATGTTAATATCTTTAATCAAATATATTTATTTATAATAGTATCTTATAATAAATAAATAAATATTAACATTTTAAATTACAAATTTGATTTAAAAAAAAAAACTCGTATTGATATCTATCAAAATTTGTATTGATATACTTTAAAATATATTAATTTTTAAATAAAAATATTAAATAATAAAATCTCATCCATTTAAAATAGATTACATTTTAAATATATAATATAAATATTAA
Organism: Tetrastigma voinierianum; assembly: GCA_016808115.1. Taxonomy (NCBI): domain Eukaryota; kingdom Viridiplantae; phylum Streptophyta; class Magnoliopsida; order Vitales; family Vitaceae; genus Tetrastigma; species Tetrastigma voinierianum. Next base: position 161,575 of record JAEQBH010000292.1, read on the forward strand.
AGCGTGGTGCCTAAAATAGCGACAGGCTGAACACGAGGCCCAAGGCAGGCCCTAAGCGGGCTAGCACATCATCCATAGGTAGACAAAGAGCACTAGGGAACTCGACCCATAATGATGTCTTGTTTCCCCCCAAGGCTTGAGCCCAGGGTCAAAACTAAGCCTGATAGGCCGAACTGGCGACGAGGTTAATCCGTTGACCGCCGATTGGTAGTAAGAAAAAGCATTCCATATTCGGTGAGCGGAGTATCGATTAAGGAAGAAGGATCCCCGTGATTAGGGCCTTCTAATTATCCTCCGAAATGTCGGTTAGCGATGAAGAAAAGATCCCTACGATGGGGGCGCGATATCATCATCCAACAAGGAAAGTCATCGTGATCATCCACTATAACTTCTCGAGCAATCCACCAACAAAAGATGCGCAATCATAGCGCCATCAACGGTTGAATTCTTTCCTTTTCCAGTGGCCGGCCATGCATGGGAGCGAAGCGGGCACACCCTCGTCGGACCATCGCTTTCCGCTGCCGGGTTGCGAGTTATTGCGATCCAACCCAACAAATCGGCCCCATAACTCCTACAGGCTCCAGCCTAGTATCGATAGAAAAACACCATAAATGCCGTCTATAGGAGCGATTGTTCCTTCTAAAATAAAGCGTTTCTGATGGCGATGGTATCAACTCGAAACATGGCTTGGGAATGTGCCGATCCGGACGCAGACCAACAGGATAGCGCCGACAACGGAAACAGAAGACGATCTCGAAGCTCTCCTTCTACTAGCAATGAGATGGAGGCCTGCGTCTGTCGATCATCGCTCTTAGAGAGTTGAGGAACTCAACGAGCAGTGCCGGCGGCCACGGGATGAACAAAATGCCCATGGAGGCCGCGATACCATACCACAGAAAGAGCAACAACACCTTAGCGCCCCCCGAGAAGATGACGGAAAAGTAGGAAATAGTCAGACTAGAGGGCATGATCCCAACGTACCCCCCGAAGACGATCGAAACGAAGGAATGCTTAACAGGGACGATAGAGGTGAAGAGCCGACCCCTCATCAGAGAGGAAAAGAGGAACGATCTTAGGAGCAACGGTTCTAGGATATCTAACAAGAGCTCAGCCACATGAAAGAGGCGGTAAGAGTTCGAGCCCCGGTCTCCATGGACGCTATAGTACAGCAAACGGAATCCCCGTTTACGGCTGAGGTGTTACACTTCCTTCTTCCAACAAAGTTCAGAATGCCACAAATCGAAGCTTTCGATGGAACGAAGGACCCCGTAGACCACCTCAACACCTACAAGAACCAGATGGAGCTACATGGATACCCAAGACCCCATGAGATGCAGAGCCTTTGCCATCACTCTTAAAGGCTCGGCCTTAGCGTGGTTCAATAGGTTCCCGCCAGTGTCAGTCTCGTCCTTCAAGGAACTCTCCATTGCTTTCGTGTCCGCCATTAGGAGGCGAGGCGTGCAGGGCAATTTGAGCTACCACTGGCGATCGTATGAGACCCTCAAGAAAACGTGTCCTACATCCAAGGTTATTCAGTCCTTTCAGGTGCACATCTAAATGAAAATTCACCATCTTTGCCTTTATAGTCGAGTGGGCATACAATTCAAAGACTGTGTTCTCGCGTCTCGAAGAACCCTCGAGAGGCTGAGCATGGCAGAGGTGCTCGTAAAGCCAAAAAGTACATCAACAGTGAGGAGGCCCTTATGTCTAGCGGGGGAAGCTCTTCAGCGCGAAAGGGGAGGGAGCAAGGATGAAGGAAAAGGCGGGGCCAGAAGCCCCGAGAGACGAGAAGGCAGACCAGTCCCCACGAAGGGGTAGGGAAGAGCAGTCGATTTCGAGAGAAGAGGTAGCAAGCGTCAAGGACCGCTTGGGTCCCACACCCGGCCGGCTGCGTGGCGGTATCCGCACGGCGGTTCTGGCGGCCTCGGTATCACCAGTTATCTGGTCTGACCTTGAGAAGTTTTAAGATGGCTATCTGAATGAAGACGGACGAGGCGAAAGAGACATGACCAAGTATTGCACGACTTCTATAGAGATCCGCGGGCATCGGACGGATAAATTTGTATTGGTGTGAAAAAGGATCGAGATTTACGATCAGAGCGTGGACATCTCATGCTTTAGGTGAAGCTCCAGAATCAGGCAGGGCACCTCCCCCTCCACCGCCTCGTCGGTAGGCCACGCACCCGACAACGACAACTTCTAGGAGAGATCAATGTGATTTTCGGGGGGTTCGTCGATGATGGGGAGTCCAGTTCAGCTAGGAAGGCCCACCTACGTAGCTTCAGATCAGGGGAGACACTAGAGGTGCAGGCCATGTCCAAGCTCCCTCGATTGGATACCACCATAACCTTCTTGGGCCGTGACTGGGAAAGAATTGCCAACACCCCGTGATGACGGGTTGGTAATACCAAGAGTCGTGGTGGCCAACTCATGCAGTCCACGGGGTCCCTAATCGACAACGGGGCTCGGCCAGAGCTATATCTTTGTGTCGACATTTGACAAAATGGGCATTGGAAGAGAGAAGCTGGAACCGGTAAACGCCCACTTAAGGGGATTCTCAGGAGAGAGAGTCACGCCCCTAGAGGATGATTTCAAAGCGGTGCCTCAGGAGACCCTATGCCAGGCCATAACAATGATAAAATTCCTCATCGTGGAGGCCCCATCGGCCTCTGACATGTTACTGAATTCAGGCCTTCCCTCGATCTTTATAAGGGCCATCCCCTCCACTTTATCCTTATGGTCGTCAAATTCCCTACATAAAATGGGGTAGGAAAGGCCCGAGGAGACCAGCAGATAGCCTGGGAGTGCTACTTGGCGTCAATGAAGTAGAAAGCAGTTGACAGCGTCCACTCGAGATAGGCTCGATGCTGAAAGCGAGCGGACGCAGGCCCGACACCCTGTAAGGCTGAGGCAGTGCGACTTGATGACCCGAATTTGGAACACTGCTTCCACATCGGGATCGAGAAGCTCAGAAGGCGTCAAGACTTCTCATCCCTTCGCAACACAATGTGGAAGTATTCGCTTGGAAGCGAAGAGGACATGGAGAATTGACCTAGCAGTCATCACCCCTGTGAAGCTAAATGTCAACCTCCTTCAAACTTGTCAAACGAGAAAGAAGCTTTGCCACAGAGAGGCAAAGGCAATCAACGAGAGGTGGAAGAAAACTCCTATCACGCTCGAGCTATCGGGAAGTATATTTTAGGTAGGTGGCTAACATAGTTCTCATCAAAAAGGTAAATGGAAAATAGCGACTCTGCATTGATTTTACTAACGTCAATCGAGCCTACCCGAAGGATTGCTTTCCCCTACCTTGGGTCCAGGCCTGTAGTTAGAGTCACCTCCACAGCTACAAGCTCCTTAGCTTCATGGAGGCTTTCTCGAAAACTCTGACGGATCAGTGGACCCCCCGGAGACCGAGGAGAAGACCTCTTCGTGGCCAGACGGGGAGGCTATGTTGCTATCAGGTGATGCCTTTTGGGTTGAAAAACACAGGAGCCACTTATCAGAGGCTAGTAAACAAGATGTTCTAGAAACAGATTGGCACATCCCCATGGAGGTGTATATAGATGACATGCCAGTGAAGTCAGTTAAGGCAGGGCTCCACGTCAACCATCTGGCCGAGGCGTTCTAGGTCCTGAAAGACTACAAGATGAAGTTTAACCCAACCAAGTGTGCTTTTGGAGTCTCTGTAAGGAAGTTCTTGGGTTTCATAGTCAACAGCCGCAGAATAGAGGCCAATCTAGACAAAATAAGAGACGTGCTCGACCTGCGACCGCCCTCAAACACTAAAGAAGTTCAGCGCCTGACCGGGAGAATAGCTGCGATGAGTCGCTTTGTGTCCAAATTAAGTGACAAGTGTTAACCCTTCTTCCCGAGTGCGAGAAAGGTAGCTGTGGGATGCCCGCCCACTTGAGGAGGCGTTCACGGCGTGGCCCAAAACCACACTTGAGCTCCCACTGATACAGGTAAGTCCTCGAGGAGAACTCCTCACGCTCACGCCAGCCGTTTCAGGTTCTAGACTAATCTTTTCACGAGGAGTGGAAGGCAGGGACATAACACGACAATGGGTCTATTCTTACAGGCGGCATGAGAGGAGCGGAGGAAGGTACCGAGATGGAGGAGCAGAGGAAAGGTACCAAGATGGAAAAGCTGTTCTAGCATTGTGACCACCGCTTAAGATTTCACTGCATCGCCCACTATCAAATCAACAAACACCGATTAAGCAAATATCGATAAACTAAAACCTCCGAAGACTGTGAAATGTCATAGATAAGCGAGTTCGACATTAGGTAAAAGCCAAGAACAACGATCAAAGGGAAAATTTTGGAAGATTTCATCATGGAATTCACCTTGGTAGAGCCCACTTAAAATGGTCTCGGGAGGTGGAGAGCTATTTGTGGTGCACGGAAGAAACTGCAGGCCTGAAACTAATACCACTGAGAACATCGATTCTCAAGTTATGGCCTTTATTAAGGTAGGGCTTGGAACAAAAGAAGGAATTAAAGAATCAAGCAAGCTGAAGAACAAAGAAAATGAATTAGCTGGAGAGAGAGCTTCAACGCTGAATTTCTCTTCCTTTTTCTTAAATTTAAAGTCGTTGCCTGAAAAGATGAGGCCTGGCGTAAGAGACAGGTTGACACCCGTAATCGAAAGTTGTGGACACTTTTGAAGCAATGTTTTAAAAATTTTGATTATCAGAAAAAGTATCGACAACTGCTTATCTAATAAATTGGATCATTAACTATTGTATCAATGATGTAATAAATATATAATTTACATTTTATTTAAATTAAAAATATTTAAAATATACTAATAATATTTAAAATATTATTTATTTCATTTATATAACAAATTAATATTTAAAAATGAATTATGAAAATGTATATAATATTAAAATATAGAAAATAATTAAAATGGAAGAAAACTTTATTAATAAATATATATTAACTAAGAATATATAATATATTTGTATAAGCTTTGTACCAATTGAAACGGTGCTTGGGTGGCAGAGCACTCAATGGGTAAATACTTGATCGCATGTTTGAAATCCGAAAGATTTGCAGAATTCCCACATTGGCTTTGTATGGTAATCCAAGGGGTGATTAATAACCAATTTCATCAAAATTTAAATTAATCGAACCAGTCTTCGCTCTTATCAAACCAATGTTTCACTGTTCACTGCTTGATTAGCTATTGCACAATCTATATATCAGAAAGGAATCGGGTTCCAAACGCATGACTGAACTTTATTGACGGCTAGTCGACTCGCTCACTCAGAATTAAAGCAAAGATAATTAAGAAAACTAATACTAACAAAATATATAGCTAATGTTCCAATGATAATTAATAATATAACTATGACATTAACACAAAACTATATTTAGTACCTAGTATAAGTTTGTATCTTTGATTTTAGGTTTAAATTTTGTAATATTTTTTACAAGGAGGTATAACAATGCAAAAATAACTAAGTTAGCACCCTAAACTACAAATATCATCAACAAGCTAAACACAACCAATAACATAGCCTACATTATACAAATAAAATAGAAGAAATAAAAGATATATAGTTTATGATTATTCGTGAAATTTAAAAAAACGCATTAAAATTAAAAAACCTTAATCCTCGTTAAAAATAGGAATTGAGTAGGAGAAGACCTCAAAAACATTGAATAGGAATAAAACAATTTGTAAATACCAATAAAAATCTAGATTTAGCCATAAAAAACGCCGATATTGCATGTAACCTTGTAGATACAAAAGAATTTAAAAATACAAATAGAAGAATTATTACAAAATAAATCTATTAAACTAAGTTTTAGTTCTAGATCAATAGCATTTTTAGTTAGAAACTATAGAGTTAAGAAAAAACGAGGAAAAGCTAGGATGGTACTTAATTACAAAGATTAATTGATAATACTTACAGATGATGTATATAAAATACCTAATAAAAATCTTTAATTGATTATATTCAAGGATGTAGATATTTTTCTCAATTAGATTGTAAGAGTGATTTTGACAAATAAGATTTAGATGAAGATATAAAACCATGACTACGTTTTGTCCTGTGGATTATAAGTATGAATGGAATGTAATCTCCATTTGACAAATGAACGCCTCAAATATTTCAATCGAATGATGGATAGAATATTTAGTAACACTCATTTATTCTGTATATATTGGGATATTCTTGTTTTTTCTAAAACTTTTCATGAACATATAAAATATTTAGAACTTGTTTTTAGACTAGGCATATATATAGTATAAAGGAAGATTTAGAACAATGATTTGGATAATAAAATAACAAGAATTATTATGATAGACAAACACATTGATAACAAGATCTCATAAACTCAAGAAGTTTTTAGATTATTGAATTACTTAGACCTACATTAAAACCTAAGAAATATCACTTAGCTTAGATCTTCTTATAATAAAAAACCAAAAATACAGGGCAAAAATATTTTAACCAGGAAGATATTAAATTAGTCCAAAAAATAAAAGAACTTGTGAAAAATCTCCCAACTTTACATCTCCCATTAGAAAATGAATATAAAATAATTCAAACAGATGCTAAAAACAGATGGGGAGGAATTCTTTTAGCATTAACCAATAATTTAGAAGAAAAACTTTGTAGATATTGTAGTGAAACTTTTAATGAATATCAAAAGAACCTTAGTTCAACAGATGAAATATAAGATATATTTAGTTCTAGAAAAATTTCAATTATTTTTAAACCAAGTTAATAAATTTACTTTAGAACTGACAGAAAATAAAAATTCTTTGAAAATAAAATTTCTTCAAAATTATCTTACAAAAAAAAATATGGATAAAATTCCAGAACGCGACTGGTTTTAAACCTAAATTTGAAATGATATAAAAGAATGATAATATATTATGCATTTGTTACAGATATTTATAAATGATTAATTATTTATGACTAACTTTTGTAGAGGAACATGGCTCAGTGGGAGAAATTCAAAAGCAAAACCTTTCAATTTGGAACTGTTAGTTTAAAATGAAGTTTTAAAACCCTAACCTTCAATTTCGCCTTGTATTCCCAAAAACATTTTTGAAGAACATAAAGTAATTGTGGAGAACCTCATTTTTTTAAACCCCAAAACTTTCAAAACCAAAACTTAGAATATGCTATGGAAACCATTTCAACTTTAGTCAACATCTTCAATTTATTAAACTAGCTCGTTGTTTTAGAAACAAAATTCCAAATGATTAAAACAAGAAAACAAGAAAATCATATGATTTGAAACAAATTAGACTTTGAACAATGTCACAAAAATCGAAGTTAATTAGATTATAATTAGAAAATCAAATTCTTCTTACCGAATAGCTTCTAAAAACTTGTAATTAAAATGTTCTGATATGATATTTGGTGATAATATAAAATCTTTTGGAAAATATAATGAAAAAGTATTTAAGAACCAGATATTGAAGGAACAATTTAGAACCAAAAATAGTGAATTAAAACAGGATATAGGGTTTACCATGATCTGATTTCTATTTTTCGTTATTTAGCTTTATATGCGGCATGTTATTTGATCAAAATATTTAGAACTCATCCTCGAACTAATGGATCAAGGGATTTTGAAAAATATCTTTTTAACCAAGATTTATCAAGTGCTTCAAGAATTTTTCTCTCAAAATTAAAACCATTATGAACACTTTTAGAACCTAAAATTTTCTAGATATATCTTTTTTGAAACCATACCACCTTATTTAAAACCCATGGAAGATAATCCTCGCTATCATCATGTTTATATCAAACACAATAAAGAAACTAAGTAATACCTCAACAACAACCGTAATGGGAAATGACCCGCTCAAATGAATTTCCTAGGTTATAGTAGATTTACAGATTAAATTTTATTTTAGAAACCATAACAAAATTTTTATTCTCATTGGAGAAATGTCTATTTGGAGAACTGGCCTTTAGAAAAATTCCTTGAAACTCCAAAAAATTTTTATATAACTTCGTAAGAACTGTGATTTTGTCAACTCACTTTTAGGCGATTCACCATAAATGTTCTACATCACAATGATGCAAACTTCGACCTTAGATGAAGAGAGCTATGCGAATCTGAAAATTCAATGAAAGGATATGACATCAAATCTTCCAACAAAGAGTCAACTCCAAGAAAACAAAATGCAGCGTGACTCTTTTCAACCGCACTTATCTTGATCTCACGGCGATAAAGAAAGAAAAACGTGTCAAAATTTTTTTGAAGAACTGAAGATAAGACTAACTCAGACAAAGTGTCGATCAGCGCGTCGGTGCCAAGCGGTGAGGCCTGCAGACGCTTTGGGAGTCGTGCGCATGCCTACTCCTGAGAAGCGCAAATGCGAGCTTTTGAGCTTGTCGCTAGTCGAGATTCTGACAATGAAGAAGGGGTTGGCCTACCCTCCCACAAGAAACTGGCTCAAGTCGTGAGCCAAGCTTTCCGATGAGGCCCCAAAGTGGCTAAACCAAATGATGGAGTATGAATATGGAGGTGTGGAAGGTTGGGTCCCTCGACAGGGTGTCGAGAGGGGCCGCCGCACGGGCCATGCCGCTGTGAAAAGTTAGGCCTGTGACAACATGGATAAGACGAACTTGTACAAAAGATGATGATACTTTTCAACTTTTCATTTATTAGGCATAGTAAATGTGTATAGTAAAGTACTTGTCCTTTGAGGACACATGTTGTAAAACCCGAGAAAATCCAAATTTTCTGAAAAATGGTAAAATGGTAATTTCGGTCAAAATCCGAAATTTTTCTAGATCTCGGATGATAAAAATGTACTTCTAATCGTTGAATCGGTTTCAGGAAATTTAGCTACCACGCTAACCATCAATTTGAGAAAGTCTGAATTTCATTTTTTTGGTACCGCGAGGTGTGTGGACACTTACATGAGGTGAAGTGGTTCACAAGCAGCCACGCAAGGCTAGGTGCAGAATTAGTCAAAACAAAGTATTTCGGCAAATTGTATGGAGTATGGCATCTCTTACCTGAGGAAAATCCCAAAGTAGATGGATAAGTGGGATGGGTGTAATCCGGCGAACCAATGGCAATTAGACATGTGGCACAGAGTGACGCTCCTCTGATTGAGTTGACTCAACCAGGGAGGGGAAAGAACCAATCCCAGAAAGAAGAGAGAAAGCAGGGAGGATTTTTAGAGAGACTTCTATCCTCTCTAAAATTCCCTGATCTGACCGTTTAATCCCAATGGTCAAGAGACAAAGTTGCTCCCACTAGCAAAGAGCTACGCGTGGATACCGCTTGCAGGGGTTTGGACAACCTGTGAGGGGGTAGGGTCTTCTCCTACTGTTTATTTTCTATTTAAGAGCCATTAAATGGTTTGATGGTATGAGGCCGTGAGGTTGATCAAATGGGCCCCTGCAATCGGGGATCGCAATGCCGAAATGTCAGACTGTTGACACCCTTTACGCACTTCGCATTAAAAATGGTCCTCTTTGTATTATGCCTTATATGTGTAAGAGTATTTGTGTGTTATTGCTTGAAATTGAATAACATGCAAATTGTGGTTTCGTGTTTGTAAATGAATGGTTACCGACGGCTCAGGAAGGGAAACCGATAGCGATTTAGGTCAGCCCATGACAGCCCATTTAACGCTTCAGAAACCGCAGCCGTGGCTGCATGGTTGGACTGGAATTGTCCATAAAAGTTGTTTGCATAATATCGCTTAAAATGAATGCTTGAGATATATGCGGAAAAGGATCGTTAATGCATGTAATTTAATGTGTTAACATGATGTTTGGGTATATGAAATATAATTTTGTGTGAGCCATTGGAATTGGATATATGAATTGGCACAATGCATTTCATATGCATCGGGGCACCTTATAATAGTAGGTGTGAGTGCATGACAAATAAAATCGGAGGGTTGTCCAAACGATGAATTCTTTTGTAAAATTATTAAAAATAATAATTTTATCGAAAAGTTGTTCGAAGAATTGTGTTGGGAAAATTGTCCAACAATTCACGTCGGAGGGGCCCATGAATTGTTTCGGAGAGTTACCCAACAAATTCACCTCGGAGGATTGTCCAACGTATTTATATCAAAGGGTTGCCCACAATTAAAAACAAATATTTTGTTTGGAAATGATTTTCATACATGGCATAAACATGTGTGAGGGAGTCGGTGATGACTCGAGACATGGGATTGGGCATGTAGATATTGAAATAGGATCGTGCATTTGTTTGAATGTGTTTGGTTGCCATTACATATGCACTTAGGTGGGGAGTAACCCATGTAGGATAATTCGCTCACTGGGCATTGCTCGCTGTCGAGGAAAATTATTTCAGGTACGAGGGTGTTAGGAAGGCCGGCGCTCACTAGAGGCCAGCACTAAGAAAGAAAGCCGGATTGTGGCTTTGAGATATAATTTGTAAAACATGTATTATAATTCTTAATTTTAATAAATGTTCGTATTAAGAGTGATGTAATAACTCTTGAAACTATGGTAATATAGTTGATTATATTTTGGTGAGTATGATGTGTAGGCCAATGTGGCCATTTTGCTCATGTATGGGTTTCGCGATATGAGACACAAGGGTTCTAACAGGAGTTGGCTTGATTGGTCAAACGGGACCCCGAAATGGGGCGTCACACATGTTTCACAAATTAATGTTTTAGGTAGATATTTTTAACTTTTAAGTTTTGTCTTTATCTTGTCAAAAGCTTATAAATAACTTGTTGTACATACGTAAGGAGCACGAGCAATAGAATAGAGAGTGCATAGTTGAGATAGAAGTGAGAAAGTTTGTAAAGAAAGTTTGTAATCAAACTTTGAAGCAATAAAATTATGGTATTTCTTTCATATTTCTTTTCTTCTTACTTTAATTTTGTGTTAATTTTATTTATTTAGGAGCAAGGGGTAAAAGATAAACGAAATGGAGTTTTGATTTTAAAAATTTTTACATAATAATAGTTAGCTACGTGGATCACTTGTTGTTGTCATCTTTCTTATACAAAAGGAAAAATTTTCTTATAATTAATCTTTCAAACCCATGTTTTGAAAGAGGAATTTTAAAACTAGAGTCTTTAGTTTTAACCCATGTAAATCAAGGTGTTTTGAGGAAAGATTGTGATATGGGTTTTGTTTTATGTATAAAAGAGGGAATGGTATCAGAGCCATTCCCGCCCTTATCAAAACACCCTTATCAAACAGCCCGGTTTCAATTGTTCACCGGCTCAATTAGCGGTTTTACCTGCACAATTCATATATGATTTGAAAGAGGTAGTTCCCAAGCAGCGACCCCGGACAGTTAATGATGATGACAGTTCAACGAGTGTGGTGACATGTAAAACTCGAGAAAAATTCTAATTTTCTGAAAAATGGTAAAATGGTAATTTCGGCCAAAATCCAAAATTTTTCTAAATCTCGAATGATGAAACGGACTTCACCTTTGGAATCGTCTCACGAAATCTATCTCTTGTCCCGAATTTAGGTGGTCAGGGAGCGGTCGGGGGACTACCTCACTTTTCGACTCTGGCAGGTGTCGGGTGCGATCAAGCGACTTAATGAAAAACATGTGATGTGAAATGAAAATCACCTACTACATGTACCAATATGACATGTTGCATAGTGGTAGGAACAGTGAGGATGATATTAGATACAAATAATAATAACAAAAAATCGAAAACTTAAGGACACAAATGGAATTTTTGAAAAGTTTAAATAAGATAAAACAAAAGAGAATAGTTTTCTTCTTGATTCGGAAGCACAAAAGCGTCTGGTAGAGTGGGAGTTTCAGATTTTTAGAGAGAAGTGACTTCTCTAGATTTCCGGCGTTCGGGCCAGTCGGTTCTCATTGGCAACAAAGTTGATCATGAGGAAAGGGCCTTCTGGCGTGGGCGCAGATTTTTGTGGAGTTTCGACAACTCGAGGTAGAGATCTTTTCCTACTTGGTTTATTCTTTGGTAGAGCCATTTTTATGGATGGGGATTTGTTGAGACTGGAAGGAATTTGTGTTATCAGTCTGAAATCTTTGGGCCAGAGTGAAGAAATCCCTACTTGTGGTCGTGAGCCGGTCATAGGCCCAAGAGTTCCTTTGTTCACATGATTGGTTTAATGATTTTTTTGTGTTGTTGAGTGATTGAGAGATAGTTGCTTGGATTTGTTATTAGCCATTCTGTAGGCTAATTTGGTGTTATTGATTGTGAATTGAATAACATGAATTGTGTGAATTAATTTTGTTAATATATACATGTAAAATATATTAGCATGAATTGTTTAGAATTGGCAGTCGTTCCATATGCAGGGACCTCTAGAATGATAGGTGTGAGTGCACATGACATACGAAAATGAAAGAAAGAAGTGGCAATGGTTGTGAGAAGGAATTTCAAGGAAGATTTTAGAAGAATTGCCTTGGAGGATTGTCAACGAGTTCATCTCGGAAGCGGACCCATATTTGTTTGGAGGGTACCGGCAATTCACCTCGGAGGTTGTCGATATCTTTCTGAAACTCGGTAGTAAGTTTAGAGAACAAAAGCTTTTGTTTGGCTTGTATTTTTGCTCGCATTTGGCTTAGGCATGTGTGAGGAGTCGGTGAGGACTCGAGACATGGGACTGGGCATGTAGACATTCAAGTAGGATCATGTATTTGCTTGAGTGTGATTGTTTGCCATGACATGTGCATAGGTGGGAGTAACCCATGTAGGAATTATCACTCGGGTGTGCTCACTCTGGTGAGGATCACTATTTCAGGTACGGGGTGTAATGAAGGACGCTCACTAGAGGCCGATTTTAGAAAAGCGGTGTGGCTTTGGTATTTTCATTGTATAACTTGTATTAAAACTCTAAATTTTCATATATGTTTTTGTTAAGAGTATTTTAATAACTCTTGAACTATTATATAGTTGATATATATTTTGTAGTATTGATCATAGGCCAAGTGGCCATTTTTACTCGCATAAGGACCCGGTGTGGTCTGTAAATTGTTGGGACAAGTTATACTTTTGTAGAGCCCCCGCGGCAAAGGAGACTCGCGACGATTTTCGTGGAGCGGTGTTCCAAGTTACCCGACATCCACGAGTATTCCGTGGGTCGACGCAGAAGTCAACGCAGAGCACCCCGGATTGGGGCGTCACGCTTTGCATCAAAGCTTAGGTAAACGACAATTTAGGAGCTCGTAAGTAGAATTTAGGTATGTGATTACTTCAAAAATACGATAGATTAGAACATCGCATGCATCAGGTTTAATGTGTGTTATGGATTATGTGATTGTGTGTCTGGGTGAATAGCACATAGAAAATTTGTATTGAAGAAATTTTTCTAAGGTTTGACAGTTGTAAAATGCAAAATATATATATTTAAAATAAATATTTTTGGTTCTAATTAGTAGCATGAAAAAAAAATATATATATATATATATAATTTTTTTTTTTTTTATTTTACGGTCTTCAATAGCGGAATTAATGAGAAAAAAATGAGAAAAAAAGTTTTTATAGGAAATGTGCTAGGGTTGTCGCCATTTTTTCAGTTTCAGACCGATCACGACATACAGGAATTGTATCGCGGGACATGGTGGCTGGGAAGCAGCCCGGGCGCGCGACACCGTAGGTCGGGCGCGCAGCTAGCGACGCGACACGGCCGGTAAGGCCAGCGATACGGCCGAGAGGAAGGCCACGACATTTGGCCAGAGGCTCGCGAGACGACGCCGTGAGCACGGCCTCGGGCCCAATGTGCGGCAGGATGGATCGTGGTGTGCGCACCGTACACCCAACTCGCCACTCAATGCACCGTTTCGAGAGTCTGGTTTGAGACACTGTTCATGAGCACTATTCACGAGGTTTTCAAAAATAAAATTAAATTAAATTTTTTTTTAAATAGAATAAAATAAAATAAAATAAAATTTTTTTTGTTAAATATGATTTAATATATGAACTTATTGTCTTGCATTACCTATGAACTTACGATACTGTATGAAATGTTTTTTTTAGTGTGTGAATAGTGTCTCAGGGTTGTGTTTACACCTTAGAGATACTCAGACAATATTAATCCTGTCATCGGACATATGTAGATGGCTGGGTCGAGGCGAAGACGAGGGGTCGGGCCCACTTGGTGCTAGCCAAGACCATCAATATTCGACCGTGCCAGACTTTTGGCTGGGCGCCTCGGCAGGATTGCGACCGTTGTTATTGCACGTGCCAGTGTTGCAGCCAGGAGGTCCGAGTAACCCTAGAGGGTTCAGGGCACATCATCCTCCAATATTCACACAGTGGGGAGGATTCACGCGCACCATTGGTTCATGTAGTCGAGAAGGTGTCTGAGGCTACTGAGATTACCCCGATTAATCTACCAAGATCGACTAGCTGCATTCCAACTAGAGGGTGAGGCCTAAGTATGGTGGAACTGGGCAAAGACCTCTAGAGATCTAGAGGTAATGACTTGGGCAAAGTTCCATGATCTTTTCATGGGCAAGTATTTTTCGGATACTCGCTCTGTCACACAAGGCTCAAGAGTTCCTGAGAGTCGCTGTAATCGCGACCGCATTTATATATGGCTAGATTCGCACGGAGCTAGCCCATGGTTAATGACTACGTAAGGCACTTGACATGGCCAAGGTTAGAGATTCAAGAATGGGCAAAAGTTGTTCATTCAAGTAAGATTGTAGGCTCGCCTATAAGACATGGACTCTATGGTCGTAACCGCCCGACCATGTAGAGAGAGATCGAGATGCTTTGAGCACTCGGGATGCGGGTGTTAGTAGCAAAAGGAAAGGAGAGTCGGGCCTCTAGTTCTCGCGAAAGAAGTAGAGGGCTTTTGTCTCACGTGGGTTCCAGGCGAGGCCATCCGGCCAGTGGACAGATCGGTTGCCGGGCCCAGGGGCCAGGTTGCATGGTGCGGTTACCATTACCACAGCCCTGACATGAAGAGGGATTACCCCTAGAGACAGGGATCCCAAGGTTTCGGGATGGCACAGCCCCGGGCCAACTGTAGGACAGAGATGACATGTCTATTCCTCCACAAAACACGTATAGGCTGCAGGAGCCATTATCGCTCTGTGTGAGCCGCACCGGCACCTCTCGTTACACAGCAGCCGTAAAGGCTGCCATGTGGGTCGAGGCAAAAGATCGAGGCCCATAGGACAGGACGCCGTGGGTTCAGGGGCGTGTCTACGCCATCACACCACCGGCTGAGTCAGCGGATCAGCCAGTTATATAGGGTATGTTCTTGCTATCTCGCCTATGGGCAAGAGTGTTATTTGATTCTGGTGCTTCGCATTCATTTATCACGTGACTGGCCAGGATAGAAGCCGGCTAAGAGGTTGAGGCCTTGGAGGAGCCCTTGTATGTGAGTTCTCCCTTAGGGATTAGGGCGAGGATAGGGATGATATGTCGTGGTTGCGAGTTAGAGATCTCTGAGATTCTACTCACAGTGGATCTAAGGGTCATGAACATGTCGAGTCTCACGCTCATCCCTGTGGATACTAGGCCGACAGCCTTACAAAGTCGCCATCAATCGCAGCGTGAGGGTTACCGCCACACGCAGGGACGGCACTGCGGTTGTATTTCTCGTGGGGACAAGATGATATTTCAGCCCCATACAAAGGTACGAGTCCAGTGTCGTGGACGCTTGGCGGGTTGGCTAGCAAGCCCCACCCTGTGAGGACGAGGTGGTGACCGACTTAGATCTCTCGAGTAGTCCGTGAGTATGAGGATGTTTTTCGTGATAAGCTACCGGATTGCCTCCCACTGCAGGTTGTGGTGACTTCGTATCGAGGTACACTGGTACTGCCATCTCTATGACTCCGCATAGGATGGCACCCGCTGAGACGCAGAACTCGCAGTCCGGGGCCACAGAGCCACTGACAAGGGGGGTTCACAAATGGTACTCTCACCACGGTGCTCCGCTTCGCTTTGTGAAGAAGAATGACAAGACCCTTCGATTGTGCATTGACTAATGAAGGGCTGAATCGTAGTTACGATCAAGAATCGGGTACCATTGCCGAGGATCGATGACTTGTTTGATCGGGGCTGAGAGGAGCCGCCAGTCTAGCCTTAAGATAGACTCTTCTCGTGACTGTTACCACGCCTGAGGGTTAGGAAGACAGATATCCCTAAGACAACGTTCAGGACGCTTTATGGGCACTTTGATTTTACGGTGATGCCCTTTAGATTGACGAATGCGCCAGCGACATTCATGGACCTCATGCATAGGGTATTCCAACCCTATTTGGACTGGCCATCGTAGTCTTCGTGGATGACATTTGATCTACTCCTAGTCAGCTGTGAGCATGGAGTATCACTTGAGGATTGCTTTACATTTGCCGAGAGATCATCAATTACGCCAAGTTCAGTAAGGCGAGTTTTGGCCATCGAGGTGAGGTTTCTTGTAATAATATGGTGTCATCGGGCGTACGTTGACCCCGCAGAAGGTCGAGGCCGTGATGAGTTGGGAGAGGCCAAAGTCAGTCTTCGAGATACGTAGTTTCTTGAGATTGGATGGGTACTACTGGAGATTCATTGAGGATTTCTCCCGATTAGCGGCACCTATGACAAGATTGACCCGAAAGGAGGTCAAGTTTGATTGGGATGACCGATGCGAGGAGGCATTCCAAGAGTTGAAGAGGAGGCTTACTACTGCTCCTATCTTGATAGTCCCGCATGTGGACAGCGTGGCGTATTACGTGTATTGTGATGCCTTGAGGGTCGGACTGGGATGTGTTTTGATGCACCGAGGGTAGTAGCTTATGGTTCCCGCGCCTGAAGAATCATGAGCGTAATTACCTCACACGACATGGAGTTGGCGGTCGTAGTCTTCGCCCAAGATGCAGCGCCACTATTTATATGGCAAACAGTTCGAGGTGTACTCAGACCATAAAATTCTGAAGTATATTTTCACGCAACGGGACCTCAATATGAGGCAACGCAGATGGATGGAGTTCCTAGAGGATTATGACTGCTTCGTCTAATTCATATGCTGAAATTATTCCCAAGCGTAGAAACTAAGGTCGTCAAGCATTATTACTATGGGAGTCCACAGGTCATTTCCACAGGGAGTGGTTTCCTAGGTGATCCTTAGGGATTGCTCTCCAAAGAATGTGCGTTCAAAAGTAAAATCAGTTGTGATTACTGATCGAAAGAACCGACAATTCAACCATTTTAAACAAAGGGTTTAATGATGTGGTCCTTAGTTTTCACTTCACCGCCGATCAGGTAATACCCACCTCTTATTCACAATCTCATCTAGGAGCCATTGATGAATGGTCTTCGACGGAAGATGTAACATTAAAGGCTCTTTTAAGACAAAGAACGATTGAGTGATGACAAACACTTGTTCAAACGATTTGCTTGGACTCTTAGCCTGCATTTGCTATCAAGCACAACATGTACCGAGAGTCTCTCGTTCACACGTTGTCAAGAAGATGCCAAACTAAGGTTTTATAAGATTTCCCGCAAGTGCTTAGCATCGTACAATCCCGTTGAAGCACAATAGAGGAATTGAGGGTGGTTACCTTGATGGAGGTGAGTTTCCACCATTAGAACCCTATCATGGAGGTTTAGAACTCCATTGAAACTGAAGATCGATTCATGTTTGATAAGAAACTATGCATAAATGTGACTTGAGAAATAACACTTCAATTGCAAGATTGGGATATCAAAAGTACATAATCTCGTAAGAAAATACCGAGTTATATGAACTAACCGAAAAGATTACAAGTAATTGAAAACTTTAATCCTAAAGAAAACTGGGTACTCTACTTTATAACCCTAGCAAAAATATGAGAGAAACACTTCAACTGTCTAAAACCAAACCCTAGAATTCAAAAACTGCTCTTCTCTGGCCTTCAATGGGCTTAAATACCATTCTCCTTAGTGATCTCGAAGTAGTGGTCGAAAGACGAGCGTACCCTTGCACCAAGATTGAATTCGCCGTCCTCGCAGATATTGCATGCCGGGTATCGATATCAAAGAAGTGTGGTACCCATGATTAAAAGTGTACTGCACTCCACCGCCTTAGGGTACCGGGGTACCAAAGATAGCAGTACCCCGCATCACGCCCTCACCGCATGCGGGCACCAGACCAGCATGTGTGGGTACCGCACCACCGCTCCGTGGACTGCCTCCTCTTCACCATAAGACTACTCTGGCCACTCGGGACACACGGCTGGTCATCAACAGCAATGATCTACATTTGTTCTCTGAAATCAACCCCTACAAAAATTGTGCACGGGACTCGAAAAACCTGCATACGCATAAAAACACTAGAAACTATCAAAGGCACCTATTCTACACAAAATGAGAGCAAAACATGAGCTGAGGGTATAAAAATCCTCTATAAATGTTGCACTTTTATGTATTCAACAATGACTTCACTTTGCATTACCATCCTTGTAAGGCAAATGTGGTAGCTGATGCACTTAGTCGGAAGTCACGGGGAGTATTGGCTAGTATAGCTTCTCGGGAATGGCGGATGCTCGAGACTGTGGGATAGTTTGGGCTACAATACAACGAGCAGGATCAGGGTACGTTGGGGAGTTTGGTGGCTACACCGTCTCTGTTGAGTAGAGTGATTGAGTCCCAGGGATAAGACGTGGAGATAGTGTCCATCAGGGACCGGGTACAGTCAAGTACAGGTGACGAGGGATGGACCATCCATGCGGATGGTAGTCTTCGGTATAGAGGATGGGTAGTGGTTCCCCAGTTGACCGATTTGAGAGAGGAGATTCTCAGGGAGTTTCACTACTCTCGATTTGTCGTGCATCCAGTGTACGAAGATGTACGAGATCTTAAGTCGCCCGGTACTACTAGAAGCGAAGATGAAGAGAGATCACGTAGAGACTTTGTTAAACCGATGTCTCCGCGTGTCCCGAGTAGGTTAAGAAATTTGAGCACGAGCGCGGGGCTACTAGCCATTGGAGGTGGCGAGTGGAGGTAGAACGCGTCAAGATGGATTTTGTGACCCACTTGCCCACGGACACCGCCCGAGGACATGATGCGGTATGGGTGATAGTGGTAGCTCCGCGAGAAGTAGGCACATTTCTAGCCCCGTCGCGGATGACCTTCACATTGGAGAGATTCACCGGTTGTACATTCGATGGTCAGGCTACATGAATTACCGGTGTATCCATAGTGTCGGATAGAGACCGAGTTCTGGCGCACTTTTGGAAGAGTTTCCAAAAGGCTATGGGCACCTGGTGACCATGAGTGGGAGGCTTTCCACCCGCGAGACCGGATGGTCGGTCGAGAGAGGACCATACAAGTGTTAAGAGGACATGCTGCGGGCATCGTCACGGATCATAAGGAGTGATTAGAAGAGCATTTGCCCTTGAGTGGGTCGCCTACAACAACGATTATCGGTAGTATCTGGATGGCACCATATGAGGCATTGTATGGGAGGCGTACGGTCGCGTTATATTGGGCGAGGTGGGAGAGAGCTCCGTCACTAGTCCTAATCGATTAGAGACACCTCAGGAAGGTGAGCTTGATCTGAAAACGTCTTCTCGTAACGGGCACGTAAAGAGCTATGCGTGTAAGACGTCGAGCCTTAGAGTTCGAGGTTGGAGATCACGTCTTCTTGAAGGTGATGCCTAAGAGAGGAGTGGTTAGGTTCGGCAAGCGCGGAAAGCTATCGTCGAGGTTCATTGGGCCCTTCGAGATACTTTCGAGAGGGAGTAGGCATTATGACGTACCCGGTTGGCTTCTGTGACATGTCGAGTGTCCACAGTGTTCCGCGTCTCCATGCTCAGGGCTACACTCGAGATCCGGCTCATGGTGGACTGGGAGAGATTGAGGTTGACACGGATCGGACCTTCGAGGGAGGACCGGTGTGCATTATGGATAGCGGATCGGGTTTTGCGGCGCAAGGCTGGGTGAGAAATTTGAATGAGGGTGCTTATGGCGGCACCGTGGGTGGAGGAATAACATGTGGACGAGAACCACGATCTGGGACACGATCCTTCTTATTTAGGTGATGAAGGTACGTGGTTTAGTCATTTAATACTTAAATGACTAGTTTACATGCATGGTATAGTGCACGTTACCTTATGCCATGTGATTCGTAGTGATTGTCTGGAGATTTTGAGATGAAATTCCTTTTAAGGAGAGGGAAGATGTAAAACCTGAGAAAAATTCTAATTTTAAAAATGGTAAAATGGTAATTTATTGTCGAAATTTTCTAGATCTCGGATGATGAAACGGACTTCCTTAGTTGGAATCATCTCGCAAAATCTAGCTACCAGAGTCGAATTAAATCTGTTCGAATTTCACTTTGATCACGGGGTGTCGGTGTCGTAAAACGACTTGTGAAAGACATGTGATGTGACAAAGTCACCTACTACATATACCCATGTGACACATGTTGCATGATAGTGAGATGATGGAGATTAATGGGTTAGATTAAGTCATGTGTCAAAAATCCAAAACTTAAGGACACAAATGGAATTTTTGAAAAGTTTAAATGAATAAAACAAAAGAGGAATAGTTTTCTTCTTGATTGGGAAGCACAAAACATGCAGTAAGTGGGAGTTTCAGATTTTAGAGAGAGAGTGTGTGACTTATCTCTAGATTTCCCGGTGTTCAGGCCAGTCGGTTGTGAATGAAATGAAGTCGATCTACGCGGCAAGGGCTACGCGTGGGCACCGATTTTGTGGAGTTTCGACAACTCCAAGAGGTAGGGATCTTTTCCTACTTGGTTTATTCTTTGGCTAAGAGCCATTTTATGGATGGGGATTTGTTGAGGCCTGGAAGGCCGTGTTATCGGTCTCAAAATCTTTGAATCAAGTGAAGAAATCCCTACTTGTGTGGCCGTGAACAGTGCCAACCCAAGGGTTTCACTGTTCACGTGATTGGTTATGTGATTTTGTGTTGTTGAGTGATTCAAAATGAATTGTTTGGATTTGTTATTAGCCCATGTGAGCTAATTTTGGTGTTATTGATTGTGAATTGAATAACATGAATTGTGTGAATTAATTTTGTTAATATATACATGTAAAATATATTAGCATGAATTATTTGGAATTGGCATAATGCATTCCATATGCCTTTGGCGCAGAATGATAGGTGAAAGGTGCATGACACGAAAATGAAAGAAAAGTGAAAATGGTTGTGAAAGGAATTTCGGGAAGATTTTCCCGGTGCCTTGGAGAGTTGTCCAACAGTTCATCTCGGAGGCGAACCCATGATTGTTTTGGAGAATTACCCAGCAATTCGCCTCGGAGGGTTGTTCAATATCTTTACCGAAACTCGGTAGTAAGTTTTCGAGAACAAAAAGATTTTGTTTGAAAAGCGTATTTCTTCGCATTTAGCTTAGGCATGTGTGAGGGTGGTGAGGACTCGAGACATGGGCGGAGCATGTAGACATTCAAGTAGGATCATGTATTTGCTTGAGTGTGATTGTTCAATATTGATATGCGGCTTAGGTGGGGAGTAACCCATGTAGAAAATTATCACTACTGGGCATTGCTCACCCTGTCGAGGGATCACTATTTCAGGTACAGGGAGTGTACAGGAGGACAGCGCTCACTAGAGGCCGCATTTTAGAAGAAAGCCGAATTGTAGCTTTAGTATTTTCATTGTATAACTTGTATTAAAACTCTAAATTTTGATATATGTTTTGGTTAAGAGTATTGTAGTAACTCTTGAACTATTGTTATATAGTTGATATATATTTTGTGAGTATTGATCGTGGGCCCAGTGGCGGGTTTTACTCGCCTGGGACTCAGTGTGAGTCGTTTATGGGAGATTGTTAGGACGGGTTGTACTTTGGGTATAGCTCCGGGTGCAAAGGGGCTACGCCGATTTTGCGTGGTGGTGTCGGTTGCCCGACATCCACAGTATTCTCTTGGAGTTGACGGGTTGTCAACAAGACACCCCGGGATTGGGGCGTCACATGACCAGTGCAATTTTCAAAACATTAAGCGCAACCTTTTTCTTTCTTGGAAACAAACGGTTTATGGGATAATAATTGAAAGTATTAAAAAGAAGGCGATAACACATTCATTATAGAAACTAATCTACATTATACCTTATCAATATATATATAATTTTCTCATGTTTGTTTTATTATGAAAAATATAAAGAAATCAAACATAATCAAAAGATTCTTATATTTTTAAATTTCATGGGCACTTTTGAAAGGGAAAAATAATTTTATTCATTCAAACTTGCAATAGATTGATAGATCTAAGATACAAATTGCTAAAAACCATAAAGGATGATGAAACGATATCTAGGTTAATAGCATGATAAATCGGCGCAAAGCCTACAAATTTTATAATATAGTGACTAGAATATCTTCTCGATTCTTGACATGTTATTTATATGAATTTAATATCTTGATTGATCAGATACTTTGTCTGTCTGAATCACTCTATTTAAATAAACGTTGTAACAAGAAGACAAAAAACATATATCATAACAAGCCTCACGACAAACCAGCGTCACAATAAGACGATGACAAATCAAATATAATAAGGCAATAGCAACACGAAAATAAGATAAAATCTAAATGTTTGTAGAATAACGAAACTTTATTAAACGAAAATAAAAAGAAAAGATGTAGAAGTTTGATTTCAGGCCCGAGAATGAAAAAAATCACCCCTCGTTTCCTTAAGGAAAGGGGTTAGAACAAGATGAGAAAATTAGGGGAAGGTGCCATGGTATTTATATAGAGAGGAACAAATAAAATGAGTTTAAATAAATATATCAAATTAATTTATTAAATTTAAATCTATTTTTTACTATTTTCCACCAAATTTTTTTTCCTTCCATTATTTCTTTTTATTTTTCTCCTTCTTTGAGTTCTTTCCATAGTACTTTTCAGGTTCAAAACAGAACCTAAGTATTTAAAATCAAGTATCTATAATGATATATACTATATCACATTGTATACATAATATTTTTTTTTAAAGTAACACATTGTATACATATTTAAGAAATTAATAAATACTAATTGTAACTTTTATAATAAACTTGATATGTACATTGAATAAATTTATTTTCTAAAAAATATTAATGTTTTGTCCATCATGCCTCTATGAGGTAGGCGTTCAAAGTTTAAATAAGTGGGATATACGGAAAGGGGAGGTTCGGGGTTCGAGTCTTAGGGATAGTTTACTACAGTATATTAAAATGTTTGATTTGTCAAAAAATAAATTTCTTAATCAAACACATCACAAAATTAAGGTAAAAACAGAGAAGAAGATTTATTTTTGAAAGAAAAATGTTTTCTATACCTACCTCATTTATCCTCATTTTACTTGGCTGCTTGCCTTGATTATTCTCATTTGTGTTTGATACGCTCTAGCCTTTTCGACCAATCATCAAATTCATTACGAATATATGTTGGTGAGAGTTTATTCTTAGGAAAATTAGTATTAAAATCCTTAACTTTCCTTGACTTTTCATTTAAATCATGAACAAAAAGATTTATATTTTTAAATGTAGCAACTTTCATAATTTTTGTTTTTATATCTCAAACTTTCATTTTAATTGTATCTCTGGCATCAAGACAAAGTCGTTTTGTTGTGTCATGTTGTACATGGTATATCATTCTTTAAAAAAAAAATCAATTTTATTTATCTTAACTCATCAATAGAAAGTTTAAATAATTAAAGAAAAAATCATTTGTCTTAATTATAATCTTTTTCTTCCTTTAGTACTTTTGAGAAATCAAACATAGAGTTTGCAACCATATGATCAAATCATTGGATATAACATAAAAGATCATATATACCACTTGGCTGCTAAACACTTTTTTTTACATCTATTCATTTGGCATTACAATGTTATAGTATTTTGTTCTTATGGAGACTCGAACCAGGTTCTTTCTTGTGCCTTGCCCAACCCTTACACTGAGCTTAACAAGAATGAAATCCCAAAAGACACAAAGCGAATCGCAGATACCAAACGCATTGGGGGTTTTTTTTTTGTTATTGAAGGTGCGTGCAAGCCTATGATGTTTGAGGTGATAAGAATTAAAGGCTACGAAGTTTTTGTAGAGGTCAATTCCCCATGAACATAGTGACTGCGTACAAATTACACTAAAAACAATCCGAATAAAGCTACGAGGATACAGTTCGAATCCATACCTAGAGATATGTCTGGATTGATCTCAATAAAAATTGATTCGCAACAAATTGCTCGACCCTTCAAGCCTTCTCTGTATTCCCAATCCCGAGCGTTAAGAGGAGTGGGCGCCTTTGGATAGGCGCCTCACAGGGTTTAGAAAGGAAACGATATGAATTTTCTCTCACTCACCAAGAGGCTACCCAACATGGCATATAAATAGGCTACGATAGGGACCTAAAGGCAAATAAGATTTCGGGCTCCCAATATAAATATATTAACTTATTTACATTGATTATAATTCACTCCACTAAAGAATCATAATTGCACTCCCTCACTTATTCGAAAGTATAATTCAAGCCCTTTGTTATTAAATATGACAATCTCCCACATTAAGATTCTGGATACCCGTTGATTAGAATTAAGAATTGCTGCAGTTTTATTTAATCAACATCTGATAATCACCTCGAGACCTTCCACTTAACCTATTTGATATGTCGGATTAAAATCCACCTGCAGGATTTGACATAATCAAAACTTATAAGTATCCTCAAGGGGGTATCATCAATCCAATTAACAGGACATGGATTCCGTTAATAATTTATATTCACTATACAATTAATCTGAGTTATCAACTCAAAGATTATTGATCTATAAAGATCTCACTCTTTATGAATCAAAATATCCAACAATAAATGCACGTGTCTATTAATTATCTCGAGATTAAGAGTAATAGTATTCAAAATGACCATGAGGTATTAATTATTTTATGTGATAGTATAAAATAATTACCCCAAATTGGTCCCGTTCAATACACACGAGTGTACTAGCACAAAAAGTTGGAACTAAGTCATTCCCCGTAGTCAAGATAGACCTACTGAAGTCTTGTGCTACAATCTTATCAATGGTATGTCAAATTCCATTTAGACTATGAACCAATAGCTTATATTCCACAAGAACCAATGATTTGATCTTCTGTGCGTAAGCCGAACTCTACACACCAAATCATCTACTATATATGTAGAATAAAAGACACACATGCATGATATTTAAATACAAACATAGCTCATATAGATTCTCATTAAAATAAAATAACATAATTTTATTAAAATAAAATAAACATCCATAACAATAAAATGGCTTTTGGTATATATAGCCCTAACAGTTTTACCCTACTACCAAGTTATTCCATTGTATCATTATATGTCTTTATAGGAACTTTCACTTTTTCTTTTCTCCCACTTGTTTGCTGAGATGCATATCATTTTTCTTCGTGATCAAATGTAGAAGTGATTAGTGGGTTTAGGAATTCTTGGCTTCACTTTTAAATATATGACTTAAGTCGTGCGAGAAGTCATGTGGTTTGAAAGCCCTTGATGTTGAGATGTGGTTCTAAATATTTTTAAGAAACATGCTTTTAGACATTTATTCTTTGCATTACATCGTTGTAGTATTTTGTTTTTATAGAGGTCGGGCTCGGACCTCCCGATGCAACATCCTTCTTTTACCATTTGAGCCAAGCCTCAAGAATAGAAACGATGAAACATTTTGAACAATATTTTTGGAGGATGGTCTCAATTTTCTTTGTAGTTAATACATTTAATTTATTTCTCATTTTAAAAGGTTTTATCATCTATAGACATACACTAGGTTTTGCCTTTACATTCATTTCAAAGTCATTTGCTAATAGAATTGATTTGATAAAAGACTTTTTGAGAACTATAATTTGGAAATCTAACCCTTCATCAATTTTTGGCTTCATTTGGACAAAAATACCCTCATTGTTTTCTTGTAAAAATAACTATTTCTATTCAAAGATATATGTAAATACATGAAATAGCTAAGGGTATTTTTGTTCACAATGAGTCATTCTTCAAGGAAAAACATAGAGGATGTTAGTTTTACAAATTTTGAGTTATTTGAGGTGTTTTAACCAACTATTTCTTGCTAATATGTGTATTTTAATGATCCATGTGTGAGATTCAAAGACTCACTCATCTTTTTGAAAAAAACGAGTGGACTCTAACTCGACCCTCAATTAAAACTCATTTCTCAATTACCAATTTCCTGTGAGAATTGTTGTAGGCCGTGATAATGCATGCATATCATGTCGTTATCACCTAATTTATCTTTGTAAAATTTTAGTACTAAAGATTTCGTCATTCGAGTTTCAAATTATTTTAAAATTAGTAGCCTCATTTATGAATCTACTCATCGGTAGTGTTCAGCATAGATATTATTTATCTAGTGAATTTTAAATTGGAAAAATATAATATTATCTAGATTTTTTTTTTTTTTTTTTTTTTTTAGAATAATATGTGTGTTTGAATTGGTTTCCAACTGAATTCTGCCCAGCTAATTTGGACCTCCTCCCATAACCATCCTCATGAAACCAGGATTTTCAAACTGGAACCTCTTAGGTTGACTTCACTGTTGTTGTGATCTGGATTCAAAGAAAATTGGCAGATGGTTAGACTCCGAGGCCTCAATACTATAAACAATTATGTAACCATGGCTCGATCAAAACGTTCCTCTGCCCATTCTAGAGAACCTCCGGACTTCTCCCCATGTAAACTGATATCCCACCATGCGTAAGTCCATTAAACCACACGCCTCTGTTGCTTCAGAAAAGTAACCAATCAACCAGTTTGGATGACAACATCGCCCCTTGGTGTGCCAAGCCCATAAATCATTGTAGTTCCCAACGCAGCACCAGGGGAGGGAGGAGGATTGAGCAAGAGGTTGTAACAAAAGTCATGATTCTCTTCTTCGTTGTCGTTCAGGGTACCCATAATAGCCTGTTAGCCTCCTTGGCCTTGAAGCTCCCATTATCCATTGCCAAATCTGTATAATTTCTAGAAGAACCTTAAGATCCGTAATGAATTTCTCCTGCTATAACATAACAAGGCCCCATTATGGCCTTCACTACTTATCATTGACATCCCTCCATCCGGAGCAGCTCCCAAATAACGTCCACTTTACTTGCATCAATTCCCACAGCAGTTCTAAACACGCAATTCATGTGCCGAATTGGGCATGGGAACCAGAGCCACCGAATGTCCATTTTTGGCTGACAACTCATAGCTTCCATGCTCCTGAACCAGGTCCTAAGAAGCCAACGCTATGAGGCTGGATGGCCTCCTCTAACCTTCAGCGTTTTGGATCCAATATAATAAGCCCACGTTCAGTGGGAATCAAATTGACATGAGAACCATCTAGGGCAGGCCCACTTCCATAAGCCACCCCTTGTCTTTAGAAGTTGCCCTAGCAGTAGTGGTAGTTATAGCCTGATCATTGAAAGAATTCTCACCGTTATCTCCCACTTGCATAATGATTGACATATCGACTTTCATCGAGACCACAGTGGAACCAAGGCCGGCCCAACAACAGATATAAAAAGCTGGGCTTTATTTATTCGAAAGGCCTGATTTTAAACATTTATAAATAGCTCGTATGCAAGCTAAGCGTCAATTATTTTAGGCCCATAATCCAATTTCAACATTAAATATCTAAAAAAATGAGCGATAAAAAATAAAAAAATAAAAAGCGAAAGAGTCATGTCGACCCTTAAAATATCAAAAGGATCAAATCGCTACTTTAAATAAAAATAATAACACTAAAGATAGAAGACCTCATTTAGAAGTATCGCTTTGAGGCCCCAATTGTCTTGAGCCACCTGAGTGGAACCCCGACTCCTCCTCTTCTGACCCAGGCCCACGGGGCTGTTTGGAACCATCGCTCTCGGCACCCTTGCTTGATTGGAGATCGTCCATTAGAAGCCTTCATCCAGAGAGCCATAGGGTTTGACATTTATCACGGATGATCATAGATCTTCTTGGACTTAGATCAGCATGCCCTAAACATCCACGAGATAAAGCGAGAGGTTGTGAGTCTTTCATACCGAAACTCCACCCATATCTATTTCACTATCTGGTTTCTTTAACCTCATCCTTCGTTTTAAAGATTTCACGACCTCCATACTAACACGTTTTAAGGTTGTAGTTGTTAGGCCCTTTTTATGAGCACTAAAACTCATCACAAGTGTACGGATTGTACAAGTAATATAAACTCAAAATTAGAGCCTAGATATCAAACCCCTGAAGGAAGGTTTAAATGAGGATTAAGTACCTCGATTACTCAAAAACTTCACTATCTGAGTAGTGAAATGATTTGGGATTGTTGATTTCTTAAAGAAGAAACTATGCTAAACTAAAAACTAAAATAAAATTGATTCTTGAAAATTAGCAAGTAATTGGATTGAATTATAAGAAAAGCTGAGCTGGTTGCTTCTATTGATGTAATTGAGATTTCTACCCTTAAGCGCTAATTAGGTTGAAATAATCTTATACTTGTCCAAGGAGACCGATATGAGGGTTACACTTCGTGTCCTCTCATTTCTCCCGCTCTTCCTGCATTCCTCCATACTGGGTCCATCTAGATCATAAAGTATGATACTGTTATATGGCGGGTCATAGTGGTCATCTTTCAGTCTATACAATAGGGTTACCCGGGCTATGCTTGAATCGATCACCTCTCAATCCATACAATTCTTACTTAACATTTGTTGATGCTCCTCCTAATAAAATCCATCTAGTACTAAGCATTCCTAATTCTCAAGACTTCTTTGATTAGGTTAAATTGATTTAATCAATTGCATAACATCAGAAGGTATGGGTTAAGGCTTAATGGTATACTTCTAGCTGTCACTCTGGAAACCCTTTGTGCTCTTTGACTTAATCTTACTTCCCAACATATACCAATTAGATAAAATCATTGTAATCCGAATAACTACACCAACAAACATCGGTCTGAACCCGAGATCCACAAAATCGTTCTAGAAAATGTATAAATTAAACATCAATATTAACAACCAGCCCTAAAGGAAAGTTTAGCCACTCATATCAGCCTCAAAACCCAACAAAATCATGTCTAAACTAAACATAATGCTGAAAGATTAAGAGAGAGAAAAGAATTTAGGGATTCAAAACAAATGTAAAGTAGAAGTCCTCAAAAACTCTACTCCACTGCTGCAAAAAGTCCTATAGCATCTGGATCTTCCAACTCAACTCCAAAAACAAGATAAAAATCAAAGAAATCTAAAAACCCTAAGTCTAACCCTAGAGAGAGAGAAACCCTAAAAAGGAAAAGTTCCCTCTCCAAGTTCACCCCCCTTAATTATTATTACACATATAGTATTTATACTCTTGGAAGATGGGCCAATGATGGGCTAAAAATGGGTCTATTTTTTTCCCAGCCTGCGATTCTTCCCTACGGCAAAGGCTTCTTCGTCGTGGAAAAGCCACGTGTCTCATTTTGATGTGGTCTTCCTTTACCATGGCGAAGTGCTGCTTCGCAGTGGCGAACCCCTTCGCTATGGCTTCAATGCGGCAAACTAGAAGCTATACTTGAATCATGTACTCTCCTTCGTTGCAGCGAGCTTTTGTCTTCGCTGTGGTGAACTCCTTCCCTGCGGCAAAGGATGGGTTCGCTACGGCAAACCAGTAGCTTCAATTCTGGCCTACTTTAGCTTCACCGTGGTGAAGCTTATTCTTCGCAATGGCGAATTCTACTTTGCTTGATTTCAACCCTTTCTTTGCTTGATCTTTCCATTAATACCTGCAAAACATCAATGAATGGGGGATTAGAGCCTTCTTTACAGATAATGGTGTGAATCTAGCATTTAAGTTGCATAAACACATGAAAAACAAACTAAAAATGCTAACAAGATTCACACTTGACAGGAGTCACGAACTCAGATTTTAACTACTTTAAAAACCGTAGTCACCCATTACTTTAAAGAGTGAACGGGAGGTTTTGAGAGAAGAAATCTTTGAAAATAAAAAGAATGTTATTTTCCTTATAAACTATGTCACTCACTGAGATTATTATCTCACATTATTGTTTTAAATCTGTTCCCTAGGTCTAGATAGTTCGTAGGGCTTATTTCGTGCCAGATTCGACACTGCTCTTTCCGTCACAGTTGCCGTACACTATCGCATCTATCTGTTTTGTTTTTGTTGTATTGGACTTATTCATCTCTACTTGTACCTCTAAATTCACAAATACTCTTAGAATGCTCACGATGTTCATTATTGAACTTTTATAAGTCCTTATCTATATATCTTAATTGGGTCTTTTATATGTAATTAGGATATTAAATTAATGCATGTGTTTCTTCCCTCAGCAAGTGGAGTTCCATAGTATCTTCCCTAGGGATCGATGCGGTGGGACTTCACTAGAAAGCGGAGATTCACCGGGAAATCCCGGGAGGTATCCGGTCGAGATCTGTCAGCTTATTATCGAGTTCTAGGTTTCTAAATTCCTTAGGGTTGTGCGTTCTTTATGCAACTCATCCGATGTTTGTATACCTTCCTAACCTTATCCTTAGAAATTGATTATGTTCATTTTTTCTTGGAATATAGTTCTTCTTCCACGATGGCATAAAGTTGTGTGAATTACAGACGGTTGAATAGGTCACCATTAAGTAACCCGATATCCGCGCGCCGGATTGATGACTTATTTGATGACTCGAGTGCCAGAGTGTTCTCGAAGTGACTTGGTCGGTCCCATCGATTAAGGATTAGGGAATTGGACATTCCTAAGACGGCATTCAAGACGAGATATGGGCGTTATGAGTTTCTAGTGATGTCTTTGGACTCACGATACTTGGCGGCTTTCATGGATTTAATGAGCGGGTCTTAGTCCATGGCAGACCCGGTTTGTCATTGTCTTCATCGGCGATATCTTGGTGTATTTCGAGGGCGGGATTTGGAACATGAGAGACATTTGGGTTTGGTGTTGCAGACTTTAAGGCAATACCAGTTGTATGCCAAGTTCAGCAAATGTGAATTTTGGTTGGGCCGAGTGGGGTTTCTCGGACATGTATTTTCTGCTGATGGCATTCATGTGGATCCTCATAAAGTAGAGCGTTAGCCGTGGTATGACCAACTCGTGTGAAGTGCGGAGTTTCCTAGGATTAGCGGTGCAGCGAGGTTCATAGAAGGGTTCTCAAAATAGCGGGGACCACTTCATTGTTTGACTAGGAAAGGAGATTGAGCCAAAAGGTAAGAGTTTTTGGTTTGATTCTTGTAAATGGTTCTTTTCTAGGGTTTGGTTGGGGGAACTTCTCTAACCTAGATTTGAAGGATGGGAGCGTAAAACCTAATCCTTGGTTATTTGTGTAGATTTAGATTTTGTTTAGGGGATATGATTCATAGTTTCTCTCTTTTTTTGAGAGTTAGGTTCATCCCCCAACCTTAGATTAGTTAAGTGATGAGTTGGCAAAACCCTAGATTCTTGTTTAAGGTGTGTTTTGGAAGATGTTTCGGGTTGAATAGAGTGGTTTCGATGTGTGTTTGAGTGTTTGGGTTGAATTGGTTGGAAACTTATGGAAAAAGTGGGGAAAATCATAAATTCTGGGCATTTTTGTGGGCTGGATTTTTCTATTATGGCCAGTGTTAGTATTTTGGCCATAACTTGATCATTTCTGCTCCGAATTAAGTGATTCAAAATTAGGTGTATGAAACTAGACTTCCAAGGAGCACAAATATCCACGAAATATGTGTGTCAAATTTGTAACCCATTGGACCCAAAGATTCATTCAAAAGTGAGGTATGTTGGGTAGGACATATCACCAGTTTGGGTGCTCGGTGGGTGATTCAATTGGAAAAAGAACCCTTAGCTATCTTCAAAATGCAGTAATATGGAGATAGGAATACAAGAGGTGTTTTATGTTGAGTGTGTTGTTTGTGTAACCCTAATAATGAGTTTTAAATGTTGATCCTAGTAAGTGTAAGAGAGAGTGCACTTGGGGGATCAAGGTTTATGTTGGAAGGTATAAGGATATATGTGAGTCGAGTGGTGATAAAGTAATAGACCACTTGAGTAATTTTTATGTGACACGGATTGTGAGAGGCTAAGGAATCTTATGACTTGTTATTTGCAAACCCTTTGGAGTAGCCTCGGGTTTTGACTTCCTTGGGAGACTTGCGGACTTTTGAATCTAAGGAAGGTAGGGGATCTTATAACCTTCTCTTAGCATGCGTGGTTTTGATGTTGTGGGAGTGTACCATTCCATGCTTTGAGCGCGCATGATTTTCTAGATATATATAAATGTATATTTTTATATATATGGAAATCTTTGAAATGGCAGTACATGTTTTTTTAAATATCCATGTGGTTGAATCTTTGTGAAATTGTTTTAAAGCGCCAGCGTAGGTGCGAGATTATTGTGAGGAGTCGGGATTGATGTAGTGGACACTTGGGTTGATGACTAGTCCACGGGTTGTAGTCGGAGAAAGGTCACGGATATCTGGGATGTGGGCATATCCCGCCCAGTGGTAAGTCCCGGCAATTGTCGTTACGGGATGATCGGTGAATCCACTGGTGAAAGCACAAAAAGAGTCAGCGATGAGGGGTTGAGATGGTGGTAGTATTGCATTCATGTGTTTCCATCATCAACTATTATCGTAAAATGCTCATGTTTGAGATATCTTGAATTATGTATAAATTGAAATGTTTTATGAGCATCGCGTTAGGGGATTCCTCACCAAATTTGTAAACTCCACCCCCATTATTTCCCTCCGCCTTAGATGTGGAGTCTGAGACCGGTGTGTGACATGAAAGTTGGACCTGTAGGGTTTTTGAGGATGGAAAGATTGTATGCCAACCTTAGCTTGTTGGTGGTTGAGCATACGTTTTGATGAATATTTAGTGTTATGTGGATATTCTTAAGGATCTTGAATATGCGGACAAACGTAGAAAGGATCTTGAGTTTGAGGTCGAGGATCGAGTATTCTTAAAACTCTCTCCTTGGAAGGGCGTGGTACGCTTTGGGAAGCGAGGGAAGCTAAGTCCTCGCTACATCGGACCTTTTGAGATTGTTGAGAGGATAGGTCCAGTGGCCTATAGATTAGACTTGCCGAAGGAGCTTTCTCGAGTCCATAATGTTTTCCACATCTCCATGCTCGCGAAATATCTCGGATCCCTCACATCAGTAGTAGAGGCCATAGGAGATTGAGGCGAGGATGACTTATCCTATGAGAAAGCGGCCCGGTCTCGGTCTGGGTAGAAGAAGGAGCCGCAGCAAGACAATATCCTTAGTGAAAGTCCTTTGGAGAGAAACCACCTAGTCGAAGAGTCGACTTGAGAGCGGGAGGGTAGCGGGAGCCCGGTACCTCGTCTCTTCCATGACCGCGGTCACAATTTCGTGGACGAAATTTTTCTTTAAGGGGGGTAGATTGTAATGACCCGCACCAAATAATACAAGTTTGTAACACGTTTGACCAAGTTTGACTAAGTTTGACCAGATTTGACTAGGTTTGACCAACACTTAGTATGGACCAAAGTTGACTTTTTCAAGGATGAATAATTTTGGGTTGACTAAGACACCATTTCGTAGGCCCCATCGATACGAGTTCATGGAGCGGGTTGAGCGTCAAATCCGGAACTACGGATAAAAGTTATGACCCCGGTAAGTTCAAACAGCAGCATTTTTATTAGTGTCAAAAGGCGCATGGTTTTACTGAAGCGACCACTAGGCCCTATAAACATAGTTTTGCGTGCCAAATGAAACCCTAGCCCCAAAACACTCATCTTGAGCTCTAAAACCCTAGAGAAATTCTCCAAAACATGTGGACCCGAACTGGGTCATTTTGAACCACTTGCGAGCCGTCGAGTTTTGGGCCGTGGGAGGCGTCACCGGCCACCCACCTTGCACACGCGTCGGCCAGGGAAGTGCGCCACCTCCGAACGATCACGCCGGCCAAATTTCACCGCCAGCCGCGCCCAGGACCTGCTGGATCGGGCCCGGCAAAGTGGCCGGCGATGCCAGGTGGGTCCTTGGACGTTTCTTGATTTTCCAGCCATTTCCAGGCCATTCCGGCCAACCCATACCTCCCTCCACCATTTTGGACCCTCTGAACTCATTCCGTGGTCCCTTTTTGCGGTCCTCACCGTTTGAAAGATGCGATAAAAACAAAGTTTGTCGTATTGGAATGTGAGTTCCGGCCACCGGCAACCTTTTGACCAAGGTGAGGGTACTGATGTTTCTGGTCTCTTAGGCTTTCCATTGATGTGGTTTATGAAATTTTGAATGTCGTTTGGTTAGTTTTTCCATTTTTAGGTTGTTTCGAGTAATTACCGAGAAGTTTGGACTTAAATAGAGTACCAATTGGTCAAGTTTGGCAAAATTGAAGTTGGATTAGTGAAATTGGATGTTTTTATGAATTATTAGATGGATTGATTTCGAAATTAGCTTCGGGCGGCGCGATTTTGGTATCGGGCGCATAGAGCGTAGTGTATAGTAGGCACATCATGGAGTCGAGTGTAAGGGTTCATAGTTAAAAATTACGCGGGGCCTTAGGGGCATCCAATGTCGTTAGTTTCCAGTGTGGAGCCTAAGTGGTATTTTATTTATATTACAGGGGCACTCCGTGGCCCAGGGAGACAATCTGCGGGATGACAAGGCGGCGTCGTAGTCGTGAGTGGTTTATATGTTTTAAATGATTTGAGGTATTATGTTGATATATCTATTGTGATTAAATATTTTTACATATATACTGTTTTGATCAAATGGTTGGTTGCATACAAATGTGATTATCGGTCTCATATAAAACAAGTTATCATTTCATGTGAATTTTGTCAACATTTTAAGCGTTTGGAAGTTATGCGAGTTCGTGGATGAGTGCGTAGTATTTGGATATTTTGGAGTGCGTGGATTGAGTTGTAAACCACTTTGAAAAACTATTGTTTAAAAGAAGAATGGATCTTGAGATTTTTGTGGAATGACTACGTCTGATATTGTTGGGAAAGTACATGTGAGTCGGGAGCGATTTTATTAGTTGCCGCGTGATGGCGGGTTTACTCGGAGGTTTGTGCCCGCGTGATGGCGGGTTTACGGAGGTTTATTAGTTGCCCGTGATGGCGGAGATTTACGAAGGTTTGTGGATTGCCGCGTGATGTGGTTCACGGAGGTTTATTAGGTGCCACGTGATGGCCAGGTTTACCCGGAGGTTTATTAGTTGCCACGTGATGGCCGGGTCTGCCTGGAGGTTTATTAGTTGCCACGTGATGGCCGGGTGTAACCACAGGTTTATTAGTTGCCACGGTGTCGTGAGGTCGTACTAAACGGTTTTATGATGGGTACATGGTATAGTACGTTGTTGATTTCTGAATATGGTATAACTATTTTAATACATATGGTTATGGTGCATTTCATAGTTATTTTATTACATGGTGGCTATACATGTTTTATGAATGGCTTTATGTTGTGTACAGTTCAGATTATAGTTTTCTTAACATTGTGTCGGCTAAATTGTTAAGCATGATTTACATATGTTGGACTTGGGGTAAAGTTGGGTTTTGTGAAATGTTTCTAAATGGGGAACCTTTTAAAGAGTGAACGGGAGGTTTTGAGAGAAGAAATCTTTGAAAATAAAAAGAATGTTATTTTCCTTATAAACTATGCCACTCACTGAGATTATTATCTCACATTATTGTTTTAAATTTGTTCCCTAGGTCCAGACAGTTTGTAGGGCTTATTTCGCGCCAGATTCGACACTGCTCTTTCCGTCACAGTTGTCGTACACTATCGCATCTATCTGTTTTGTTTTTGTTGTATTGGACTTATTCATCTCTACTTGTACCTCTAAATTCACAAATACTCTTAGAATGCTCTGATATTCGTATTGAACTTTTATAGGTCCTTATCTATATATGTAGTGGGTCTTTTATATATAATTAGGATATTAAATTAATGCATGTGTTTACTTCCCTCCTTAAAGTGGAGTTCCACCGTATCTTCCCTAGGGAATTCGATGCGAGTGGGACTTCACTAGAAAGCTGAACTCACCGGGAAATCAGGGAAGTGTCAGGTCAGATCTGTCAAAAACTCTAAAAGGGAAAAGCTCCTCTCGAGTTCACCCCCTTAATTATTATTACCATATAGTGTTATACTCTTGGAAGATGGGCCAATGATGGGCTAAAAATGGGTCTATTTTTTTCCTAGCCTGCGATTCTTCCCTACGGCAAAGGCTTCTTCGTCATGGAAAAGCCACGTGTCTCAATTTGATGTGGTCTTTCTTTGCCATGGCGAAGTGCTGCTTCGCAGTGGCTAACCCCTTCGCGATGGCTTTAATGCGGCAAACTAGAAGCTATACTTGAATCATGTACTCTCCTTGACTGCGTGAAACTTTTATCTTTGCTGTAGTGAACTCCTTCCTGCGGCAAAGGATAGGTTCGCTAAACAAACATTAGCTTCCAATCTGGCCTACTTTAGCTTCAGTGGTGGCTTATTCTCGCAATAGCGAATTCTACTTTGCTTGATTTCAACCCTTTCTTTGCTTGATCTTTCCATTAATACATGCAAAACATTAATGAATGGGGGATTAGAGCATTCTTTATAGATAATGGTGTGAATCTAGCATTTAAGTTGCATAAACACATGAAAAACAAACTAAAAATGCTAACAAGATTCACACCTGACAGGAGTCACCAACTCAGATTTTAACTACTTTAAAAACCGTAGTCACCCATTACAGTTTTTGTGATGTGGCAACAATCGCACTAGTTTGAGCATTATTTTAAAGCATGTATTATTTGGAATTTAAAAAAAAAATATTTGTGGGACAAAGCTCTAAGTTCAACTCAGCCATTTTCTTCTTCTTCACTCATTCCCTCGTTTTGTCCTACACCACACCGCCATCAAGAAGATTCCTCCAAGACTTCCCAGAAGCTTCTCACCCTCAAATCAAACATCACTTTTATTTCTAAATATCAGGCAATAAAATCCAGCAAAACATGACCCCTCAAGCATTTCCGTATATATATCCAGCTCAAGATTGAAATGTGGGAGAAGCAACATCCACAACTTCAAGGGAACATGCAATTCATAGCCCACTCTTTACATGCATCTTGGCGAAACTACTAGATTCACAACATTGGCCAAAACTAGAACATCTAATTGGATTTGTTTCAACGAGTCTCAAATTCTGCAACATGATAGCCTACAACACCCTGAAGGAAATCCTGAAAATCACGAATCCATTCTCATTAAAATATCTTTTAAAAGAAAAAATAACTCCATCAATAAATGCTGAATGCTTTGATTTATTTTCATTTATTTCATAGGAACAAACTTTGAACTTTATGTTTAGTGTATGTGCATATATTTGAAATCACCTTCCTTTTAATCCTTAATCAATAACAGGATTAAAAACCCATAATAAATAAGGCAATATGCTAAAAAGTGTGCAGATTAGTTCCAATTCAATTCTATTAACATGACCGGAAATCCTATATGGGAAAATCCTTAATTTATAACCATGCATATCTGATTCCCGTTCTGAGATTAAAACAGATAGCCCTTGTATAAAGAACGTCATGCACTATAATGATCACTAAGGCAAATTCAACGCTTATCTCAGACAAAGCAAATCGCAGATACCAAACGCATTGGGGTTTCTTTTTGTTATTGAAGGTGACAAAAGCTTATGATGTTTGAAAGTGATAAAGGGTAAGGCTATGAGGTTTTACCCTACTAACAAGTTATCCCTATGTATAATTAGATGTCTTTATAGGAACTTTCCCTTTTCCTTTTCTCCCACTTGTTTGCGGATATGCATTTCATTTTTGCTTCGTGATCAAGTATAGAGTGATTAGTGGGTTTAGGAGTATTCTTTGGCTTCATTTTTTTAAATCTGACTTAAATTTGAACTGAAGTCATTGTTTAAAAATATGGTTTGAGCGTTTATCAACTTTTGCATTACATGGTTGTAGTATTATGTTAGCATAGAGACTCGGCCTGGGACCTCCTCGCAGCATCACTCCTTTACCGGCAGGCGGACCTCGAGGGTAGAGAAACGTGGAGGCATTTGTTTAGGTCCTAAGTAGGATCCTTTTATTTATTAACTTTGAATGCTAAGTTATCTTTTAAAGTTTTAGCATTTTTATTCGGTATTTCTATTGATTGTATTGCTAACCTCAATAAATAAATTTATGTCTTTTAAAAAAATGTTATTTTTAGAAATTATTACATCTAGTAATAAATGAATGTAACACATATTAATCAATGAAATGTAAGACAATCTTATTTATTTTAAAATTAATTTTCTAATGAAAAATTAGAAATGGTTTGATTTTATAGATAACACAAACAATAGTTTTTATAACACAATGAAGACATTTTAGATTTTTTTTTAAACTATATTTTAGATTCTTGAATGAATTAGACACATTATCATTTTACATATATAAGGTAACAATAGCGTCATTTTGAAATAAAATCGGGATATTATAAAGTTTAGTTTTCTAGTCAAAATTTACAAAATATGATGATATGTAAGAATAAAGGAAAATTAGTATTAAATCTTAAACTTTCATGACTTTAGTATTTAAATCGCGAACAAATAGTTTGCTTTTTAAATATAGCAATTTTCATGAATTTTGTTTTTATATTCCAAACAAAACTCCGAACCTTTACCCTGTCCAAAGTGGCACAATGAAAAGACGCCGTTTTAATGCTAAAACTACCATTAAAATGAAAGTTGGGAATATAAAACAAAATTCGCGAAAGTTGTTATATTTAAAAAAGCAAACCTTTTGTTGAGTTTAAATACTAATTTTCCCGATAATAAACTTGTATATATTATAAAGAGTTTTGTGATTGGGAAAAAAGGTATGGAA
Organism: Tetrastigma voinierianum; assembly: GCA_016808115.1. Lineage (NCBI taxonomy): Eukaryota > Viridiplantae > Streptophyta > Magnoliopsida > Vitales > Vitaceae > Tetrastigma > Tetrastigma voinierianum. The sequence continues at coordinate 200,290 of JAEQBH010000292.1, forward strand.
AACATTTTTCTTTTCCAAAAAATAAATTTTCTTTGCTGTTTTTACCTTTACTTTTGTGATGTGTTTGAGTAAGAAAAAAAAAAATTTTACATTTTAATTCTGATGTGATAAATTGCCCCCACGAGACTTGAACCTAGACCGCTCTCTACTTTATGTCTACTACCCAAATGTTAAACGCTTTATCAAATAGGTTAGGTATGATGGGCAAAAAAATAATATTTTCTTAAAAATAAAAGTTATTACTATTCTTGCATGTCAAGTTTTATTATAAAAGTTACAATTACTTTTTTTGTTTTTTGAAGTAATATTCATTGATTTCTTATATGCAATGTGTTTTGTTTAAAAAGAAATAATGTATACATTGATATGAATATATTTATTATAAATACTTGATTTTAAAAATGTAAACTCGTTTGGGCAGAGAAGGACTAAGTACTCGAAAAGGAGAAAAAAAAAGGAAAATTGAAGGAAAGAAAAGCTGAGGAAAAACTAAAAATATATTAAATTTAATAAATTGGCGTTTTATATGTTTGTTTAAACTCATTTATTTGTTCTTCTCTATTATATAAGTATCATAATTTGCCCCTCCTTCATTTTTTTCTCATCTTGATATCTTCTAGCCTTTTTTTCCTCAAGGAATGGGGTATTTTTGGCAATTCTTAGCTTGGAAATGTTCATCTACATCTCTCTTTTATTTTCTTCTTTCGTAAGTGGTTCTTCCATAGTTTAGAGTTATATCTTGTTTTCATGTTGTCTCCATCTTATTATGGCATTTTGATTTGTGATAAATCTTATTCTGACGTTTGAAACACATTGCGATGCTTGTGAGGCATTTGGTTTGTCAGTCTGCTTATACATGAGCATGATGATTTTCTATCATTCAGTTAAGTGCTCTATTTGTGGATTGTTCTTAATGTGTAAAAACAGATTCGATCCATCGAAGATATCGATTACACAAGTAATATGTTGAAAAACTAGAGTAGTAGATATCCTAGTCACTATATTATCAAATTTGTAAGCTTTCTACTGATTTATCATGCTATTACCTTGGATATTATTTCATCATCTTTTATGGTTTTGAGTAATTTTTATCTTGGATCTATTGATCTATTACAAGTTTGAATCAATAAAATTATTTAGGAAATTTAAAAAGGGAAAAGGTGCAAAAAATCCCCCAATGTTGTACTCGATATCCCACTTACACTTTGAACTTTTTTTTCGGTCTAAAGAGACCCTTACAATTTACTCCTATAGCCAAAATTAGTCTCTATCGTGACTCAAAATGTTAAAGTGGTCAAATGTTAAATTAACGCTAAGTGTCGACGTGACACGCGGTAATCCACTCTCTATCTCTCTTCTTTCATCTCTTCTCTCTCCTCTCTCTTCCATCTCTCTTCTCTCCCACTCCTCTTCTATCCTCTTCTCTGCTTCAGATTTGCACACAAACCCATACAACTATGTGCTTGACCCATCCACTTTTCCCATCAAACGCCGCCTAAACCATTTTTTATTTTATTTTTTAACTTTCATTTTTATTAAACTTTATTTTAGTTTTAAAATATAATAAATAAAATTCAAAAATTATTTTTATTTAAATCTACTAAAAAAATTTATTTCAATTTTAAAATCTACCAAATAAGAAATTCAAATTTTATTTTTTAAATATAAATAAACTATTCATTATTTTAAAAATATTTTAATTTTATATAGTATTATTAAAATAAATTATATTTTAATTAAAATATTTAATATCTTCAATATAAATATATTTGTTTATAATAATTAATATAATAAATAAATAAATATTAACATTTTAAATTATAAGTTTGATTTTTAAAAAAAAAAACTCATCCATTGATATCTATCAAATTTGTATTAACTTAATACTTTAAAATATATTAATTTTTAAATAAAAATATTAAATATTAAATCTCATCCATTTAAAATAGATTACATTTTAAATATATAATATAAATATTCAAAATGATGATGCCTAAAATAAAAGTAGCCCATAGGCATAGAACACAGGCCTTGAAAAGGGTTGGCATCCTCCATGGGTAAATAGGAAAGAGCCTCAGGTGAACTGCGACCATAATGATGTCTTGTTTCCCCAGGCTTAAGGTCAAAACTAAGCTCGGTGGGCGGCGCGGCGAGGTTAATCCGTTGGCCGTCGGTTGAGCCATAAGAAAGAAAGCATTCCATATTATTGAAGCGGAGTAATAATTAAGGAAAGAAGGATCCCCCATGATTACGACCTTCTAATTATCCTCTAAATATTAGGTTAGCGATAAGGAAGAAAAGATCCCCTACCCGATAGAGGAGGGCGTCATATCATCATCGACAAGGAAAGTCATGGCGATCATCTACACTATAAATATAGAGCAATCCCTGACAAAGATGCGCCGATCATAACGCCATCAACGATTTGAATTCTCCTTTCCGCAAGTAACCTCGTCGGACCATCCTTTCACTTTGTAGGTTGCGGAGTTATTCGATCGGTAACTCGTCGGCCCCACAACTCCTATAGGCTCATTGTGTCGAAGAAAAGACTCCATCGGTTTAGTGCCGTTTGTGGGAGCGATTGTTCCTTTACAAATAAAGCGATTTCTCGATGACCCGATGGGTATCAACTCAAAACATGAAGCGATAGTCACGCCAATCCCAGGGATGCAAGACCAACAAGATAGCGTCGGCGGTAGGCAGCTAGGGAGCGTTCTCGGAGCTCTCCGTGCTTTAACAGTAATGAGATGGAAGCCCTCGAGTCTCATCGATGGCCTTCTTTGAGGAGTAGTTAGCGAAAACCTATGAGCGAGTCACGGCGACCACGGGGTGAACAACAGGGCCATGGAGGTCGCGATACCATACCACGGGAGGAGCAACAACATCTCGGCGCCCCTTGAGACGATGATGGAAGAGGAGAAAATAGCCAGACCAGAGGGCATGATCCCAAACGTACCCCACGGAGACTATCGAAATGAAGGAACGCTTGACAGGGACGATGGAGGTGAAGAGCCAACCCCTTGTCAAAGAGGAAAAGATGAATGATCTTGGGAGCAGCGGTTCTAGGATATCTAACAAGAGCTCAGCAACATGAAAGAGCGATAGGATTCGAGCCTCGTCTCCATGGACGGCTCTGAATCCGATCAGCGAGAATCTATTGTTTACGGGCGGTGTTACACTTTCCTCCCAGCGAGTTCAAAATGCCTTGAGATCGAAGCTTTCGATGGAACAAGGACCCCGAGTATACCACCTCAGCACCTACAAGAACCGGATGAAGCTACATGGTGCAGACCCCGTGAGATGCAGGCCTTTGCCATCACTCTTAAAGAGAGGCCGGCCTTAGTGGTTCAACATGCTCCCACCGGCCTCATTCGTCCTTCAGGAGACTCTCCATACATTTCTTGTCCACTTCATCGAACCACGGATGTTGCAGCCCGAGAGCTTCCACCACTGCGGCCATAAAGCAAGGCCCTCAAGAAAACCCTAAGGTCCTACGTCCGAGGAGGTTCAGCTTCGAGTCCTCGAGTGGACATCGAGATAAATTTTCCATCGCCGCAGCATAATTAGATGGGCATCTGATCCAAAGACCTAATGTTCTCCATCTCGAAGAAACCTCAGGCAAGCATGGCCGAGGTGCTCGCTAAATCCGAAAAGTATATCAATGGCGAGGAGGCCCTTATGACTAAGTGGGAAAGCTCTTCCATGCGAAAGGAGAACATGAGGATGAGAAAAAATTAGGATGAAGCCCCGAGAGACGAAGAGACAGAGACAAATCCCCACGGAGGGGCAGGGAAGACAGAGATTGATCTCCAAAGAGAAGAGAGAGGTAGCGTCGAGGGGACGCAGGTCCACCCGGCTCAAGCTACGACCACCGGTATCCACCTCGGTTCACCCCCTTGGCGACCTGGTATCTTAAGTCTATCCCCGAAGTACAAAATGAAGTTTTAAGATGGTCATCTCAGAATGAAGACGGACCCGGCCAAGAGACATGACCAAGTATTGCAACTTCCGCAGAGATCGGGCATCGGACCAGATGGCTTGTATTTAATTGAAAAAAAAGAAATCGAATTACGATCCGCGTGGACATCTCGGAGTCGTTAAGTGGCTCCGAAAGATCAGGCGGGAACCTCCTCCACCACCCAATCGGCGGCCTGCTCGGCATCGGCCTTCTAGGAGATCAATGTGATTTTTCGGAGGGTTATTTGGTGGTGGGAGTCAGTTCGGCCGGGGAAGGCCCACTTGAGCTTCCCGGTCGGGGAGACAGAGGTGCAAGCTGGTGTCAAAGCTCCCCTCGATTGGATACCGCGTAACCCAGCTACTCGGGCGCTAACCTGAAGGTGCCAGCACCGCTGACCCGGTAATAAAGTCGTCGTGGCCAATAAGTCGATCCACAAGGTCCTGTCGACAGCGAGGAGCTCGGCCGACATCATCTTCGCGTCGGCATTTGAAAAAATAAATTGGAATAGAAGCTCGATAGCAGCCCACTTAAGGAGATTCTCGGAGAAGAATCGCCTGGGATCGGTACAAGCGGTGCTCACTCTAGGATACCCCATGCCGGCCCACAGAGTGACAAATTCTTCATCGTGAGGCTTATCGGCATTACAACATATTGCTAGGCGAGGCCTTCCCTGCTGATGCCGCCAAGGGCCATCCTCGCCTATCGTATGGTCGTGAATTCCACATAAAATGGGGCGGGGAAGGCCGGAGACCCCGGCGGATAGCCGGGAGTGCTACTTAGCGTCAATGAAGCGAAGAGCCGGTTGGCCGGCGTCCACGCGGATGAGCTCGATGAGAGACAAAAGCGGGCCTTGCTTGACACCCTCGGAAGAGCTAGAACCCGATCTGACTTATTGTGCGTGCTGCCTCGCACACATTGGATCAAGCTTCGCCCGAAACATCGGAGACCTTCTCATCCACTTCTTAAAACATAATGTGGAAGTATTCGCTTGGAAACAAGAGGACGTGGGAGGATTGACCCGGCGGTCATCACCCTGACTAAATATCAACCCCTCCTTCAAACACATCAAACATAAAAGAAGAAACTCTCCCAAGGAATGAAGGCGATCAACGAGGTCGACAAACTCCTCCATGCGAGAGCTATCGGGAAGTGAATTACCCAGGCGTAGCTAAGGTAGTTCTCATCAAAAAGGCAAATGGCAAATGGCAACTCTACATTGATTTTCTTGGCGTCAGTAAGGCACACTTGGAAGAGCGGCTTTCCCTATCTTGGATGGGCGCCATAGTAGATACCACCTCGTACGAGCTCCTTAGGCTACAACGGTCGGGATGGACCGGCGACGGGAGAAGACCTCCGCCGTGGCCGGACGGGGGCGTGTTGCTATCGGTGATGCCTTTTAGGTTAAATGAGTCACTTATTAAAAATTTAGTAAACGAAGATGTTCCAGAAACATATTGGCACATCCATGGAGGTGTATATAGATGACATGCTAGTGAAGTTAGTCAAGGCAGGGCTCCAGGTCAACCATTTGGCCTAGGCGTTCCAGGTTCTGAAAAACTACAAGATGGAGTTAAACCTAACCAAGTGTGCTTTCGGAGTCTCTGCAAGGAACTTCTTGGGTTTCATAGTCAACAGCCGTGGAATAGAGGCCAATCCAAACAAAATAAGAGTTGTCCTCGACATGCGACCGCCCTCAAACACTAAAGAAGTTCAGCACCTGACTGGGAGAATAGTTGCACTGAGTCAGTTTGTGTCCAAATCAAGTGACAAGTGTTAACACTTCTTTCAAGTGAAAAAGGCCTTCGATGGGATGTCAGCGTGAGGGCGTTCACAGCGTTGAAAACCTACTTAAAGCTCCCCTGATACGGTAAGTCCCACTGAAGCGCCTTTCGCATCTGACCTCCCCATCCTAGGAGTTGCGAAGTAGATAGGGCCGCGATGCCCATGGAAGTGGAGGCCGAGGGCGATTCGACCTCCGAGGACGGGATCGACGTAGAATATGCACTCAAATTTGAATTCCAGGCCTCCAACAACGAAGCCAAATATGAAGCCGTCATTACTGGACTAAACCTTGCTCACTCCATGGAGGCTGATCAACTAGAGGTATGCAGCGATTCTCAGTTGGTGGTAAAACAGATAGAAGATGACTACGAAGCGAAAGGCGAAAAGATGATCCGTTATCTCAAGAAGGTATGCGAGTTGCTCAAAAATTTTGTACGGGTTCAGGTCAAACACATCCCCGAGGGCGGCGGAGAACCGGCGGCGACGCCTAGCTAAGCTAGCAGCGTCGCAAGTAGATTTAGACAGACGGGTTCAAATTAAGCACCTCATGGAACACCCGATTAGACGTCCCAGTGATGGCGAGGTCACTCACGTAATAATAGCCATTTGGATGGATCCCATATGGGACTATCTATTGAAGGGGATATTGCCAAGTAATCTAAAGGAAGCATCTAGAAGCTAGAGCAAGGTCATCCGAGATTCTCTCTTTTACGAGGACCCTTTATAAACGAGTTTTCCTTCCCCCTCCTCAAATGCATAGGAAAGGAAGATACGATTACATACTTAGAGAGGTGCATGAAGGCATTTGTGGTAACCATATCGGAGCTCGGGCCTTGGCAGGAAAAACCCTTAGGTAAGGGTATTATTGGCCCACGATGCTCAAAGACGCCACAGAACTAGTCAGAAAGTGCAGAATCTGCCAAGAGCATGCCAAGATCTCCCATCTCCTAGCCGAGCCACTGACCTCGATTATAAGCCCCTAGCCTTTTCAAGAGTGGGGATTGGACATACTCGGGCCCCTGCCCATTGGAAAGGGTCAATGGGTCGCTATTATAGAATTGGACCTGCTTCACTAGAACTGGCCCAGGCCGAGCCATTGTGAGCAATCACCAAGCAAAGGTGCACAACCGTTTAGCGGTCCATGTCTGTGGGTTCGGAATCAAAGATTACCAGCTGTCGAGATAATGAAGCAGTTCGACAACGAGGAGATTTAAAATATTTTCGCATGGCTTTCGGAATCAAGAATTACTGTCGTCCCGGCTCATCCGTGAGTCTAGCGGTTAAGTAGAAGTCACTATAAGGACTCTCAAGGTAGCATTGAAGACTAAGTTGGAAGACCATAAGGGAAAATGGGTGGAATACCTCCCAGAGGTACTATGGGCATACAAAACTACACGCAAGTATGCAACTCGAGAAACTCCATTCGCCTTGGCATTTGGCACCAAGGCGGTAGCCCCTGTTGAGGTTGGGCTAGAGTCACCCAGGGTCAAGTTCGCGAATGCCAAGCGCAATGAGGAGACTCTCCGCCTGAACCTCGATCTCCTAGAAGAGAAGCGTGAGCAAGCTCTAAAGCACCCCGAGGACTACCAGCAGGCAAGTACTATGATCGGAAGGTCGGGGCTTAATAGTTTTAAGAAGCCTTTGACCTAGTACTCAGAGCTCCTGCCAACAAGGGACCCTACTCCCACGCAGGCGGGACCCAGTGGGAAGGATATATCGTATCATAGGTAAATCGTCACGGCAGCTATGAGCTCCCCCAGCAGAGGGGAGGAAAAGACCTGCAATACTCTTGGAATGTCGAGCACCTTAAGCGGTTTTACCCATAAACCTTCAATTGTACTTATTAATAAAACACAATAGTTCTACTTAAAGCTCAAATAACAATTTTGCTTATTTTGGTCATATTTCATAAATCATAAAGAAAAAAGCCAGGAGGCTTGGTTAGTTAAAGAAACCTACGAGTTTCAAAGAAAAGGGCAGGAGGATAAAAAAAAAAACATCAAACAAGTACACACGTTTCCAAAAGACTGTACTTTTATTACATATGTATCAGAAAATTACAATCAGCAAAGTCATTCTCTACATCTCATAAAATTACAATTAGCAAAGCCGCTCTCTACATCCTGAACCTGATGAAACCCAAACACCAGTCAAGTCAAACCACAAGAAGAGAAAAAAGAAAAAGAAAAGAATGAGAAGGAGAAAAGGAGGAGGTATAGCGAAGGAACGGACCTTGAAGCATTCGCATACGCCCCTCAGCGTGACCACGACCCAAATCCATCAAATGGCGAGGCTAAGGGAACAACAGCTCACTACAATTCGCGGGTATAGGGAACAACTCACTTGACAAATGGCGAGAACAATGAAATCAAACATCGGCTGACCACAAACAAACTTCGCATGAGTAGCTGTCAAGCCACGAAGCTTCATCGTATCACGAACTCAGAGCACTATCGGAGAGAGGAAGGTGAGAGCGGCGTGTGTACACACCATCGAAGGAAGGCGATTATTTATAAAGAAGCCTGGACGTCTGGGGAAACCACGCAATCTGTTCTAATTCTCCAGAGACCGACATTTAAACCGCGCCCGCTTTCCCAAGGGAAGGAAGACGAAAGAGCGCATGGCTTAGTTCGGGAGCCGGGCTCGGATATTAAAAACCCGCGATACCTCAATTGAGAGCCTCAAGACTCGAATATTAAGAAACCACGTAAGCTTGGTTTGGAATCCCGAAAGAGCTCGGATATTAAATAGCCAAGCGGCTCCCGGTCAAGGAGACACAAAGCTGGACGAAGAAACCAAGCGACTCCCGGTCAGAGGAGACCACGAGCTCAAACGAAGAAACCACGCAGCTTAGTCCAAATGAGACATGGAGCTCAAACTTCGAAAAAACCAGCTCGATCCGAGAGACGAATCGGTAAAAACCACAGCGAGTCAGTCAAGAGAACCACAGGCTGGAACTTGAGAAGAAACCATATAGCTCCGTTCAAAAGAACCATGAGACCCAGCTTTTGAGAGCTCAATAACTCGGCCATCAAAGGGTCGTGTGGCCCCACTTGCGGCGAGAATCATAGAATTAAGTTCATTCTGAAGCCATAAAAAGGATGAAAAAGGCAATAGACTCAGAGAGTATGAATATAAGAATCAACGTTTAAATAAAGGTCAAAATCATCATTACAAGAGCCAAAGGCTACCAAAACGAAGAAGGATGATAAGAAAAAGCCTAAGTATCGGAAGATGGAGCCTAGGCAGCCTCAACCATGGGGTTGCCATTAAAAAAAAACAAGCTAAAGGCAGTGAGGACACCCAAAGGGTCATCTTCCCATTAGGTCGAGACTCCACTCCATCGTCCTCCGCGAGAGCAGGGGAAAATCGAAAGCAGCCATGGAAGACCTTAGAAGCCTTGCGCCGAAAAGAGAGCCAACCGGAGGCCCACAAGGTGCATGCTTCATCCCTCAGCTCGGCGATCACCCTTTCTTTCTGAGCCACCAAGTCCTGCTACCTCTGAAGGTCATCACGGGCGCGGCATTAGTAGTTGGGCGCCCACTGCTCGACCTCGAGACCTCTTGGAAGACCGGCTCAGGGCGTGGTCTTGAGATCACCAACTCATCCTAGCGCTGCGGCTCGTCTGGCACTTGCAGTTCTTCCTTGTATCACTTTGTTGTCGGCCTTGATAATCATGGCTCACCCTGAGTCTCCAACTCCTCTTGGCAATCTCTGACTCATCCTTAACCATCCGCAACTCGTAAGCGGTAGCCCTCAGCTCATCTCGAGTCTTCTTCTCCTGTTCTTCAGCTCGCGATTTCGTTGTCAAGGTATGCTTCAAGTCGAATCCATGCATCATTTGCATCCTCTCGCTCCCGGATGTCTTTGAGCTCGTAGGTCGGCTCTCTCCCGAGGTCGGGAGGTGACCTCGGCTTTACCTCTGTAGTGAGCCAAGCCTCAAAAAGGCAAACCCTCTTTATCAGGCTCTTCACATAAGTAGCCATCTTGCCCGACCTAAGATGAAGTGAGGCAAAGCGAAATCAAGTGAAATCGACAAATACGATCTGAACATACTCTGATCTCACCCGAAATCGGTGGGAACGTGCCGAGTCAATTCACCTCCCAGATCGAAATGCTCCGTGATGCGGGCCGGCGCGGCCAAAAGCCGGTGGAATGTGATCTCTCCCCCTTTTGGGCCGACATTGCCCCTGTACTCCCGGCAGCGTAGGAGGCGGCGAATCTTGTGCCAAGGGACTCCGAACATAAATGGACAGAACAGCAAGAGGAAGCTCGACGCTCCTCCCCGAGGAATTTCCCGAACCCGCCGCTCCAAACACCTCGGCCACGGGAGGAGGCGCCTGACCTCTCGTTGGAACTTGGTCAGACGACCCCCATCCTTTAGCAGTCGACAGTGGAGAAGATGCTCTCAACCTCGGGACCTTACCCTGAATCACAAGGCTGCTCTCAGTGGGAGCCTGAGCTTTACGCTTAACGCTCCTCATTTTCTTTGCCAGCGACTCGACTCGGGCTTGGAGCTCTTCCCGAGTAGGTTTCACGACAGGGGGCCCCTCACGAGAAGTCTTCATGACAAAGGGCATAGAGGGCCTCGAAGCTAGGGCCCAAGAAGGAGACATGCCAGAAGGCCCGAGAATGTCCGATCTAATCAGCTCAAAGTACGCGGGCGATATGATAACTTTCGCTTCACCACTTCATCCTTGTAGTGAGGCCGGCGGAATAAAGCGCCTGTCAAGCAAAGTTAGGAAACACCTCATGATTTTCATAAGTTAAACCCAATTAACGCAAACGGAAGCTCACGGAGGTTCTCGAGGGCAGTCCAGGAGATCAAAATACCAAGCGTGTCTTCTCGGTTAGCCGAATTACATTCCCAATTACAGCACGAATGCTCGTTCACTTCCACAATGTTTGTGGGAAGGCGGAATCTGAAGCAATGACTTAGCTTGCAATGTATAAAAAGCCCTCTGCGGACTCCTTCACATTAAAAGTCTAGAGCAAAGCAATGCTAGGTACAGAGACCTTTATCCCTAAAGCGACCCGGCCCGACAGGAAACGCCCGGAAGTTGGGAGAAAGTTGAGCCGGACAGACATTGAAATGTTGCAAGACGCTTTTGGTAAAGGGATGCAGAGGGAAGCGGAGGCCATTCTCGATGGCCGCCTCGAAGAAGCAAACCATCTTTAGCACTTGAACGATATAGGAGTAGTAGGGCACCAAACCCGGAACACCGAAGGGGCCCGATGCGAGGAGGCGAAATTATGTCGAGGGCTCGACGGACTAGGGCCATGCTTCGACGATGCATGGCCCTCAGTGAGCAAGCGCCATGAGTATCTGATTTCACTGACCTTACCTTTGCCTTTTCCATAGGGAGAAGGGGGACTCTCCTCTTATCTGCCCTAAGTTCGATCCCTCGGCAGAACTACCCTCTATGCGTAGACTGGAAGGACGATTGGGCCTAGAGGAAGTACGCATGATTCAGCAAGTGTGAGGGAAGATGGACGAACGATAAAAAGGCAAAATTCTAGCCAAAAAAGTGGGAAAGAAGGGACAAACAACGACCACTAGGGACCCACGAACTCCAGAACAAGTAAAGGGAAGCGGGGAAGAAGAAGAAAGTATCAAACAGGAACCACGAGAAGCAACCCCAGCGATATAGAGCTATATAAGTCACCGAAGCAGTCCTACAGCCGATAGTCCAGGAAAAGTTAGAAAGCAAAAAATCGAGCCCGCGAAATAGGTTTGAAGAGCGAGGGAAGTGAGAAAGGAAGCGATAAGAAATGATTAAAGAATAATGGGAATACGATTCGAGTAACTGAGGGACGCTTCAAAAAACACTTGGAACGTCAACCGAAACAAGCGCGAAAGTCGAGAGAAGTCATCATTATTGCAATACAATTGACAGCTACAAGCCTAGACTAACAAACCCTATCTAGCCATGTGGAACTCGCCTCTTGATCCAAGAAACGATTCAGCCCTTGCCCAAGCTCGCTTCGGTAAAGGGTTAGGGGGCAACTGATGGTGCCTAAAATAAAAGCAACCCACGGGGCCCCGAACCACGAAGCCTAGGGAGCGAGCCACGAAGCGGGTGACATCACCTCATGGGGCCGGCGGAGAGCCTCCAGGAAACTCGATCCATAATGATGTCCTGTTTCCCCCCAAGGCTTGAGCCCAAGGTAGAAACTAAGCCGGTGGGCGAAGCGCGCTTGAGTTAATCCCTTTGGCCTGCCCGATTAAGCCATAAGAAAAGAAAGCATTCCATATTCGTAAACCGATATCAATTAAGGAAAGAAGGATCCCCCATGATTACGACCTTCTAATTATCCTCTGAATATTCGGTTAGCGATAAGGAAGAAAAGATCCCCTACCCAATGTTATCAAAATCAAAATTTCACTTATTTTTAATAATGAAAATTAATAATTATAAAAATAACTTATTAGTTAATTTTTGCATTCGCAATAACATTTATAAAAATACCATTTCTAAAATTAGCGGAATTTTGTTTCTAAAAATAGAAACGGAATACATTCCGTTTCTAAAAATAGCGATGGAATTGAATTCCGTTTCTAGTTTTAGAAACGGAATCGAATTCCGTTTCTAATTTTAGAAACGGAATTCAATTAACTCCTAATTTACAGAAGCGGAATCGAAATCGTTTCTATTTTAAAGCAAATAATCCCGTTCTAAAATTAGAAACGGAATTTATTCCCTTTCTGTTTTTACATATAACAAATTAATATTTATACTTTATAACGAAATATTCAAATAATTTTAATTTTTTAATATCAAAAAAATATTAATATAATTCACTTAAATTGAACATATATATATATATATATATATATATATATATATATATATATATATATATATATATATATATATATATATATATATATATATATATATATATATAAGCAGAATAATTCCATTTAATTTTAGAAGCGAATTCAAGTCAGATTCTAATTACAGAAAGCAGAAATTTATTCCTTTTAGTTTTTACATATAACAAATTAATATTTATACTTTATAATGAAATATTCAAATAATTTTTAATTTTTTTAATATCAAAAATATTAATATAATTCACTTAAATTGAACATATATATATATATATATATATATATATATATATATATATATATATATATATATATAGAGAGAGAGAGAGAGAGAGAGAGAGAGAGAGAGAGAATATGATGAAGGTTTTAATATTTAAAATCCATTTTAAAATAATTCATATGTAATATTTAAAATTGAACTTTAATAATTTTTAATAAATTCATTTTGACCTATTTTTACATTAAATAATCAATGTTATCAAAATCAAAATTTCATATTTTTAATAATGAAAATTAATAATTATAAAAATAACTTATTAGTTAATTTTACATTAATAACATCTATAATACAGTTTAAAAATAGCGGAATTTTGTTTCTAAATAAGCGAAAATAGAAACGGAATACATTCCGTTTCTATTTTAAGCAATTCAATTCGTTTCTATTTTTACACCTAACAAATTAATATTTATACTTTATATTTTTAGAAACGGAATTTCCGTCGCTAAAGGCAACTATTTTACGCTTAATGTTCGCGATAAAGTTGCGACTGGAAAATTCGGTAGTTTCAATTTCCGTCTCTAATTCCATTCTAATTACGTTTCTATCCTCCTGCCATTTACTCCGATAACAATTAGTAGCGGAGTTTTCTTCACGTTCAAATTTTTTGTAGCAATATTTGCTTTCATTTCTATTATTCCGTTTCTTTAGAAAGCGGAAATAGTAGTTCATTTTCCATTTCTATATCGTTATTTTCTTGCTTAGTGTTTGGACACATAGATATCCAAGTCGTGTTTAGAAAATTGAAACCTAATCCCTTCACCTCATTATTGAGAAGGCTACCATAACTTTTGAGAAATCTTCATGGATTTATAGGTGACTCTTATCTTAACAACAAGCGATGTAATATTCCTGTGAGTTGAAAAGGGGATTAAGTGGATTCCTTGGATCAATGGAATACTTAAATTAAATTTCGATGGTTCAAGGATTAACAGTATAAGTGCTTTAGGATGGGTTATTAGGGACTCTAATGGATCTATTAAGATGGAAGGAAGCATACATTTAGGCAATGTTTCGATAGTTACTGCAGAATGTGTGGCTTCAAGACATGGTGTTGTATCTGCAAAATACAATGGTTTTTCAAACTTGGATATTGAAGAGGACTCCAAAGTACCTAGTTCAATTATTCTCCCGATAGAGATATATGAAAACTTTCTCAGGACCTAAATATTTATAATTATTTGCCATATTTATATGGAATAAAATAGAACAATGGAATTTTAGAGAAGAAAGGTATTTGCTGTCTGGAGTTCAAATAATTGGTGGTCAGAATTTCCTAGATATCCTAAAGATTATTGCGGATCATCGTTTAAACATTTTTGTAGGTTTCCTTATACGTAGTCTTCTTTCACCAAAAAAAAGCCATAAGAAATTTGTCTTTTGGATTTCATTCTTCTACAAGTTGTATTTAGTTCATAAAAAGTACTAAGAAAAAGAAAAATATATATATATATATATATATATATATATATATATATATATATATATATATATATATATATATATATATATATATATATATATATATTATATTTGATTGTCTAATGTTGAAAATATTATTTGAAAAAAAGTATATAAACCAAAACTATTTATTATATATATTTCAAATTATGTAATCATTATATTGAGGAACTAAACTGGAAATAAACAAATAAAGTTTAAAATTGAAAATAACAATAATAATAATAATAATATATTAGATTGAACTTTTTTATTTTTCTTTTTTTCTACATTTTCTCTTAAGTATTTGAAGTGTGTATAAACATGTAGTGATCTGTATGAGTTTATGAGTTGTATAGTGGTATGTTCACATAGATTTTAAAATCCTAGGATACTAGGTTTATTTGGGACCCGAAAAGTAATAAGATAAGAAAAAAAGTTATTAAGAAAAATAATAATAATAATAATAATAATAATATTAGATTAGATTGAATTTTTTTTATTTTTTCTTTCAGTTGTATAGTGGTATGTTCACATGAGTACAAATCATAGGATACTCTCTATTTGGGACCCGAAAAGTACTAAGATAAAAAGAAAAAGTTATTAAGAAAAATAATGATAATAATATTATATTAGATAGATTTTTTTTTTCTTTCTTTCTCATTTCTCTTAAGTATTTGAAATTAATATAAACATGCAGTGATTTGTACAAGTTTTATGAGTTGTATAGTGGTATGTTCATATAATTACAAATCTTAGGATACTTTAGGCTCTGTTAGAGACCCGAAAAGTATTAAGAAAAGAAAAAAAAAATGCATGTTGAAGCTGAAAGAATGATGTGTCACCCTCACCTTTTTTTTTCTTCTGCCAACGACTTCTAAGAAAAAAAATGATTAGATGGCTGTTGAAGCTCAAGTCCAAGAGTGATATCCCAAAATAATCCTTTTTTTTTTTAAACAATAACAATTCTCAAAATATTACATGTTTCAAATAATGTAAAACTAGTGTATTTTTGCCACATCATAGAAAGTGTAGTTGATGATGTGTCCAACCAAAATTTTAACTTTAAATGTAAAACCGTAGTGACCAACTACAATTTTAACTATTTAAAAACCGTAGTCACCCATTACAGTTTTTGTGATGTGGCAACAAATGCACTAATTTAAGCATTATTTTAAAGCATGTATTATTTTGGAATTCATATTACAGGATAAAGCTCTGAGTTCAACTCTTCATTAAGAAGATTCCTCCAAGACTTCCCGGCTTCTCACCACAAATCAAACATCTATTTAATTTAATCCCAAATATCAGGCAATAAATCAAGCAAAACATGACCCCTCAAGCATTTCCGTATATATCCAGCTCAAGATTGAAATGTGGGAGAAGCAACATCCACTAGTTCAAAGAAACATGCAATTCATAGCCCCCCCTACATGTCTGTCTAGGCCAATACTACTACATTCACAACATTGGCCAAAACTAAAGAACATCTAATTGGATTTGTTTGAATGAGTCTTAAACTCTTGGATACATTACTAGCATTATTATTTATTGGTTCATTGGAGGATCTTTACATGCATATTCAGTCAACACCCAAAAAATGATGTCCGCAAAAACTTCTCAACTGCCACAAAAAAAAAAGTGACCAAATTAAATCTCCCAAACACAGAAAAATATAGAAAAAGTGTGTTTTAAAAGAGAGTACAACTCAATCAAGCACAGCTCTTTTTATTCTCGGAAAGAATTGAAAAAGATATTAAAAAGAAGGCCAAAAACAATTTGTAAAACCCACCAAATGTTTGGTTCCTTGGAAACTACAGGGAAAAAAGATGATCCTGAAAAATTTTCGACTTTCTTGACAATCAAACAGAAGATAAGCAAAAACAAACACAATCCCATGCAAAAGGTTCTGAGAATTGCCAGAAAACCAAATTGACAATCAAGAACAGAAAAAGAAATTAAAGATCAAATACCCTCCAGATCATCGAAAAAAAAATTCATGGGATTTGTTCCGGACAGCAGAAAATGAACCGTGGACTCTGCTGACAAAAGAAAATCACAAGAAATAATAACCGACCAGAGATAAATGAAGTGCTATAAAACAAAGCCCGGAGCAGAATAAGCAAAAATGAAAATATATCAAAGAGGCCGAATAGATAAAATGGTCGTGGCTTCGATGAAATCAGAAATTACCTTAGTCCTCGGCAAGAAGACAATGGGTTATTGAAAGGCGTCATACCGTTGCTGTCGGATTGATGAGATGAAACGACTCCGACTCACAACCCCGCCGGAATCTCAGCTAAGCCGGAGTTGAAGGAGGAGGAGAGAGGGAGGTTTGGTGTACAACCAGACGTGGCCGCCGGCGGTGGCCGAAGATGGTCTTGGAGGTGGAGAGGCGTTTATTTGTGGTGGCAATGGAAGAAACGGTGGTGGTTTGGAACGACACGACGGAGAACATCGATTCTTGGTTATGGTTTCTTGATGGAGTAGGTAGGGTTTAAGGAATAGAAGGAATTAAAGAATCGGTTGGGGTTGAAGAACAAGAAAATGAATTAGTTGAGAGAGAGCTTCAACGTTGAATTTCTCTCTTCCTTTTTCTTTTAAATTTAAAGTCGTTGCCTGAAAAAGATGAGGCCTGGCGTGGCATTTAGGTTGACACCTGTAATCAAGAAATTGACGGTTTAACCGTTATCGTATTAATAGTAAACAAATATAATTTATATTTTATTTAAATTAAAATATTTTAAAATATATAATTAATATTTAAGATATTATTTATTTCATTTTATATAAATAAATTAATATTTTAAAAATTAATTATGAAAAATGTATATAATATTAAATATGAAAAATAATTAAAATGAAAGAAAACTTATTTATGGCTATATTAACTAATACTATGTATAATATATTTTTGTTAAAGTTTTAAACAATTGAAATGGTGCTTTGGTGGTAGAGCACGCAATGGAATTCAAATACTTGATCGCATGTTTGAACCAGCATTTTGGCCAGAGTCCCACATGGAGGCTTTGTATGGTAATCCAAGGGGTGATTAATAACCAATTTTACCAAAAATTTAAATTACAATCGAACCGTTCCGTTCTTATCAAACCGCCCGGTTTCAATTGTTCATCGGTTTGATTAGCGGTTTGCACAATTCATATATGATTTGAAAGGAATCGATTCCAAAAGCATGACCCGGACCAGATTGATGGCCAGTCAATGGTTCACTGGTAGAATTAGTGCAATATAATCAAGAAAAACTAATACTAACAAAATATATAGCTAATGTTCCAATGATAATTAATAATATAACCATGACATTACCACAAACTGTTGTACCTAGTATACTAAGTTTATCTTTGATTTTAGGTTTAAATTTGTACATTTTTACAAGGAGTATAACAATACAAAATAACCAAGTTAATTTTTACCCCAAAACTACAACAATTGCTAAACAAGAAAATAGATTAAACACAACCAATAACATAGTCTTACATTATACAAATAAAATAGAAAAAATAAAAGATAGTATAGTTAATGATTATTCAGAAAATTTTAAAAACGCATTAAAATTAAAAAAGCTTTTAACTCAAGTAGAAAAAAATATGAATTATAGGAGAAAACCCTTAAAAACATTGGAATAGGAATAAAACAATTTGTAAAATACCAATAAAAAAAATCCATATTTAGCCATAAAAACGTCAGATATTGCATGTAACCTTGTAGATACTGATGATGCCTTTTTCAACCGAAATTGGGCTGGAGAGTGTTGGGAGATCGTTGGTAGGAATTGGCAGCGCTAGTGGCAGATATTGATCAGATGGCTGCGGACGCTAGACTCCTCTGCAAAAGAAAGAAACAAAAAGGATTGGCGGGGGACTCGCTCATTGCCTCTCTGATGCCTAAGTCAGTTCTTCCTTGATGAAAGAAAAGATCACCTGCTTAGAGGGCGAATGTTCTGCGTACCTTTCTGGAGTAAATTGCTTTGGTAATTTATAGGCATATGTTTTTGATTAGATGGTGGTAAGGATTTTCCCATTGGATGGGATATTTTGCCTTTATGGGCCAGTTAATAAGGGATAATAAGGGAGCAGTTATTGAGAATTATCCTACTTCCCTCATTGGTGAGATTCGGTTTGTTTTATAGAATAAGCTGTTGTTGGGAATTATCTTACTTCCCTTACTGGTGAGATTTAGTTTGATTTACAGAACATGGGCTTTTTAGATGGTCCATGTTGTTGTATAGAGGCGGGGCTGAGCTCCATTTTGGGTCGGTGCTAGAGGCTCGGGCATTTCACTAGGCTTACCTTTTCCTTGGGCTTGGCGAGTGGGTCTACGCGCCTATTTTTTAAACCCTATCAATTGCTGACCCTTGGAGTGCGGTACAGCGTGTTACGAAATTGTATCGTTCTTGAATGGTGCGACTTCCATGTGTTTGCTGGTAGTTTGGTTAGGGCTTTATCGTGTCGTCATATGCTCTTGTGATAATGATGACTTTTAGTTCGGGCCCCTTCTTCCAATTCTTTCGGTTTCTTGAAAACATCCTCCGGTAGATCCGCGCCATGTTCACGACCTTGAAGCCTTTTTATTTTTCTGTGAGTTCGGGTTTCCTTTTCCTTAACATTCGTTCCGACATTCCGTGTAGAGTTCCTTCTGGCATTTTGTGATACCTTGCTTGAGGTAGCCTTTTTCGTTCTGTCCTAGGACGAGTGTATCTTTCTTCCTTCTGTGTCTTTTTGAGTAATATAGCGAGGCGCTCGGGCTAGATTGGTTAGGTCTTGTTCTTACTACCTGTTACTCTCATGGGTCCGGGTCGCTCTTCTTCCTTGCTCATTGGAGGTGACTCCTCTGTTGTATCTAATTCGGGGCAGGCAAGTGGCGCCTCCTATCGTTTGGCTGGGGTTGCTTTTCGAGATGCCCTGGGTGAACCTCCTCTCCCCTTGGATAAAGGGAAGGAGTAGAATGTCCGACGGGATTAAGAAGTATCTGTGGGGATCGAATATCCCGAAGTGTACGTCTGAAATGCTTTGGGACCTAGCGAGTCGAACTGGCATGGGGAAACTTTCGTGAGGCGTTACAAGCCCCCTTTTGGTGTCAAGGTCTGGTCTCCCGACATTTTGACCTCCTACATGGTCCAAGTGCCCAAGATGGTGTGTTTCTTTGAGGTGGCCTTCGATAATGGTCTTCGTTTCCCTCTACACCCCTTTATAAAAAGGGTCTTGCAACATTTCAACGTCTGCCCCTCTCAACTTTCGCCCAATTTGCAGGGTATTACGGTTGGGATGTTGGTGTATTCCCAAGGGACAAGGGCTTGGGTGTTCCCAGTATAGCTCTGTTCTTGGACCTTTTTAGTGTGAAGGAAGCCGCCGAGGGCTTTCTTTATCTGCTCCCAAGCGTGCAGCGCTCCTTTAATCATCTCTGATCTCCCATCTTCCCACATATTTTGGAAAGAGCGTTACTTCTTTGTTAGTGGTCGCGGTTGGGAATACAACCCTCTTAATGAGAAGACACCTTTGGCGTCCCTGCATGCAGACCTCAGGAGAATCTATGTGAGCGTTGTCTTTGATTTAGTTCGGTCTAGTCTTCGTGAGTTATAGGATGTCCCTAATTTTGCATTGGCTATGCGATTTTCAGGTATTCGCCCTGATCTCAGCCCCGAAGACGAGGTCGTAAAGTTGAAGTTGGCTAAGTGTCTTCCGCGTGTTTACTCTGAGTTGATCAAGTTGGATATTCCTGGATCTTCAGGTTCGAGGTCCTCCCGCCCTGCTACTTTGAGGTCTTCATCCCCCTCCATTATGAAGTCCTCTCATGTCGGGCCTCCCGTTACCAAGCCTACTAAGGATGAGGCTTACGCTCGGGTGGAGTGCGTCACGAAGGTCGGGTGTGAAGCAAAAACTCAGACTCTCTTGAAATTGTCCGTCGGCTTGGGGCAGAGTCCACGAGGTTGGGAACGTCCTCTCGTCATCCTTCTACCCATGCAGAGTGCGGGGGCAAGTGTCGTTGCCTCTGTAGAGGCTACCTAAAGCCCCGAGTTCGCGGCTCCGTTCGGATTACGTCGTAAGGCCAAAAGATTCCTCGGGGGAAAGGTTGTCAAGCCTCTTTGGAGGAGTTATGCCTATACTTGATTTGGAGTCCCCCTATGCAGTGCGAGGCCTTCTCCTTGACGAAAGAGTTGGAGGAATCGCCCGGCGATAGAGATGGGGATTCGCCTTTCAATGTTGGAGCTTTGCGGTGGCGCGGTTTCATCCATTCTTAGGGATTCTGATCTTAAGAGGTTGGGTGCCCTACTGGTTGAGGAAACCTTAGCTCTATCCCTCCAAGGGGTCACCTCTGTAAGTTTCCGTGTCTTGCTGTGTCTGTCTTTATCTTGAGTTGGGTGTTGACTTTATGTTAGGTGTTGGTAGGTGGCTACCCATTTGAAGAGTTTAGCCGAAAAGGGTCGGGCGAGCAGGTCGGCGTGAAGCCGCCCGAGGAGTCTCTGAGGCGGTGGGTACACTCACCTTCTAAGCGGTGAGGCTGCGAGATCGAATGCAGAATATGACGGAGGAGGATGTGTTGCTTAAGTCTGACTTGAGGCATACCATGATGGCACGAGCGCGGCGAGGGGATGGGGAAGAAAAAGGCCGAGAGATGTATGGCGCGGAGCGAGACCGGGAGGTCAGGATGGGTTACGAGCTGCAAAAGATGACTGTTGGAGGCTAGGGATGGGGTACACTTGGCCCCTTGAGCAGCGAGGTGATCGAGGATGGCTGTCGTCTCGAGAATGAGGCTGCGAACTAACTAAAGGGAAGGATTCGTCTTTGCTAGAGACGAGCTGGCAATGTCATGGCGTTCTTTGGATGGAGCCGATCACGAAGCTTCAAGGCTGGCTCTATTGAGCGCTGACTGAGGAGTGTCATGGGTTGCAAGGGGACCTTCAGAGGCAAGAAACTCTGGTTGTTCAAAAGGACGGAGCTATAGCGAGTTTAAGGGATGAGGTCTGCACCCAATGGGCTTCTAGATGGCTTGCCTTTCAGAGGAAGGCTGCTAATGCCTACCCAGGCTTGGACCTTAACTTTGATATCCCGAGCGATGAGGAGGTGGAAGAGTCCTTTTCAGAGCTCGGAGAGCCCGAACGCCGGCTGATGCCCACTCCTTTCCTCGCCTCATGCCCTCTTCGACGTGCGATCTCCTTCATGGAAACCTTGTTTACGTTTTTTGTTTTCTCTCTTTTTTTTTTTTTTTTTTTTGGCGGGCCTCGAACCCTAAATACATGTGATGTCGTTTCTCAATGAATGTTCCATTCTCTATCCCCTCGCCTTTTTATTGCCTTGCCAATTTGAGCTACTAGGTTTTCTCTAAGCAATTATGCTGAGCTGTTGGGCTCCTGAGCTACATGACTCCAAGACCCGTTCTTGAGCTGACATGCTCTGCAAAGCTGAGTTGTGAGGTGCTATGACCTTCCTGAGCTGTTAACCTATGCGAAGTGAGCTCCTAGGCTCTTTAAAGCTGAGCTATTGTGGCTCCGTGGGCTAATGTGCCTAAGCTGAACTGGCTCCTTGGCTATATGGCCTTTTCTGAACAGTTGAGCTCTTGAAAACTGAGCCGTTGAGGCTCCATGGGCTAAACTGCCTGAGCTGAATTTGCTCCTAGGCTACTAGGCCTTAGTTGAGCAATTAAGCTCTTCAAAACTGAGCTATTGGGCTCCGGGGTGCTGAGGCCGTCCTGAGCTGTTGAGCTCTTCGAACTGAGCTATTGAGCTCCAAGGGGCTGAGGCCCATACGGTACGGTAAGCTCTGCTTGAATAAGCTAATGAGATCTGGGCTTTAGGGCCTTCTGACTATTGAGGCTCACACTAGCGGTATTGGGCTCCTGGGCATTGAGGCCTTGGTTGAGATCCCAGCTCAGCGGTTGTGAGGCTCCATGGGCTAGAATTACTGAGATGGGCGAGCTGCGGTTGTATGGCCTTTCCTGATCAGTTGAGCTCTTCAAACTAAGCTATTGAGCTACAGGAAATTTGTTGAGGCCAGCCTCACCGAGATTTGTTAAGCTCTGCGCCCAGTATTGAGCTCACAGGCGCGAGGCCTTCACGAGCTATTAGTACCGCGGAAGCTATTGAGCTCACAGGCGTGAGGCCTTAGTTGAGCGATCAGCTCTCAAAAACTAGGCTGTCGAGGCTCGGAAGTGGGCTAAGCGCCTAAGTTGAGCGGCTGCAGGCTGTATGAGCTACGACGGGTTGAGCTCTTCGAAACTAAGGCTCTTTGAGGCTCGGGTGGGCTAATGCCTTTTGAGGTGAGACTAGCTCGCCAGCGGCTATATGGCCTTTCTGAGGCTTGGGTTAAGCTCTTCAAGTAGTGCTTTGACTGCGTGGGCCTAATCTGCTGTTTGAAGCGTCTGCTGCTATATGGCCTTTCTTGAGTAGTTGGCTCTTGGCCCGGCTGCGAGGCTCAGTGGGCTATCTGCTGGCCCAGGAACCTAACTCTGCGGCTATATATGGCCTTTCACGGCAGGTTGAGCTCTTGAAACTAAATATTGAGCTCGGGCGTTGAGGCCTTCTGTTTGATGGCTTTCTATGACCCCGGAAGCTATTGAGCTCACGGGCCACGAGGCCATCACGAGATATTAAGCTGCGAGCTATTGAGCTCCTGGGCGTTGAGGCCTTAGTTGAGCAATCTAGCTCTTCAACTGGGTCGCGGGGGCCTCACGGGCTGGCCTGCCTGGGCTTCTAAGTGCGGCCGTTTGACTTCCACTTCTTGGAAAGATGCGAGCGTCATTAATGCTAGTTTATGGAGAATTGGAAACGACTGCGTGATTTTCCGAGTGCTTTAACCTCCCTATAAATGGCGACTTCTTCGCTATGAATCATACTTCTGAACCTTCCATTTTGAAACGCGGCTGGAATTTGTGCTCGATGAAGTGTCAAGTCAGCCAGTAGGTCTTCGCGGGGATCAGCCCGAGTTAGGCTCGATTCCGATGCTCCTCAGCCCATGGAAGTTGTGTTTTTCCCTAGTCTCCCCTTTATGGGAGTTATGTTATTCCCTAGCTTCGTGCTAGGGAATGCGTCTGGAGAAAGCAATGTACTTTTAGTACTACTTTCTCCATTTTCTCCTCTTCTTTCTCTTTTCATCTCCCTTTCTTTTCCAATTCCTTCTCCTTCCCCTTCTCGTTCGCACTCTCTTTTTTTTCTTTTTTTTTTTAGAGAACTGCTTGTACTGTTTATTTCTGAGATGTAAGGGATGACAATGCTGATTGTAATCAATTGTACCTTCATTGGAACAAAGAAAATTTTCCTTTTTTGGTGCATGAATTTGTATATTAAACATGCATAACTCTAGATGCGTTCCACATTTGGTATGCATTTTCTTTTATAGAGATGCCCTCTTTTTGATTCTGAGGATGCAAAGCAATCAACAAACACTCATACGTATCTAAAAACCGATGTTACTTTATTAATGATTACAATCCGAGGTCTACTGATAAAAACGCTTAAGGTGCTCAGCGTTCCAAGAGTGAGATAGAACTTTTCCTTCTTGCATGCGGGCTACCGTAATTACCATTTGACGGCGAGATACTGCGTAGGGGCCTTCAGGTTGGGCCCTAGTTTTCCATGTGTCGGATTTTTCTTGCGGTGAAGCTTTTGGGCAAGTCGCCGGGCTTGTAACCCACAGGTTTGACCTTTTTGTATTAGTACCTTGCCGTCTTCCTTTAGTAATTTTCTGTGTGTTTCCGGACTTGCTCACGCTTTTCATCTAAGAGGTCGGTTTGAAGCGGAGAAACTTCTGGGTTATGTTCCACGCTTGTCAATTCAATCCTTGGGGACTTTAATCCGATCTCAACAGGGGCCACCACCTCGGTACCAAAAGCTAGAGCGAATGGGGTTTCCTGAGTTTCAGATTTGCTCGTAGTTCTGTATGCCCACAACACCTCGGTTAGGTACTTTGCCCACTTGCCTTTTAGGTCTTCCAACTTGGTCTTGATCTTGGCTTTAGAGTTACGATGAAGCAGCCTGTCCATTGGGTGTGGATAGGCTAGGGACGATGGTTTCTTGATCCGACTCGGCCACAGAAATCCTGACGATAGGATTGTCAGTGCTTCCCATTGTCAAACACCAGGAGTTCTTGGGATATAAACACATAAATTATGGACGTGACGAGTTGCGTATCTTCTAATCTGTGATAGTAATATGGTTCAACCCATTATTTTGTGAAATAATCCACTACTCACGATGATAAATTTTGCGGCCCTTTCAATGGGCGGGAGGTCCCCAATATGTCTAGCCCCACTTCTTTGAAAGGCCGGGGCATAGCGAAAGTCGGCTCGGATGGGATGAGAGAGATTGCAGGCGTCTCGACAAATTTGCATCTGTGACTAGTTTTGTCGCGTCTCTGAGCATTGTGGGCCAGTAGTATCCCTGTCTTAAGACTTTTCCTGCCAACGTCACAGCTCCGATATGATTTCCGCATGCACCTTCATGCACTTCCCTCAGCATGTAGGCGACGTCTTTCCCTGCGACGCACTTGAGGATGGGTGTGAAAAAACCTCGCTTGTAAAGGCTTTCCTTATGAATAGTAAACCTAGCCGACCTTGTCCTAAACTTAGAAGCCTCTTTTGGGTCATCGGGTAACAGTTCGTCTATTAAATAGTCCCAAATGGGGTCCATCCAGCTCGGCTCAGACATGATAGGGGCGACTTCCTCGTCATAGAAATCTATAGAGGGCTCTACAAGGTGCTCGACAAGCGTTAGTCTGCTGAGATCTTCTTGTGAGGCTGTTGCTAGTTTTGCTAGGGCATCTGCTCGGTAATTCTCCGCTCTTGGTATGTGTCTGACCTAAACTAGCACGAACTTCCTCAGTAATTCCCGTACCTTTTTTGAGGTATAGGATCATTTTTTCACCTTTGGCCTCGTAGGTGTCTTCTATTGCACTACCAGTGGGAGTGTTGCATACCTCTAGTTGGTCAACTTCCGTCGTGGGCGAGTTGAGACACGTCTTGCTTGACCTCGTACTCGGCCTCGTTAGAGGCTTGGAACCCGAATCTGGTCTGCTCGTGTCTATTCATGCGGGAGGTCAGAATTAGCCCGGCATCGCTCCCTTGAGCATTGGCGGCCCCGTCTACAGACAGTTTCCAAATGGGGAGGTCGGGCGTTTCTCGCGTATCCTCGTGAGCTTAGTCGGGAGTGAAACTCCCGTGAAGTACGCCAAAACACAACCCGCTGATTGCGTTTTTGGTTTATATCGATGTCGAACTGCAGCTCAGCTCTAAGGCCACCCCATCAATCTTCGAGGTCTCTGGTTTTGGCGCGCACTTGCTTCGTGGGTACTCTGTCGAAGACTTGATGGTATGAGCTTGAAAGTAGAAGCGAGCTTTAAGTCTCGCGAGTTACTAACGTGGATTAATTTCTCCATCATAGATACCTCTCCTCTGCTCGTCTCGAGCTCGCGTTTGCAATAGTAGACTAGATGTTGTGCCGGTCTTTGTGACGGGGCGGCCTTGATGTCTGAAGCTACCCGGTCTGATGGGAGTTCCCTTCGGAGGGGCTCGCGAGAATGGGGAGAGCTCGGATAAGTTTTGAGTCTTTGCGACGGCTTTCTTCGCAATGTGTATTCCCATTGAGGAAGCTTTCTTTAGAACCTAGAAGGGCTGACATTTATCAGCGGCCTTGGGCACTTGCAGAAATGCGCTAACGTGGCTATTAACTGTATTAGACATTGGACTTCTTTTATGTTTGACGATGGCGGCATGTCGAGCACAGCTTTTATTTTGTCTGGATTTGCCTCGATTCCTCAGTAGTTGACTATAAAGCCTAAGAATTTTCTGGTTGAGACTCCAAAAGCGCATTTAGCTGGATTCATCTTCATGTTGTACTCTCTCAGGATCTAGAATGCTTCGGACAGATGAGTTATGTGGAGCTCGGTCGTGGTTGATTTCACCAACATGTCATCTATATATACCTCCATGGATGCCCCTATTTGCTTCTGGAAAATCCTGTTCACCAACCTCTGGTAGGTAGCTCCTGCTTTCTTTAGCCTAAAGGGCATTACTCGATAGCAATAGGTCCCTTGCCTCATGACGAATGAGGTCTTCTCTTGGTCGTCGGGATCCATGCTGATCTGGTTGTAGCCGGAGAAAGCTTCCATGAAACTAAGGAGTTCATGGCCAGTTGTGGCATCTACAATGAGGTCGATCCGTGGCAGAGGGAAACTATCTTTTGGGCATGCTCGGTTGATGTCAGTGAAGTCGATGCAGAGTCACCACTTGTCGTTCGCTTTTTTGATGAGTACGACGTTAGCCAACCATTCAGGATACTCCACTTCTTTGAGTTGCCGCCTGGGACTCTGTGCCTCATTAGTGCTTTGTCTCTAAAATACCTACCACGCTGGTAAGTTGCAGGGTGAGCGTTATGGGCGCCGAGTGTTGTGAGGATCGATCTCGTGTCCTCCTGCTCCGTGGGCATCGTTCAAAGAGTGATGGATATGGACTCCGGGATGCAAGCAAGAGTCAAATTATCATCTGTTCGGCAGCCTCGCTGCGTAAGCTGTCCATGTGCCAATCTTATCTTTCCTATAGTGCAGTACTCTTTGACACGTGATCTCTCGACCATACTCACTAAAGTGACTTTCAGTCTCTCTATCATGTGGTAAGCGGAGGGGATGGCCTTTATAGCGTTGAGAGAGGGTTTGCCCAACAAAATGTTATAGCGGATGGGCGTACACTGCCGAAACCTCCTTTGCCCAGTTGTTGCACAACTGCGGGGTCTCCCAAAGTAAGTACTAACTGTATTGATCCCAGAGGTAACACTTTCTCCCTAAAGAATCCTCGTAGGTGGGTGCTGACTGGTTCTAGCCTCTTCCTTCCGATGCCTATCCTATCAAAGGTCGATGCGAAGATGATGTCGGCTGAACTCCCATTATCGACAAGGACCCGATGGATCGTTTTGTTCGCCACAACTGCCCTTATCACCAAGGGGTCGTTGTGGGGGTGTTGGTCATCCTTCCAAGTCTGAATCTTAGAATGTTATGGCTATGTCGAAGTCGAGGTAGTTTGGACACCGCTTGTACTTCCATTACCCCTCTTGATCTGATGCTACGCAAGTGAGCCTTCCTAAAAGAGCTGGATTCCCCACCTCCTGCAAATCCTCCTAAGATCACGTGAATTTCCCCTAAGGGTTGTTAGTGCTAAGTTGTTGTCTGCCGAGGTGGTAGTGGCTGCGCCTTATTCTGACCTTCAGAGGATACTAAGTGGCAGAGATACCTGCGTCGAATTAAATATTCTATCTCCTTCCTGAGTTGTATGCAATCTTCCGTTTGTTGCCCGTGGTCCCTGTGGAACTCACAATACCTCGTGTTATCTCTTTTGGTAGGATCGACCCCTCATGCGGGTGACCATCTCGGCTTGTTCATGTTGTACTTCACGCAAGACACCCTTATCTTTTGTGGCTGTCAAGGGTGAACCGTTGAGTGAATACCATCAGCGTAGCTCGAAATTTAAGGTGGTCCAGTGATCTACGATGCCCGCAGCGATCTCTTCGAGGACCGTTCACACATCTTTCTTTGGGGATCTCTCCCTGTTTCTTTGTCTCTTAGGGCTTCGTCCCTGTTGTTTATCGGTCATGCTTCTCTCTTTGTGGGATGAAGAGCTTTCTTTCTTGGATATGAGGGCTTCCTCGCCGTTTATGTACTTTTCCGCTTTGGCAAGCACCTCGGCCATGCTTGCCTATGGATTCTTGGATATGGAAAACATCAAATCTTGTGCCTCCTAACCCGATAGATCACGGTGATAGTGAACTTCTTATGCAGTACATCACCTTGAGACTCGGCATTGAACCTCTGAACATATGACCTCAGGCTTTCCTACGGGCTTTGTTTTATGGTTAGCAGGTGATAACCCGGCTTCCTATACGTTCTCGCTCCAATGAAGTGGGAGACGAACGCGATGGAGAGCTCTCTAAATGAAGAGACTGACGATGATAGGAGCCTGTTAAACCAAGCCAAAAGCACAGCTTTTAGTGTGATAGCGGCTACGCTCGTCTGGTCCATAAAGTATCCATAGCTCCATTTGATTCTTATAAGTGTTAAGATGGTCGACAGGATCCTTCGCACCATCGAACGCTTCAATTTGTGGCATTATGAACTTGGCTGGAAGGGGGAAGTGGAGCACCTTAGCCGTGAATGGTGACTCAGTTTGCTGCACCAAGGTGTCCATAAAGTCTGGCTCCCGGCCTTTGACGACTTCCTTCACGTGGCTGAGCTCCTGTTGGATACCTTTGAACCTCTGCTCCCATGATTGCTCTCCCATTCCTTGCTGAGAAGGGGTCGATCATACGTTTAAGTCCCCAGTATTGCCCGTTGCGCTCCCTACGGGGGCTAAGTGTAGTCCATGCTTGGCTCGGCGGACTACCTTACGCTTCTCGAGGAGGCGAGAGTGTGGTACACTCTTCTGAGGGCGTGTTATGACCTTCCTGGGCTTGTCGCGATTCCCGCGGGCATTGCATCTGCCTGGTGAGTTGCTCTAATTCTTCTATCAAGCGTTGGTTGGTGAGACGAAGTGCCTCCACCTCATCCGTGTTGGTCTGCACAATCTCTAAGGCGCCTCCGGGAGGTCGGCTATCCACCCAGGCTGGTCTTGCATTCTGGAAGGATTGGCGAGACTCCTGCTTGTATTCCGTGTTGATACCATCAGTTACTGAGAGATCATCTTTATTTGTAAGGAACTTTCATTCCCATAGACGACGCCAATTGATGATGCCTTTTTCAACCGGAATTGGGCTGGAGCGTGTTGGGATCGTTGGGTCGAGTGGTCTTTGCCATTTGGGCGGTCAGCGCTCTGGGCCCATTTGGACTCCTCTACTTGAAACAGAAACAAGAGGATCGCGAGGGCTGCTTGGATTTACTCTCCGATGCCTAAGTCGAGTTCTTCCTTGATGAAAGAAAGATCAAGCTGCTTAGAGGGGCAAATGCACAACGTACCTTTCTGGAGTAGGGTGGCCTGGTATTTATAGCATATGTTTTTCCCAATTAGATGGTGGTAAGGATTCTTTCCCATTTGATGGGATATTTTCTGCCTTTATCGTTATCGGATTAATAAGGGATAATAAGGGAATAGTTATTGAGAATTATCCTACTTCCCTCATTTGTGAGATTCGGTTTGTTTTATAGGATAAGCTGTTATTGGGAATTATCTTACTTCCCTTACTGGTGAGATTTAGTTTGATTTACAGAACATGGGCTTTTCAAATGGTCCATTCTGTTGGCCCTTGGGCCGAACAAACTGGGCTCCCATTTTGGGTCGGTGCTAGGGGCTCGGGCATTTCACTGGGCTTACCTTTTCCTTGGGCTTGGCGAGTGGGCTGTAGCGCTATTTTTAAACTCTATCGGATCTGAAAATTTAAAATACAAATGAAGAATTATTACAAAATAATATTAAACCGAGTTTTAGTTATCATAGATCGTGACATTTTAGTTAGAAACCATAGCGAAGAAAACGAGGAAAAGCTAGGATGGTAATTAATTATAAAGATTAAATGATAATACTTATGATGATATATAAAATACCTAATAAAGATTCTTTAGTTAATTATATTCAAGGATGTAGATATTTTTCTCAATTAGATTGTAAGAGTGGATTTTGGCAAGTAAGATTAGATGAAGGTAGCAAAACCATGGACTGTGTTTTCTTGTCCTTTTGGATTATATGAATGGAATGTAATGTCATTTGGATTAAAGAACGCTCCTCAAATATTTCAACGAATGATGGATATAATGTTTAGTAAATACTCATTATTCTTGTATATATTGATGATATTCTTGTTTTTTCTAAAACTTTCATGAACATATAAAACATTTAGAACTTATTTTTGAAGAACTTATAAATAATGGGTTGATGATTGTAAAAATAAAGTTATTCAAAAATCAAATTGAATTTTTAGGATTAGGAATTAGAAAATGGTCCAAGTGAAACTTCAGAACATATTAGTACAAAAATCAATAATTTCCCGAGATAAACTAGAAGGTAAAAAACCTACAAAGTTTTTAGGATTATTAAATTATTCTAGACCTTACATTAAAAACCTAAGTCAATTAGTTGGACCTCTTTATAGTAAAACCAAAAATACAGGGCAAAAATATTTTAATCAGGAAGATATTAAATTAGTCCAAAAAATAAAAGAACTTGTGAAAAATCTCCCAACTTTACATCTCCCATTAGAAAATGAATATAAAATAATTCAAACAAATTCAAATCAAACAGAATGGGGAGGAATTATTTTAGCATTAACCAATAATTTAGAAGAAAAACTTTGTAGATATTGTAGTGGAACTTTTAATTAATATCAAAAGAACCTTAGTTCAACAGATTTAGAAATAGAAGCTATAATGTTAGTTCTAGAAAAATTTCAATTATTTTTAAACCAAGAACAATTTACTTTAAGAGCAGGTGTGAAAGTATTAAAAAAATTGAAAAGCCAAATTCTTCAAAATTATCTACAAAAGATGGATAAAATTCAACCTTCAATTGGTTTTAAACCCCAATTTAAACATATAAGAAGCGATATATGCTATGGGTGATTACAAATGAATAGGCTTCTACACCGTATTTAATTATTTTAACAGTATCTTCACATTATTATAGACATGATCAGGGAAATTTCAAAAGAAAAACTTCATTCAGAATGCGTTAGTTAAACTTGAGGTTTAAAGCTAGCGCTCAATTTGGGTCTGCCTTTAAAAATCTTTAAGAACATAAAATCGCGTTGACTTTGATCTCAAACTACAAGGCTCAAAACTAGCGAACTATGCCTGGAAAAATCGACTCAACAAACTAACCATCTCAAATCTAAGCAGGTGTTATTCTTTGAAACAGAAATCAAATGTTCAAAACCAGGAAAACCGGAAAATACTGTATTTGAGGTTCAAACAAAATTAAACTCACCCAGTCAACGTCAGCCATGGTCATGTATGATGGAATGATCTGCACTAGCAGTTCTAAAACCATCATTAAGCTACTAAGTTGGTCTGATATTCTGACATATGGAATGTCTACTTTGAAAAAACCTGTAACAATGGCTGTTAGCTCTCTGCAACCACAGGCTGCTAGAATAAAAATGGTGGTCAGCTTTGGGACTGCAATACCACAGATCTGACTCTTTCCCGATTAACAATATATCAACCTGTCTATTTTAAGATCAAAAATATTTAGAACTCATCCCTGAACTAATGGATCAAGGGATTTTGAAAAATATATTTTTAACTAGTATTTATCAAGTACCTAAGAATTTTCCTGAAAAATTAAAAACCATTATAGAATATCTTTTTAGAACCGAAAATTTTGTAGATGATGATGCTTTTTTTCAACTGGACTGGGCTGGAGCGTGTTGGGGTCGTTGGGCCGGAACCAGGGCTGCTGTTGGTCTGGTCCGCAGGCTTTGGCGTTGTACTTCTCTGCAAAGACAAAAAAGAAGAAGGGTCGGCGAGGGCTTCGCCCGTGGCCGCTCCGATGCCTAAGTCAGTTTCTCGCTGGGAGAAAAGATAGAATGCTTAGAGGGCGAATAGTTTTTGCGTACCTTTCACCGCGAGGGTGGCGTGATATATATAGCGTATGTTTTCCCAATTGGATGGTGGTAAGGATTCTTTCCCATTGGATGGGATATTTTCTACCTTTATCGACATCGGATTTAATAAGGGATATTGAAGGAGCAGTTTATTGAGAATTATCCTTCTCCCTTATTGGTAAGATCCGGTTTGATCTGCAAGATAAGCTGTTTATCGTGAATTATCTTGTTTTCCTTACTGGTGAGATTTAGTTGGATTTACAGGGTAAGATGTTATTGGGGATTATCCTACTTCCCTTATTAGCGAGATTTAGTCTGATTTGCAGGATGTGGGCCTTCACAATTATCCATGTTGTCGGCCTTTGGGGAGCGGATTGGGTTTTCGTTTTGGGCTGACGCTAGGGGCTTAGGTGTTTCATTAAGCTTGCCTCTTATTTGGGCCTAGCAAGTGGGCCTGCGAGCCTATTTTTCAAACCCTATCAGTTACCCCCAGCCCTTGTGTACGGTGTGCGTGGGCAAGGGCTGTAACGTTTCTCGTATCGGGTGTGATTTCCACGTGTCGGGGCTGGATCAGTTAGGGCTTTGTCGCCATCATATGTCTTGTGATAATGATGACTTTTCGGTTCTCGCGCTCATTTCTTCCAATTCTTTCAGCTTCTTTTTGTTTCTTCCGTAGATATCCTCTGACCGTTCGCCTTGTGTTTCCTTGATCCTGAAGCTTTTTCTTTGCTTTTTAGTGAGTTCGGACTTCCCTTTCCCTTAGTATTCCGTCTGAACCTTCTGTGCAAGAGTCCTTTTTTGGCGTCTTGCTTGAGATAACTTTTTCGTTTTATTCCTGGGACGGGTGCGTCTTTCTCCCTTCGATGTCTTTTCGAGTAATACAGCGAGGCGCTAGGGCTAGATTTGCCAAGTTGTGTTCTTACTACTTGTTATCACCATGGGTCCGAGTCGCTCTTCTTCTTTGCGCATTGGAGGTGACTCCTCGGTTGCTGCCGGTTCAAGGCGGAGCTGGCGGCCCTCAGTGGCTCAGTGCGGAATTGATCTTGAGCGCCCGGAGGAGCCCCTTTTCCCTTGGGCAAGGTAAGGGGAGAATTGCGAATTAAGTATCGGGGGATCGAATATCTAAAGTCAGCCCAGTCTGAAATCTTTAGGCGTGGGACCTATAAGTCGGACCCTGTGTGGGGCGGCTGTGGCGTTACAAACCTCCTTTTCGGTGTCGGGATTACGGTCCCCAGACATTTTGACCTCTTACGTGGTTTCAATACCTAAGATGGTGTACTTCTTTGAAGTGGCCTTCGACAACGATCTTCGCTTCCCTCTACACCCCTTTATAAAAGGGGTTTACAACTACTTCAATATGCGTCTTCTCAACTCGCCCAATTCTTTGGGTATTACGGTTGGAGTTATTGGTTTCAACCGGGGGCCAGAGGCCTCGGTGTTCAGTATAGCTCTGTTCCTTGATCTTTTTAGCGTAAAGGAATCAGCAGAGGGCTTCCTTTATTTTTCCAGGCGTGCCGGCGCTCCTCTGGTAATTTCCGATCTTCCATCTTAACATAGGCTTTGGAAGAAGGGCGTTAGCCTAACCGTTAGCGGCCGCCATGGTGGGAGTATGACCCTCTTGCGAGATGACACCACAGGCGTTAGGTTGCTTGGACCACCCCCGAGAATCTACATGAGTATCGCTTTGTTTTTAGTATAGTCTTTGTGAGGTCATTGGGCATCTCTAATTCTGCATTGACCGCGTGCTTCTTAGGTGTTCGACCGATCTCGGCCAGAAGATAATGTCGCCGTGCGGGAGTTGGGCAGTGTTCAGGTGCCCTACTTTCGGAGTTGATCGAATTCGGATATTCTGGACCTTCAAGCAGTCGTCTACTCGCTCTGTTGCTTTGAGGCCTTCACCTCCTTCCTCTATGAAATTCTCTCCCGTCGAGCCTTCCGCGCGGCCACGAGGAGAGCTTTTGGCTCGGTGGAGATGTTGTCCACACGAAGTCGGGCGTCGACGGAAAACCGAGTTCGAGAGACCGCCGGCTTGAGGTGGGATTCCGAGAAGTGGGGCGTCTTCTTCTTCCCCCTTCTATCCCACGTCCGTCATAAGGTGGGTGTTGTCACCTCGGTGAAGTTATAAAAAGCTGAGTTATAACCGTTAAAACTGCGCTCTGAGCAAGATTCCTCGAAGGGCTGGCTGAGCGGCCAGTTGGAGGTCATGCCTATCCTTTGTTTGGAATCCCCAGCGTAGGTGTTAGCCTTCACGGGCGGAAGAGTTGAAGAGGAAGGGCTCCGAAACTGACGGAGATGGCGATTCCTTGCTCCTCAATGTCGAGCTTACGGCGGGCGTAGTCTCGTCCATCCTCGGTCCCTCGAGGGTACAGCGTACGCCCGTTGAGGAAGCCTTAGCTCTGTATCTCTTCGGGGGTTGCCTCACGGAAGTTCGTATCTTCTGGATTTATGATTTTGGCAGGTTGGGTGCGATCTTGTGTTAGGTGTGGGCGGTGGCTACTCATTTGAAGGATTTGGCCAGGCCAATCTAAAGAAGGCCATGTCAAAGCAGCTCGGTTACAAGGTGGTGGCTTCCCTTATACGAGTGGGCTAAGGCTGCTGAGCCGGTCACGATATGTAGGGAGGCGGTGAAGCTTAAGTCCGATCTGAGGCATACCTTGTCGGCGCGACTCGGCGAGGGGTAGAAAGATGAGGCTAGAAACGGCTTAGAGCGGTCGAGGCTTGGAGGTTAGAGATGGGCTGCGGGTTTGTACAAAATGACTTCAGCTGGAGGCCGGGGGCGAGCTGCGATGCCTTGATCCCGAGCGGATGAGTCGGATGAGCTGTTTACGTCTCAGAGCGAGCTACGGGGGTCTAGAGAAGAGCTGCGTGCGGCTAGAGATGAGCTGCTGATTAGTGCCCAAATAGTGCTATTTTGAGCCCTGTTTATTACAAGTTTTAAGCGCTTTTTGTGTACTAATTGACTTTGATAACTCAATTGATACATTGGGGTCCCATCTTTGCTACTGATCACATTTTGTAACTCTATTGTTGTAGTTTTGCAGGTCAAAATGCCTCATTATCTTCAATCCGATTCAAACACGATGAACCCGGGCCGAATTCGAAGATGCATGATCGAATCAGAGGAAATATGGAGCAAAATTGCTGAAGAAAGGAAAAGCAAGCTGTGGAAATTTCGTGGTTGTAAAATCGGGCACCGCAAAATTTCGCAGTTGCACTTTCGCAGCCGCTACCCTCGCAACACCGCCTCACCAGAGTTAATCGTGCTTGACCCGCCTTTGTGGTTTTATACAAGTTTGCCCTTGATGTAATTTTGGTTCATTAGCACACTTTTGTAATTTCCTTATACTGAGCACCTATATAAGCTCGCCCCGCTTGTAATCAAATCCTCACCTCACTCCATCAATCAATCAAAGGAATTTTGGCACTAAGCCTTTTCCTCTCCCCGGTTTTGTGATTTTCCTTTCTCTGTTTTCAAGATTTTTCACTAGCCAAACACCCTCGATGATGACAAATCAAGGGATGTGCTTGGCTAAAACCTCGATCCTTGGAAGGGAAGCGCTATCAAAAGTTGGTTCGGGGTTTAGCTGCATGTTCTCATGTTCTTCATGTATGCATTTAAGGGTATTTATGCTCCCGGCTTCTCACCTTAGTTAGATCTCTTAGGCATGCTCTTAACGTTTATTTGGCAAGCTGGGGGTTCAAAGGGATACTTCACTAGATCCACCGATGCCCGCTACTGTCTCCTATTAGTTACTGTAGGGTAGGTTTTTGAGATATGTTCTCACCGTTAGGGACATTTATGCCCAATCAAATGCCATCTTTCAAGAGGAAAACTTTTAGGGTTTAGGTTTTAAAGCTAAATGAAGATCCGGGTTCTGGGAAACACTTATATGTCATGGATCTCCAACTCGAGGAAAAGACCCGAGGACATGCTGGTTAACCTAAAAACCCTAAGCTCCAAAGGGCCCGAGACTCAAGGGAATCCCTTAACTTTTACTCAAGTTATTTCCCCCAGCTTTAAACCATTCACCCACACTGCTTTTTCTCACAAAACCCTTAAAATCCAACGAGAAACACCATTTCTAACTGCGAAATCTTTTCTCACGAAGAAACTCATCCCCGCGGTTCGAATTTTTAGGAGCCACTATACGTAGTGCAGCTTTTGCTACACGTAGGGGTAAAGAATCCTAGGATATAAATTTTGTTGATTCTGATACACCTACTATGCCCAAACGAATCAACTGCGCAATAAAACAGCGCTGCTAGACGGAGCTCGTCGCAAGGCTTCCGAGGCTGTAAGCTCTGTGGAACGCCTGACCGAGGAGTGCCATGGGTTGCGAGGACCTCCACATAAAGCAGACTCCGGTCGGCAGAGGACGGTAATATAGGAGATTAAGGGACGAGCCCGCACTAATGGGTCGGGGTGGCTTCTGCCTCTCGCAGGAAGGTCAAGTAATGCCTACGAGCTCGACTTCAACTTCGACATCCCTAGTGACGAGGAGGCGGAAGAGTCCCTCCCCTCCCCGCTGCACTATGGAGAACCAGATACCCCGCCTCAGGCCCACTCCCCCTTCTTCACCCTCCGCCCTTCCCTCCTCCTCCGATGTCCGACCGCACATACCTTCGCTTACTTGTTGTTGTTTTTTTTTTTTTTGGGCTTGGGACCCCGGACATACGTAGCCTTTTCCTTAATGAATATTCATTTTTTATTTCACCACTTTCGCCTCTAGTTGTGCTCTTCGCGCAGTTTTGTATGAACCGAAGTGACTTCTTAGCTGCATGGCCCGACCAAGCGCTCCGAGCTGAGCGCTTGAGCTTCTAAATCAAAAGCCGCGGCTCCTAGGCGCCGAGGCCTTGCGGCGGCCTGCTCCGAGCTGAACCGATTCTCGGGGCTACATGGCCCGAGCCGAGCAGCTGGAGCTCTTCAAACCGAGACGCCGGCTCAGCGGGCCAGCCTGGGCCAAATTGCCCGAGCCGAATCGACTTGGGCCGTATGTCCCGAAAGGCAGTAGTTGAGCTCCTTAAACCTGGGCCGCGAGGCTCCAAGCCACCGCTCGCTGAACTTACTCGCAATCAGGTGGCCTCAACTCGAGTAAATGAGCTCTTCAACCGAGCCGCGGCTCCTGCAGCGCCGAGGCCTTTTAAGCCAAATTGCCCGAGTCAACCGACTCTTGGGCCGTATGGCCTCGAAATGAGTAGTCGAGCCCGAGCCGCTTAGCCCCCGGGCACTCGGGCAGACCTTTGGGCTAAAATTGCCTCGAAATGGAATCGACTTCGGCCGCATGGCCCGAGCCGAGCAGTTGCCTGAGTCGCTTGGCCCCTTTGGCGTTAAGGCCTGGGTTAAATTGTCCTTAAGCTAACCTACCTCAACAGATGGCCCAAGAGAGTAGCTGAGCCCTTCAAACTGAAATCTGGGCCCGGGCGCGCCGAGGCCTTGCTGGGGCTAAATTACCTGAGCCGAACCGACTCGGGCCGCATTTGCCCGAGCAGTAGTCGAGCCCCAAACTAAGCCATTGGCTCTTGGGCGCTGAGGCCTTTAGGGCTAAATTGCCTGAGCTGAACTGACTCTTGGGCTGCATGGCCCGAAATGAAGCCGAGCCTAAGTCGCCGGGCGCTGAGGCCTTTTCTACCCAAATTCACATCTGAGTCGAATCGACTCTCGGGCCGCATGGCCTAAGCCGAGCAGCTTGCCTCGGAGTCGCTTAGCTCCTTGGCGCTAAAGCCTTTTGGGCTAAATTGCCTGAGTTGAACTGACTCTTAGGCTGCATGGCTTAAGCAGAGTAGTTGAGCCCTTCAAACTGAGTTGTTGGGCACCTGGGCGCTAAGGCCTTGAAAGCCAAATTGCCCTCGAAATAACCGGGACTCGTCGTATGTCCCGAAAGGTATAGTTCGCCCTTCAAACCAACGCCGAGGCTCTGCGGCCGACCGCCTCGAAACGAACCGACTCATTGGCCGTAGCCCTCGAGCCGAAAGCAGCTGAGCTCTTCAAACTCGAGCCGGGCTTCTACCGCTAGCGGCCTGGGGCTAAACCCGCCCCGAACCGAACCGACTCTACGCCGCATGGCCCGAGCCGAGTAGCCGAGCCTCAGCCGCCGGGCCCCGGCACCGAGGCCTTTGGGCTACCACCGAGTTCAACCGACTCTTGGCCGCATGGCCCGGGCTGGAGTAGTCGAGCTCTTTAGTCAAGCAGCTTCGGCGCTAAGGCCTTTGGGCCAAATTGCCTAAGCTAACCGACTCTTGGCCGTACGGCTGCCTTAGCAGAGAAGTTGAGACCTTCAAACCGGAGCCTCATTGGCCCCAGGCGCCGAGGCCTCGGGGCTAAATCTGCCTAAGCTCGAACCGACTCTCGGGCCGATGGTCCGAGTAGATTAGCTCGAGCCCTTCAAACCGAGCTATCGGGCTCTCGGGCGCAGGCCTCACAAATCTGCCGTAGAGCCGAATCGAATCTCGGGCCGCACGGCTCGAGCCGAGCAGTCGAAGCACAGCCACCCGCGCCGAGGCCTCAGCAAATCGCTTCGAGCCGAACGTACTCTCGGGCCGCATGGCACGAGCCGAGTAGTTCACCTCTTGAGCCGGCTGGCTCCCCCGGGCGCTAAGGCCTCACAAATTGCCCGAGCTAACTCACTTTGAGTCAACTCGACTTTAGCCGAATGCGGTTCGAAAGCGCAGTTGAGCTCCTTCCAACCGGAAATGCTAGGCTCCCGGGCGCCGAGGCCTGGGGCTAAATTTGCCTGCCGAACCGACCTTGGCCGCATGGCCCGAGTAGGATTAGCTGGCCCCAAACCGAGCTTACCGGGCTCTCGGGCCGAGGCCTGGGGCTAAATCTGCCCCGAGCCGAACTCGAATCTCACCATGGCCCGAAGGCCGAGTAGCCGAGCTCTCAGCTACCCGGGCGCCGAGGCCCGGGGCTAAATTACCCGAGTCAATGCACTCTCGGGCCGCATGGCTTGAGCTGAGTAGTCTCACCCTTGAGCCGCTTGGCTCCCGGGCGCTGCGCCCGGGGCTAAATTGCCGAGCCGAACTCGACTACCGAATGGCCTCGAGCGCAGTAGCCGAGCCCTCCAACCGAGCCACCGGGCCTCC
This sequence comes from Tetrastigma voinierianum, assembly GCA_016808115.1. Lineage (NCBI taxonomy): Eukaryota > Viridiplantae > Streptophyta > Magnoliopsida > Vitales > Vitaceae > Tetrastigma > Tetrastigma voinierianum. Next base: position 239,192 of record JAEQBH010000292.1, read on the forward strand.
TCGGGGGCGCTACGCCCCTTGGGCCAAATCTGTCCGAGCTAAACTGACTTCGGGCTATGTTAACTTCTTCGTCTCTCCCATCATGTAAGTGTGAGTGATGGATCAAAATATCTACCACAAATTTATAGCGTTATTACCCAAGGACTATTATCTAACCCCGGAATAATGCCATGAAACTTGCTTTGTTATATTTCTTTGCAATTATACCGATTAAAACGGTGGTTTCCTTAAGAGTAGATAAATTTTTCTCGTTTTGATCCATGATTCTACAAGTGTATAGGTCAACAAGTAATAAAGTGGGATTTAAGTCCGTATATCGATCCCAATGCAGATCTCAAGAATTCCTCAATCAACTACCCTAACTACTCAAGTTCTATACCATTCGGGACTATGATTTGTAATTGATATATCCCTGAAGTAACCTTTAAAAATAATGAAAGAATAAAGATATGTAAATTAAGAACAAAAATGAAATAATGCTACACTAAAATAAAAATTAAAGAAATAGATTGATCAGCTTAGTTTTGGAAGGGAAGATCAAAAATACAATCAAGTAGAAACATCAATTCCTGCAAACAACTTTGTAACTTTGCTTCATGAACCTCAGATTTAGAATCCTTCCAAGGAAGAAGGTAATGCCATGTGGATCTCTCCGTAATGACACATTTCATTATCTAATCTTCCCTGTTTCTTTCGAATGCAGAGGATTAGATAACTACTTTTAACTGGAAGCCGCCTTGCTCGGTATTTTTCTTTTTCAATACTTCATACCCAGAACATGGACTGTAAACCTTAGCTCCTAAGACATAGGCTAAGCATGGGTTTACACTATACTGGTTTCTCATCCTCAAAATTGGAATAGTTCATTCTTTCCTTGATTAGATCCTTGCTAACACGGGATTGAACTTACTGTTCGAATCGAGGCGAACTCTCTCGCTTCATTTTAATTGATAAGTCATTCAACTCATTCTCGATTTCAAGGAGAAGAAGATTTATCGGACATAATTCATTAAAGCTCCATTAGATCCCTAATATTAGGTTCAGATACCCTCGAGAGGTTGTTCAATACTCTCAGAATGCCTTCTCTGTCACCCGAGGGCCTCCCTCGGAAATCGTAGCATGAAACAATCCTATTACAGCATAGAAGCCAATATTTGATCGATACAACATTAAACAAACCAAAGAAGCGTATTCGAGACTAAGTTCAAGAACTCCCATAAATTTCGCAGAAAGATAACCCTAACAATGAGTAAATTCAACGGAAGCCAGCGTTTCTAAATTACTTCATTACACTATAACTAGCTCCTCGATCAAAAGAATCCATCAGAACCAAAACCTGAAGTTCGACCTAAAATTTGTTTGACTTCAAACGAACTAGGCAAGAATTTGAAGAAAATAATACCGTATTCAAATTTTAGCTTCAACAACTAACATCCAGATCCAAAAATTCAAATGAAATAACAATCTACTTTAATCTAATCTAAAATAATAGCAAAACAAAGAAAAATTAAAAAATTAAAATACACGAGCCTTTGGCTACCTGTACTTCTTTCTCGAAGTCGCCAAGAGTCGCTTTCCTTAGTAGCACCGTGATATTTATAGGGTTTGGAAGTTGGGCCCTAACTTCGATGCACCTATTTGTGGATTTCAAAATAACTGGCCCATTTGTTTGTTCATGTCACGACTCCATTTGTTTGTCGCGACCTTGACTTGATGTCGCAACCTCTCTTTCACGTCGCGACTTCACTGTTCTGATTATTGAGCTGTTCTGATGTCAAAATAACTGGCCCATTGTTTGTTCATGTCGCGACTCCATTTGTTTGTCGCGACCTTGACTTTATGTCGCAACCTCTCTTTCACGTCGCTTAATTTCACCGCTCTCCCATCAGCCGCTCGATGTCGCGACTTCAATCATACGTCACTCCTTCACCTTTCTGCTTTGTGAGCTCTTTTGAGGCCGCGACTTCAATCATATGTCGCGACTTCGTTTTTCTGTTCGTCTGTAGCATAAACTTTTATCTGGTCGCGACTTGCCTTTATCACCCATTGGATCTGATGTCGCGACCGCTAAATGATGTCGCGACCATAATACCTTGCAATTGATGTCTCGACCACTGAATGACGTCGCGACTTCACCTTTCTGTATTGTGAGCTCTTTTGAGGTCGCGACTTCAATCATACGTCGCGACTTCAATGTTATGCTTATGAGCTCTTTGACGCCCGGAAGCTTTTCTTTATCGTGACTTGTCTTCAAGATCTCGATATGATGTCGCGATGCCTAAATGATGTCGCGACCTCCATTCTTTACAAACATGTCGCCACTCACCGGGCTGACATCGCGACCTTCTTTCCTTGTAACTGATGTCGCGACCACTAGCTGATGGACCATAATACCTTGCAGCTGATCTCGCGACCATTGAAGGACGTCGATCTTCCTGACCGCGTTCGATGTCTCTATCTCGTCTGAACTACGCCACCTCTATGTTCAGCCTCTTTGAAAATCTTTTGTCGCAACTTCTATTCAAAGGTCACGAATTCCATGCTCACCGCTAAGCCTTCAATTCTCGCCGCTAATTCCCGAAGTGGTGTCAAGTGACATCACGCCCCGCTTTCTTCCACACTCTCGGGTCGCCCGACTGGGAGTTCCCGCTGCGACTCGTGTTATTCTTTCATTATCGCTGTCGCGACTACAACAAGTCCTTTCTTTCAAAATTAGTTGAGACTTCTTTTACTTGAGAAGGTTGTTCTTGTGGCTTTGTAGATACCCTTGTCACCTCATGGTGGTATCACGATATCATTTATCTCTTTAGGTGTCGCGATATCACAATGATGTCGCGTACATGAACTTCTCGTATTTGACTCCGCTTCTTTAACTTCGACTCAAGTCATATTATTTTATCTCAATCTCCTTCTTCGTGCGTCACGACTTCACTTGTTCACTTCTTCGCTTTCTTCTTCAGTTGGTTCTGTTGATGTCGTGGACTTGAATTGTCGAAATCGTACTGCCGCGACTTAACTAGTTTGACTTAATCAGTTGATTTTTATATTTAAATTTATTGTATCTCAGAATGAATTTGATTCTCAATTATCGCTTTCGCCAACAATTCAACGTTATTCTTTATTATAAACTCGTAAAAATTGATTGTGGACCCAATGAGTTTCGACTAACTCAAATTCCCAACTTAAAATTCTTGGCTGGTCCCCAAGCAAAGAAAAAGAAGAAATTGTTTGTCCTCAAACAAATAAGCTTTAGAAAATTTTTAAGGACATTTTTCCGATTTATTCCACGCCTTTCATTCCAATTCTTCGATCCGGAATTCAAGAGATATCACTATTATTTCAAATTTCGCCATGCAAGAACAAGGCATGGTGTAATTTCTATTACAAAATTCTTGATAAACTAATGTATTTAAATGGGCCATTTAACAAGTCTTGTTCTGCGGTGTGTGTGCAGGTTTCAACAATCCTTTTCAACTTCATGTTGAATTTAGTTAATCTTCCGAGAGTTTTTTAGACTCGTTTTATCAAAAAGTCCCATATGCTTGTTTTTCATATCGGGTCTCCACTCAATGTAGGTAAATTCAACCTTCAAAATCAATGAGGTTCCAGGCTTGTAATGTTGGGCTTAGGTACTGGGTAGATAATGGAAAAAATTTAGGTTGTAAATTACCCAAGCTTCCATCTTGTCTCTACATTGTCAGCTCCAACTCTTCTTCCTTTTCTTCTTTGTTCCTTTATGATTCTCCTTAATCTGGGGCCCCGATTCCTCTTTGAATTCTTTTATGGAATCAATTTCCATATGTACTTGATTCAGGCAGATTCCTTTGTTCTTTAACTCCTTTGCCTTATTTTCTTAGACTGAATAGTGCAATGTTATTTTCTTAGGTTTTCTATTACTCTTAGAGAACTTTGGGCTAGCAACTCCCATACCGCTTGGCATTAGGTGCTAGGTGTTAAAACACCCCTACGAGCTTAATTGTTCATGGAAATAGGCCACAAGACAAAACTTATTCCCTTATTTCATCACTAGCTTCGCTTCTTATTTCTTCAACCCCTTCGTCAAATTTGGAAATATTATTCCCCCAAACTTGTTTCTTCCTTTTATACTAAAATTTTCCTCGTCTTTGTGAAATCGATAATTTGGGTTCTTTACTGCAGGTTTATTGCAAGTAAAGGGAATTCAGTTTTCAATTGTTGTTTATTGAAGAAATAGCGCTTATTTGGCCTAAATCGTAGAACTAGAGAATATGCTTAAGCATATTTTAAGGGTAGGCTTAAAAAGGTTCAAGCTGCCAAGGATGACCTCTATCATTTCCTGTTGGTTGTTTTCACCTAGGATTTCGTCTCAATCAATAATCAAACAAGTTCTAGGACTGTGGACTCTAAATCCCATTCCTTAAGATGTTCCTAATTCCCGTCAAAAGCCCCATAAGTTTTGTCGACCGATGTGTATTGGCTTCTTCAAGACTTGTACTTATTCACTGTCTACTTACATTATTTTAACCAAGTATTTTGTTCCATCAGCAATAACCAATTTTCTAATTTTTGCAAATTCAACTCCAATTTAAACAAGTAATGTAAGAACACTCCTAATTCCAAATCCTTTATTCATGCCCCGATTTGCAATTATTTTTGTGTTCAAGTTTATTCCTTATTCAAAACTACTTCAACTAGTTCAAATTATGATATTTCAGCATTTTCATTCTTGAACTAAATCCTCAATGTTCTTTCCTAACAATTCAAGCAAAATCCAATCGCAAGCAAGCAAACATTTCCTTTTCACAAATGTTCTCGCTTTATCTTAATATGTGTGATGCAAAGTTGAGAACAACAATCAGAAGAGAGGAAGAGAAGGATAAATCAATGGGAAGGCCCTATTTTTTTTCTTTTGAGGGAGGAGCAAAGATGTTGGGAGGATCCGCATCAAGGGTAGCCAAATTAGATTGAATTTGGGAAATTTCATTTCGCCTTCTTCTTCTTCTTGTCATTTCTCCCTTTCGATCCGTTTCTTCAAGGATCAATTCATTTTAGAGATCAACCTTTGTTCTGTAGATCATCTTGTCTCGTGCCCAAAGGCAGGTTCATTGTAAGTGCCCATTTCTAAATAGACTTCTAAAAACAAGATTATTGCTGATCAAATCCAAATTTTCAGTCGACTTTTCTTCCTCGAAGGCAATCTTTATCATCAAGCTTCGATTCTCGTCCTTCATCCTTTCTCAAAATCCTTGAACATTGACATGTATAGGAACTTCAATCCCTTGATCTGCTCCTTAGTCTTGGCTTCTTGATCTGAATCCCTTTCCTTTATGAGTTTTAAGAGCTGAGAATCACATCACTCGATTGTTATAGAATGATTCATGCTTAGCTTTTTAACTTTCCAAGAGATCTTGATCTCTTCTCCATTTCCTTCTTAAATTTTTCCTCTCTTTATGCTCCAAGATCTTAATCCCGTTCTTCCCTTCGCTCATCTCTTCCCATTGTTGATCTCTTCTTTCATCTCAACTTCATATACTTCTTTCTCTCTGCTCATCTCTTCTTCCTTACCATGATCCCTCTCTCTAATTCTTTCACAACCCTTCTCTAACTTTTGCAAAATACAAAAAAAGAAAATATGAGGTTCCATTGCTCCTCCCTTTCTTTCCATTTTCTGGATGGAATTGAGCATTTCCATTATTTGATTATTCTCCCGCCCCCTAGGTTTCACTGTGCCTCTAAAATCACCGTTCCTTTTATGTGGGGAGAGCTCGCCAGCCAGCTGAGAGAAATCTATCAGGGCTTCTATCTTCTTGTTCTCTATCCTCTAGAAACATAAAAGTATTCCCTTCTTGATGTGCTTCTAGATTTTCTTCTTCTTGCTCTACCACCAGAAGGGTGTCTTCTTCCTGTATTGCATTTTCATTTTCATCCCTTGAATCTGCTTTCTACCACACCCCCTTTTCTTTTGACTTTTCGTCCTCGCTTACTCCCACTGCAGGAGCGGTGAAACTCGGGGGGGCACTTCTCTTTCTACCAAGTCTCTTCACACCACTCTAACACATAGCCTTGTGATGGTTACTGGGTGAGGGATCAAGCCCCTTTATTACCTTCTTCAAGGTACCATTATAGAATTCAATAACTGCTCAAAGATCAATCTTGCACTTTCAAGATGGCATAGAGTAAGGGGATTGCTTCTTGTTCTCTTACTCGTGCGCATGCTTGGTAGGGACCATGTACGTAAGCTAGAAGTAAAACCACACTTTTGCCTCTCTTCTCACAATCTCCCCGCCAGGTCTTTGCTCTCCTTTTCCTTTCTTCCACCGCGCCCTTACCGTCTCGTTAATTTTCGCACCTTCTACTAAGTAGTTGCTCATCGCCTTCTTGAATTTTGATCCATTCTTCTACCCTTCCATTCCATAAGCATCTCATTAATAGTCTTCGCTTCCATAAGGCACCCAAACTCCTCCTCCGACATAAACAGAGTTCTCTTCCTCCCAAACTGCATTGGAGTAAAATTCCTGGACGACCGCCGGCATAACCGCACTCGATGTTTATTAATTCTCCCCACCCTCTTTGCTCTATTAATTCCTTGAAAGGTGAGATGAGCTACCGTTCCTTTTCTCCTACAAATCCCTTTCCAAGATAGTGCTTTTTCCACGAGAAAGCTCTTCCGAGACCTAACCTGCCTTCCTCTTCTTCGCCGGCTTCTTCCCCTCTTCCTCCTCGTTGCTTTGTAACCCGGTTGAACTCTCGGTTGTTCGACTAACTGCTCTCCCTTTCTCAGTTCCAGATGAACTTCCCTTCGCTCCGAGTATACTCCTCCATGATTTCGCCGCATTTGGGATGAGGGTTGAAGGTTCGCCATTAGGAGAAATCGAAGTGCTTTAGGAAGAAGTTCGGATTTAGGTTTTGCAAGAATTGAGAACCGTAGAATATGCGTAATATTTGGGTGCTGTATTTGCTTCAAGGAAGGAGATGATAGTGAGGGAAAGCCAACAATAAAATTCAATCATTATTATGGGCTCTTGATTACTTCATTTATTTGCTATTGTCGCGACTTAAATTTTAGGTCGCGATCAGGTGTTGTCATTCAAATCTCCTTAGTGGCAAAATTAAACGCCTCACCAAGAAGAGTTTGCTCTTATGTCGCGACTTATTCTTGTTTGTCGCGACATAAGTAAACTGTGGGAGGACAAGTTATCATCAGGCTGCAACATCAGGTATTTTATGACATAGTTGAGCTGTCTTTAATTCCTCACCACTCTTTTCAAGGGATTGTTCTTGTCACAATCTTAAATGTTCTCAGCTTTCGCTCCAATTTATGTCGCGATAAAATTTGGTCGCTGACTTCCCAGCCCTTCTTTGTTCTTCCTTCGACGAATGTTAACCTCAACTCCTCGTCGCAACATGTAATCCGGGTCGCGACTTACCGTACTCGCCCCAAATTCATGATCATACAGCCTTTTCACTCCTTAATTTGCACATTCTTAAAGTATCCATTTAATCATTCCCACACGCTAATTCAAAAATGCATTCTATCTCAATTTTCACAAATTATGTATGAGAAAATACTTTTCTTTAGCTGCTCATTCCGTGAAGTGGGCCGAGTAGTCCTGGAGTTTGTTCCTTCTCGCCTGAGCCATTTGATTCTTCATCTGCATATTGTAAAAATTCCAAAAATGATTAAATTAATTTAGTACTAACCTAGAAATTTCTAACAAATCATGACTAGAACTAAAAAATTTTTAAAAACGCGTAATAAAAAATAAATAAAATTCGAAGTCTATATAAAGAAACTAAAAATCTTATACGGGTTGCCTCCCACAGTCAGCTCCGTTGAGTCTTTAGGCCGACTAGCCGCTTTTAAGCTTTCTCTCTTCAATTCACCACCGGAGCCCTTCCCTGCTCTTTCTCCCGCCGAGATAGTGTCGCCTTGCCCACGCCACCTCTGAATTCTTCCCATCGTCCCGAGTGTTATCGCCCAAAGATAGTACTCGACACCACTCAGATATGGTCCAATTTTACTCGAGCTTCAGCTTCCCTGAAATAATCTTAACTGAGTTAAACAGCAAGACCCGATCCCCGCTCCGAACTCTTTCTCAGAACTTTGGATCATGCCTGGGTTTCTTTGTCTTGTCCTTGTATATTCTAGCATTGTCATAGGCTTCGCTTTCTCGCTTCCAGCCATTCACTGAGCCCTCTTCCTTTGCAATTTTGAAATCGAAGCTCACCAAGCCACGGCCCACATAGCTTTGTATTCCGCCAAGAGGGAGGTGACATGTTTCAAAAAGACAAGTCTCGTATGGGGACATTCCAATGGGAGTTTTAAAAGGCCCCGTATGCCCATAGCCGCATCATCAAGCTTCAAAGACCAATCTTTCCCCGCTAGAACTCAGCTACATTTTTCCGCACTTTCTTTATTTCTCAGTTGAAATTTCGTGTTTCATTTCATTTGTTTTGAGGATGATAAGCCAAGCTCATAATGTGTTTGATACCATTCCGGCCATGAGTTTGTCAAACACCTTTATTTTGCAAAATGGCTTCCCCATCACAAAATTATAGTTCGGTGTCCCAAATCTAAGAATATTTCTTCAGAAACCCCACAACTCGTATTAAGTATCATTCTTAGGACAGCCGGTCGCTCTACCCATTTTGATACAGTTAAATCCACGTTTAGAGTATGTATATATTTCCAAATGAAACTGAAAAGGCCCCATAAAATCCATTCCCCATACATCAAACAATCGCACTACCAGATAATACCCATAGGCATCTCATGCCTTTTGCCGATATTTCCCATTCTTCGGGCATCACTACAATAACTTTACCCATTCAAAAACAGTCCTTAAAAATTATAGCCAAGAAAATCTCGATCGGAGAATTTTGTGGGTCAAGCTTTATCTCCCGCAAAGTGTCCTCCATAAGGTGATGCATGGCATCCTTGTAAAATCTTGCTTTGCTCACTGCACACATCTCCTATAACTCCATCAGCCCTCTTCTTTAAACAAATATGGATCATCCCAAATATAGTACGCCTCGTTATCCGTCCCAACTTTTTCTCTTCCTCACGGGTAGCCGAATTCCTGGCATAATCTACAAGCTTAAGAAATTCACAATATCAAGATACTGTAGTGATTGATGGACAACGAAATAACCGCTTCATCCGAAAATTTTCGCTATTTCTCTTCCTTTTTCTCTCAGACAAAGGTTCCTTCTCATCTTTGACTAGTGATCACTATCACATTGTCATCGCTCTTCTTGTTCTTTTTAATTTCTAAATCAAATTCTCGCAACAATAATACTCCACCCGATCAATCTTGGCTTCTTTACCTCTTTTACATTAAATATTTAATTGCCGCATGATCGTTGTGTATAACAAATAATGACCCCAAATATATGGCCTGAATTTTCACATGCAAACACTATTGCCAAGACTCTTTTCAGTAGTAGAGTAATTTTCTTGTGCTTCATTAAAGGTTTTGCTAGTACAGTAGATGGTATTGGGCCTTGAACACTTTTTTCATCTTTCCGTCCTAATACACCCCATTGCAAAAATCACTGCATCACACATGATTCAAATTCCCCCTCTGCTCCACCTGGTTTGCCATGATGGAGCTTCCACTAGTCCGATTTCTTCAATGCTTTCCGCAGATTCATCAAAATAAAACTTCACTATAATTCTCCAAAGAATCGCATAGTGGTCTACAATTTTGAGAAATCTCTCGATAAATCTTTCTATAAAAATCCAAGATGCTGTCCCTAAGAAACTTCGATTCCCTCGACCGTAGTGGGTGGCATTAGGTCTCTTTATAATTGAAACCTTTGCTTCGGGTCTACTTCAAGTCTTGGCCGTGAAAGCATGTGCCCCAAGACAACCCTTTATAACCATAAATGGCATTTTTCCCAATTCGAGCTAGATTTTTGTCTGCACCTTTAAAGTAATCGTGGCCCCTGTGTTGCGTGCATTGTTCAAAAACTGATCTATACACCGTGAAAAATCATCCATGAAGATCTCCATATAACTTTCCTCGTCAGATCAGAAAATATAGACATCATGCATCTTGAAGGTACTGTGAGCATTACACATCTAAAATGGTATCTTCTAAAAGCAAAAGTACCAAATGGGCATGTAAAAGTGGTTTTCTCCCGATCTTCAGTGCAATAGCTATTTGCTATATCCAGAGTATCCATCAAGAAAACAAAAGAGGGTGTCCCCGCGCCAACCTATCCAAGATTTGATTGATGAAAGGTAGGGGAAATGATCCTTTTCCTCAAGCTGGGCAAGATTCAATTTTCAGAAGTCGATACAAAACCTCCATCCCGTCACGCTCAGAGAAATGTTCATTCTTTTCATTTTGATTATAGTGAATCCACCTTTCTTGGGAACCACATGTACTGGGCTTACCCAAGAACCGGCTCGATATAGCATATATAAACCCGTGATTTAACCATTTCGGTAACTTTCTCGACAACTTCTTTCATGACTGGTTCAAATTTCCTTTGATGCTCAACAGGCTTGTGATTATCTTCAAAGAATATTTTGTGCATACAAATAGAGGATTGATACCCTTCGTGATTCAATTGAATCACTGCTTTCCTTGTATTTTCTCGTAAATTACCAAAGAACTTCTCGTCTTCACCTTCACGATGCAATTTGATATGATAACCGGTTTTTCTTTTCCTCGTCTCTTAAAACTCATATTTAAATGACTGGCAACTCCTTTAATGTTAACCCTTTCGCACTAGTTTCCGCCCATGAGTTTGTCGTGGTCTCGGGCTGTCTCACTTCATCTTGACTGCTTTCATTTATACTCAGACTGCTTTTATTATTAAACAAATTTGAAGGCAGAACTTCACAATCAAAACTCTCAAGGTACTGAAAATTCATCTCAATTTCATTGATGAAGCTTTCAATGATACAATTAGAATTCACTTCATCATTGAGAAGGTTATTATTTTTCCATAACCATACAACCTGCTCTCTCTACATTAGGATGTTCCGCATCCTATTATTAAATGTGCACCGCTTCATTCCCAACTCGAAAAGCCGGCCTCACCTTTCAGACGCCAATCATGCAAATCTCGCTAAGCAGAAAGCAGCGTCTTCCCAAGAACAAAGGAACTTGAGGATCTTCCTCCATCTCGCATGATAACAAAATCTATCGAAAATGAATTTCTCCCCAACCTTGACGAGTACATCTTCCGTAATGCCTCCTGCTATGCCATTGATCTATCACCATTTGTAATGTAATCATTGGCAAGTTAGTTCCCCAAACTAAGTCTCTCGCATTAAACGATAGAGGCATCAAATTTATACTTGCTCCGTAGTCACATAAAAGCTAACTCACATTTCCTATAGAATGTGGAATAGTGAAACTCGTGTAATCTTTCATCTTTGCTGGGAGCTTCGTGAATGGCACCGCATGAAGCATTCAAGTTAACCATACCCCTCCTCGCCTATCTTTCTTTTCTTCGTCAGCACCTCCTTCGTACTTTGATAAAGAGGCATTTAACCCGATCACCTCGGCGAATGGGATATTTATTTCTATTTTCTTGAAAAGATCCAAGAATTTAGAAAATCGCTTCCTTTACTTCAAGTTCCTCGTGGGAATGGTAACAAGTAGGAGCATAAGTCGGTACTTTCTTTCTGTCATTTCTTCCTTCATCCGTTCAATCAAAGTGTTCTTCTCTCTTCTTTCGCCTTATCTTTCTACCTCGCCCCTCTGCTCTATCTCTGCCTTTCCGCTGTCAAGCCAAATCCTTCCCACTTCCTCAAATTGAATTGCCATGCGCCTTTGGTGGTTCTTCTAGTCACTTCACAGTGGAATGTTCCCTTGTTCCTCGATTTATATATTCAGTATTAATCGTCTACTTATGTCTCTAGATTTTTCTGAAGCACTAGCATTCTCTCTCGAAACATTCGGCATCATACTTGAAAGTTTCAAGTCGATAGTTTCTGCTCATGGAATTGTATCAGCTCTTGTTATCTCCCATGAACTGCGTGCATTTACCCTCAAATGGTCGGGTTCTTTCTCACCCTCGGTATTCATTTCCCCGCCTCACCTCCTTGTCGTCGGTCGTCGGAACCTTAGTGGTCGGGCCGAGCATCCTTGCCGAGGATGCTCGTCCCCGCCTTAGCCATGTACTGCCTCTCCCACCATATGAGAAATTCTCGTTCCTCGCTATTGATTGTAGTGTATGGCAAAAGTTAGGATTTGGCCTCGAAATGATAACTTCTTTGCCTGCTCACGCATTTAACCTCCTCAAAGACCATAAGAATCTTCTTCTACGGGCACACATCCGCGCACTCTTCTCATCACCTCTTCTTTCTAACGCTCCTGCCTCATGAGCTAAGGTGCATCTTCCTCTCTTGTTTGTCCATCCTATGCATTATAGCATCCAACTTAGCTCTCCATGGCGCCATCTGGCTTCAAATTTCATGACCCTTTCCTCTTACTACTACCTCTTGTTCCGATGGAGCTTTATATTGTAGCCTTGCCGTGTCCCCTTACCGGGATCTCTTACTCCTCATCAGCACTTTTTACTAATGCTCCACAAGATGAGGCATCGATATCACCCTTTGATGTATCATTCAGCGTGATACACTATATCCATCCGGTCTTCAAATCTCATTCCATGCATCAAGCACCTCTTCTCAATCTTTTGAATCTTTCCCAAGCTTACATGTGCCTCATCTTCCCTTGTTGGAATACAATTATCTCTCTTTCTCGGCCTCTCGAAGTGAGAGATAGGAAAGAAATCGCCAAGTAAGCTTTCTACCAACTCTTCCCAAGTATCAAATGTAATCCATATGGTAATGATTCAGCTACCATGTGGTCATATGTCTCTCAAAGAAAATGGGAAGAGATGTAGTTTTATCACCTGGTCTCACACCGCTCAGCTTCATCAGATAGCTTAATCCCGAGAAATCTTCCCAAGTGCTCATTCAGTCTTGCGGATGACCAAGAACTCCATGTTGTTGAACCGTCCATTGTAACTAAGGTCGGCTTTAGTTCAAAATCGCTTTCTTGCATCCACCGTAGGTCATTCGATTGCGTATCACTCTTTCTTGAATAATAGAATTCCGTAAATCCTCCATTGTGTCAAGAATGGGGTCTTCTGCCGTCCTCTGCTCCTCCGTTGTCATGTCTCTCTTCCGCTATAGTCGCGCTTCGCTCTCTTTTGTCTTTTCTTAAGCTCCCTCGAGCTAGTTTCTTCCACTCCAAGTGTCTCGCTGAATCGTGTTAGATCCCCTCGTTTCCTATGCATTAAAGGTTTTCCTAAATAAAGCATACTCATATTAATAATAGGATTAGTCAACCTAACAAATATTTTTCAATATGGCTTGTTAAAATTAGTGACTAATGTAGTCACTGCTTGAAAAGCTATTTTTGTTCTTTTCTTAAAAATGTCCAAATTAGTATTTCCTTCTTTCGTCAGAATATTGATCTAATTAATTCTTTCGATCCCCGACAACGGCGCCAAAAACTTGTTAAACTCTATGTCTCTCCCACTATGTAAGTGTGAGTGATGGATCAAAACATCAACACAAATTTATAGCGTTATTACCCAAGGACTATTATCTTCAACTCTCCTCCCCCACTCAATAATACAAACTGTTTGTTATATTTCTTTTGCAACAGTACCATTAAAAATGGTTTCCTTTAAGAGTAGATAAATTCTTTCTGGTTTTGATCCATGATTCTCGCAAGTGTACAGGCTCGAACAAGCACAAAGGATTTAAGTCCGCATATCGATCCCAATGCAGTATCTCAAGAATTCTCAATCAACTACCCCTGAATTTACCCTCAAGTTCTATACTATTTCTGACTATGATTTGCAATTGATATATCCCTATCAACCTTTAAAATAATGAAAGAATAAAGATATGTAAACTACAAACAAATGGAAATAATGCTTACACTAAAAATAAAAAAATTAAAGAAATAGACCGATCGGGCTTAGTTTTTAAAGTGAGCATTGAAAATACAATTGTTGTGAAACATCAATTCCCGCAGATAACTCGTAATTTTGCCTTTACGAACCTCATTTAGAATTCGCCCAAGGCCATACAGGAATGAATGATCCTCTGCAACATGCTTTGTCATCCATCCTCCCCGCTTCTTCATCCCCAGGATTGAAGATATGAACTCATCTTTAACCCGGAAGGCCTGCTCGGGTATTTTTCTTTTTCAATACTTCATACCCGTGAATACGGACTAAACCTTAGCTCCTAAGACATGCTAAGCATGGGTTTACACTATACCGGTTTCTCATCCTCTCAAAATTGGAACCGTTCATTCTTTCCTTGATTAGATCCTTGCTAACACGGGGATTGAACTTAATTGCTCAATCCGAGGCGAACTCTCGCTTCATTTTAATTGATAAGTCATTCAACTCATTCGTTTCAAGTGAGAAGAAGATTTATCGATTAGAATTGGCAAAGTCTATTGTATCCCTAATATTAGGTTAGTAGATAATTCCTTGAGAGGCCATGTTCAATACTCCGTGAATGCCTTCTCCGTGGTCACCGTAGGGGCCTCCTCGAAATCGTGAGCATGAAACAACTTATTGCTGTATAGGAAACTAATATTTGGATCGGGAGCATAACATTAAACAAAACCAGCAAGCAGATTCGATCGGTTCAAGAAACTCTCGATAAATTTCATAGAAAGATAAATTTAACAATGCAGTAAATTCAACTAAGTTGCGTTTAAATTACTTCATTACACTAACGGTAGCTCCTCGATCAAAAGAACCATCAGAACTGAACCGGAAGTTCTCGACCTAAAATTTGTTTGACTTCTAAACGAACCCGTGGCAAGCATTTGAAGAAATGTAACACTCGCATTCACTTCAACTTCAACAACTAACATCCAGATCCAAAAATTCAAATGAAATAACAATCTACTTTAATCTAATCTAAAATAACAGCAAAACAAAGAAAAAGAAAAAAATTAAAATACACGAGCCTTCGGCTACCTGCATTTCCCTTCTAAGCCGCCAAGAGCCGCTTCCTTTAGTAGCACTCTCGCGTATTTATTGTGGTTTGGAAGTCGGGCCCTAACTTCTCATGCACCTATTTGTGGATTTCAAAACACCGCCCATTGTTTGTCCATGTCGCTACCATTTGTTTGTCGCGACCTGACTTGATGTCGCAACCTCTCTTCTCTTCACGCCGCAACTTCACCGCTCCGATTATCGAGCCGCTCCGATGTCAAAATAATCGGCTCCATTGTTTGTTCATGTCGCAACTCCATTTGCTCTGTCACTTAATTTTGACTTGATGTCGCAAATCCCCTTCGTGCGTCGCGACTTCACCGCTCGCTTTTTATTGAGCGCCATTCTCATGTCGCTGATTTCATCATACGTCGCATTTCACCTTTTCTTTGCGGAGCTCTTTAGGTCGCGACTTCAATCATACGCCGCGACTTCGGCGACCGCTCGGGCTCAGAGCATAAACTTTTATCTGGTCGCGACTTGCCTTTATCACCCATTGGATCTGATGTCGCGACCGCTAAATGATGTCGTGACCATAATACCTTGCAATTGATGTGCCCCGACCATCGAATGACGCCGCGACTTCACCTTTCTCAGATTGCGGAGCTTCGAGGTCGAACAATCATACGCCGCGACTTCAATGTTATGCTTATGAGCTCTTTGATGTCGCGGGAAGCCTTTCTTTGTCGCGTGACTTGTCTTCAAGATCTTCTGATATGATGTCACACAAACACCCTATGTCGCACCTCCATTCTCGCCGTACCGATGTCGCGATCACCGGGCGGATCGTCGCGACCTTCTTTCCTTGTGGAGGAACCCGAGATTCGCTACTCTCCACTAACCGATGCGCGACCATAATACCTTGTGTACCGATCTCGCGACCATTTAAGGACGCGCGACATCTTCGATCTGTTTGATGTCCTCATTTGTCCTTAACCTGGTCGTGACCCATGCTCGCCCCTTTGAAAATCTTTGCGTAACTTCTATTCAAAGGTCACGACTTCCATGCTCATCGCAAGCCTTCAATTCTTGGCCGCGACCTCGAAGTGGTGTCTCAACATCATGTCTCGCTTCTTTCATTAATTCTTGGTCACGTTCTGATGGCGCTTCATGGGCGAATCTTGGGTGTTGATATCTTCTTCATTATCGTCAAGGTCGCGACAATGTCCTTTTCTTTCAAAATTAGTCATGACTTCTTTTACTCGAGAAGGCCGTTTCTGCGGGCTTTCAGAGATTGCAGCCCCTCCTCGTCGCGACCTCATGGTGGTATCACGACATCATTTATCTTCCTTGGTGTCGCGACATCGCACAATGTCGCACATGAACTTCTCGTGATTTGACTGCTTTTAATCTCACCAAGTCATATTTTGCCTCAACTTCCTTCTTCTCGTAATCTACTTCACTTGTTCACTCTTCGCTTTCTTCTTCAAAGCCAAATTTGTTGATGTCGTGGATTCTGAAATCATCGGAAACTGCACTTCCTGTCGCGACTTAAATTCCTGTTTTGACTTCAGTTCTGCTGCAGGTTGATTTCTTATGATTTTTCCTAAAATTTGATTTTCTGCTGTATTTTCCTACAAATTTGAATTTGATTCAATTATCAGTTTACTGCCAACAATTCAACGTTATTCTCATTATAAATTTAAAAATGATTAAAATCTACTGCATTTTTGAATCTATCAAAGTTACATGGCCTAAGCGAGTGAAGCTGAGCCCTTCAACCAGGGGCCACGAGGTCTGGCCGACCGCCTTAACTGAACCCACCTGGCTGGGCTGCGTGGCCCCAGCTAAGTAGCTGAGCTATTCAAACCGAGTTGCCGCCCCCGGGCGCCGCCAGGCCTTTTGGGCTAAATTTGCCTAAGCTTCGAATCGACTCGGTCGCATGGCCTCGAGCAGTAGCTGAGCCCTTCAAATTGCTTCCTCCCGGGCACCGAGGCCTGGCTAAATCGCCTCGAGCCGAACTAACTCCTGGGCTGCATGGCCCCGAGCGCAGTAGTCGAGCCCTTCAAACTAGGGCCACCGAGGACTCCTCGTAATGACCGCCGAGCTGAACCGACCTCGCTAGTCGCGATGGCCCGAGCCGAGCAGCTGGCTCTTCAAACCGAGCTGCCAGCCCAAGCGCCGAGGCCTTTACTAAATTGCCCGCAGCCGAACCGAATCTCGGGCCGCATGGCCTGCTAAGTAGTTGAGCTCTGAGTCGCTGGCTCGAGGCCTCGTGGCCAAATTGTCTAAGCCGAATCAACTTGGGTCAGATGGCTCCGAGCCGAGTAATTGCTTCCGAATGCCGTCTCTTGTGCCAAGGTCGAGTAGTTGAGCCCTTCAAACCGAGTCAGCCGGCTCTTGGCCACCGAGCCCTCAGCCAAATCATGAGCCGAATTGACTGTGGCCGCATGGCCCGAAAGGCAGTTAGCCGAGCCCTTCAAACCGGGCCGCTACATTCCCGTGGCCGACCGCCTCGAACCGAACCGACTAGTCGGGCTCTGCGGTGGCCTCGAGCTGCAGTAGTTGAGCTCTTCAAACTAAGCTGCTGGGCTCTTGGGCACTAAGGCCATTTGGGCTAAATTGCCTGAGCTGAACTCGACCTCACCGTGCACGGCCCGAGCCGAGCAGCTGAGCCTCGAGTCGCGCTAAGGCCTGCCAAACTCGTCTGCTGAACCGACTCCTCGGTGGCCGCATAGCCCCTCGAGCCGGCGGTTAAGCTCTCAGCCGCGGCCCTCGGGCGCTAAGGCCTTTTGCGCCAAATTGCTCCAGCCGAACCGACCGGGCCGCATGGCCCTGCCGAGTAGTCGAGCTCTTAAGCCGCCGGGCGCTAAGGCCTGCTGGGCTAAATCAGCTAAGCCGAACTCGACTCAGCCGCATGGCATGAGCTGCAGTTGCTTCTCGAGCCGCTTGGCTCCCCGGGCGCTAAGGCCCCTGCCAAACTGTCTTGGCCGAATCGACCCTAGGCCGTGATAGCCTAAGGTAGCAGTAGTCGAGCCCTTCAAACCGAGCCGGCCCCGGCGCCGAGGTGTCTGGGCTAAATCGGGCTCGAGTCGAACTCGACTTTAGGCCGCATGGCCCGAAAGCAAGAGTAGCTGGAGCCCTTTTCTCAAACTCGGGCCCCGAGGCTCCGTGGCCGATCGCTTGAGTCAACTGATTCACTGGGCCATGTATTTTTTGAGCCGAGCAGTTGAGCTCTTCAAACCGAAGCCGGGCTCTCGGCCGAGGCCTGGCAAATCGCTCTGTTGAACCGACCCAGGCCGCATGGCCCGAGTAGAGAGCTGGAGCCCTTCACACCGGTGCCGCCGGGCTCCTAGGCGCTAAGGCCTTTTGAGCTAAATTACCTGAGCTGAACTGACTCTTTGGGCTGCATGGCCCGAGCCGAAGGGCTGAGCCCTTCAAACTCGGGTCGCCGAGGCCCGCTGGCCGACCGCCCAGCCGAACTAACTCGCTGGGTCGCGCGGGCCCGAGCCGAGCAGCTGAGCCTTCAACCTGAGTCGCCGGGCTTCCGGGCGCCGAGGCCTTAGGCCAAATTCGCCCGAGCTGAACCGACTCGGGCCGTGACGGCCTACAGCAGCGTTAGCTTCATTCAAACTCGTGTTGTCGGGCCCTAGGCGCCGAGGTCTGGGCTAAATTTGCCTGAGCCGAACTAACTCTCAAATGTATGGCCCGAAAGCAGAGAAGCGAGCCCCTTCAAACAAAAACACGAGGCTCCGTGGGTTAAGTGCCCGAGCCGAATCGGGACTCGTTGGGTCATGGCCTAAGCCGAGCTGTCGAGCCTTTCAAACTGCTTATTGGGCTCCTAGCGCCGAGGCCAAGCAAATTGTTCGACCCGAACCGACTCTCGGGCTACATGGCCTCGAGCCGGCAGCTGAGCTCTTAAGCCGGGGCGCCAGGCCTAAGCAAATTGCCCAGCTGAACCGACTCGTGGGCTACATGGCCTCGAGTTGAGTAGTTGCTTCCGAGCTGCTCACTCCCGGGCGCTCCCGGCCTTGGCTAAATTGCCCGAGCCGAACCGACTCACTACATGGCCTCGAAAGCAGTAGCTGAGCCCTTCAAACCGAGCCTGGCTCCTCGCTGCGCTAAGGCCTTCAAGCAAATCGCTCGAGCCGAATCGACTCTGGGGCCGTACGGGCTCCGAGCAGCGCAGTCAGCCCTTCAAACCGGGCCGCCGAGGCGATTATAGCTGCCAATTCACTCCGAAATGAACCGACTTGCTAGTCAAGGTGGTCTGAGCCGAAAGAAGCAGCTCTTCAACCGAAATACGGGCTCTGATGCCAGGCCAAGAATTGCCCGAGCTAAACCGACTCGGGCCATACCGGAGCGCAGTGAAGGTCGAGCCCTTCTAAACTGAGCTAACATCTCCGGGCGCGAGGCCGAGCGTAAATTACACCGAGTTGAACTGTTCCTTCTTGGGCCGCATGGCTCGAGCTGGAGTAGCCGAGCCTCTTCAAACTCGGGTCGTTGAGGCCCGGGCCGACCGCCCCAGCCAATCCGACTCGTCAGTCATGCGGCCCGAGCCGAAAGAAGCTGAGCCTCTCAAACCGAGCCGTCGGGCCTCCGGGCGCCGAGGCCATTCGCCAAATCTCGCCGAGCTGAATTGACTCTTAGGCTGCATGGCCTAAGCAGAGTATTTGAGCCCTTCAAATTGAGCCGTCAAATTTCCGGGCGCCGAGGCCTTTCGCCAAATTGCCCGAGCCGAATTGACTCACGCATGGCCTGAGCAGAGTAGTTAAGCCCTTCAAACTGGGCCACTGAGGCTCCGTGGGCTGACTGCCTGAGCTGAACTAACTTGTTGGGTCGCGCCCCGAGCCGAGCAGCTGAGCCTTCAAACCGAGCCGCGCCCGGGGCGCGAGGCCTCAAATTGCCTGAGCGCAAACGTGCACTCGTGGCCGCATGGCCTCGGGAGCCGAGTAGCCAGCCTCAGCCGGGCGCCCGAGGCCTTTGGGCAAATTGCCCTCGAGCCGAACTTACTCTTGGCCGTATGGCCCGAGCTGAGAAGCTGAGCCTTGAGCCATTCTACCCTAGGCGCTGAGGCCCTTTGGGCTAAATTGTTCGGGTCGAATTGACTTTTGGGCCGATGGCCCGTGTGCAGTAGCCGAGCCCTTCAAACCGAGCCGTTGGGCTTCGGGCGCCAGCCTTCCAGGACCGATGAGCTCTTCAAAACTCCAGCTCTTGAGGCGGCCTGACCCCACTTCTACTTCTTGGAAAGATGCGGGTGTCTTTAATGCTAGTTTATGGAGAATTGGAAACGATTGCGTGACTTCCCGAGTGTTTTGGCCTTCTTATAAATGGCGGCTCCTTTTCTATGGAGCCCATACTCCGTATCTCCTTCATTTTTGGGGCGTAACTAGATTCTGCACGCAATGAAGCCGCCAAGGCTCGCCTCGGCCTTCGCAGGGATCCGCCCGGGATTCTATTTTAGTCCACTCGACCTCTAAATTTCGTGAGTCAGGTTTTTCCAGTCTCCTCTCATGAGTTTGTGGTTATTCCCTAGCTTTCGTGCTGTGGAAAGCGTTCGAGAGTGGCTGTACACTATTTGTACCGCTTTTTCCATTTTCTCCTCTTCTTCCTTTTTCTCTTTTTTCTTCTCCTTCTCCTTCTTTTTCTCATTCTCTCTTCCTCCTTTTCCTTTTCTTCCCCATCTCATTCTCCTTTCCTTTCATACACTCTCTTCCTTCCTTTCCCTCTCTTTCTTCTCCTTCTCCTTCTCCTTCTTTTTCAGTTTCTCTTCCTCTTTTCCCTTCGCCTTTCTCTTCCTCTCTCCCTTTCCTTTTCTCTCGAGGTTTCTTTTTTTTTTGAGGGAACCCGCCAGACTGCTTGCTTCCGAGGATGTAAGGAATGACGCTACTGATTGTAATCAATTATACCTTTATTGTAATAAAGAGATATTTTATTTTTCGAATCTTGAATTTTGTGCATTCTGATGTATGTAACCTTCTTGTATCTTCCCTGATTGTGACGTCTAACTAGATAATCAGTAAACATACAGTTCGTCATCCGAAAACTGATAATACTTTATTTAAGATTACAACTAGAGGGGCCTACTTAATAAAAAACGCTAAGGTGCCCAAAGATTCCAAGCATGAGGTAGAATTTTTCCTCTTCCGTCTGAGCTCATAATTGCCGTGTCCGACATACTAGTCACGATAGGGGCCTTCCTAACTCGGGCCCTGGGTCAGCGCCGGATTTTCTCGGGCCGGCGAGCTTTAAGACTAGGTCCCGCCAGGCTTCCGGGGTTTGACTCTTGGTTGTAATACCTCGCCGCCTTCCTTTGGTAATCTTCCCGTGTGCTTTAGGACTCCGCTCACTTTTCATCTAGGAGGTCTAAATGTAGCGGAGAGCCTCGCTGCCGTGTTCCACGCTCGCACTGATCCTCGGGACTTTGTAATTCTCAGCCATCAAGCTTCGTGCCAGCGCCAGAGCGTGAATGGGTTTCAAGGGCCGACTTGCACGTAGTTCTATATGCCCATAACACCCTGTGGAGGTGTATTCACCCATTTGCCTTTAAGACTTTCCCACTCGTCTTCAATGCCGCTTTTAAGGTCTGAAGCTATGACCCTTCCCGTCCATTAGATTACGGATGTGCCGAGGACGAGTAATACCCTGATCTCCGAGCCTGCACAAAAATCCTTTGAACCCGGCATTATCAAATTGCTTTCAATCGGTCTCGACACTGTGGCTCTCGGATACCAAACCTGCAAATTATGGAACGCCACACAAAATTGTGTATCTTTTGTTCCTCGTGGATAGTAGCCAGTTGTCTCGGCCCTCACCATTTGCAGAAGTAATCTACTACTTATCATGATGCGACTTGCATTGCCCTTCCCCAATGGGCGTAGGTCCCAATATGTCCAAACCCCACCGTCGAGCGGTCAAAGCTTGTAACTGACGTCAGGGGCTTAGATGGGAGGTGAGAGATTTTGGCTGCTCCTTAGCAAATCTTGCATTTCCGACTCAGGTCGGCTCGTGTCTCCGTGTATCAGGGCCAATAGTAATCCCCTTAAAACTTCCCCCGCTAACGCCCGGAGTTCGACGTGGTTTCATGGCGCCGCGGTACTTCCCTGAGTACGTAGGGGTCGGCGTCTCTTCCTTCAACACTTAAGGATGTTAAAAAACCTCGTCAGAAGATCGCCCCTTATGAACAATAAACTCACTCGACTGCACTAAGCACAGCCTCAGTCAAATTTCTAAGAGCGCCCTCTTATTGTCAGTCCATCCAGCCTTGGCCTGATGTGACAGAGACCTCGACACTCATGAGATCTATGGAGGGCTCCGCTGAGTGCTCGACTGTGCGCCGCCCCACTTCCAGGCCCTCTCGGGAGGCTATGGCCGCTTTGCTAAAGCATCCGCCGGAGTTCCCGCCTGGGAGCTCTCCGCCGTGGTGTGCCGTCCGACGGAACCAAGACGAATTTCTTCCACCCCACCTTGAGGTATAGGATCATTTTCTCACCTTTGGCCTCAGAGGGCGTTCTCTATTTGTCTACTACCAAACTGAGTCGCGTTGTACCCTGCTAATCAATCCTATCAATAGCTGTGTCAAGCCCTGGGCTATGATCAGCCATACTCGCCCTCGCTGATGGAGGCCAATCCGAATCTCGGAAATGCCGTACTCACAGCCTATTCTTCCTGGGGAGGCTCGGATTAGCTCAGCTCCACTCGCATTTGCGCCCGCCTACAAAGAGCCTCTGGGACGGGAGGCCGGCCATTGTTTGAGTATTCTTTGCGAGAGGCTCTTCGCCGAGGAGACCCCACAGACGTGAGTCCCCAAGACCTCGCCTTTACTGCGCTTTTCGCTTATATCCGATGCCGAACTCGCTAACTCTATGGCCCACTTTATCAACCTTCTCTGAGGTCTCGTTTGTGTAACACTCTGTTTCATCGGGTATTCTCGTTGGGACTTCAAATGGTATGAGCTTGGAATACAAGTGGAGCTCCAAAGCTATGGTTACTAATGTGGATTAATTTCTCCATCCCAGTACCTCTCTTCTACCCTCCTCGTTCTCACGCAATAGTAGACTCCGGCGATGTAATTTCAACTTTACTTACCGAGACCCGGCTACCGTCGAGAACTGGAACCGCTAAGCACAGAGTGAGGAGCTCCCTCTCGTAGGGGCTTTCACTGCACGGGGGAGAGCCCGGGGACATGTCTTCAATGCTGAGAACGCTTCTTCGCAATTTGCATCCCATTGAAAAGATTTCTTTAGAACTTGGAAGAAGGGCTGACATTTATCGCTAACCCTGGATACGAATCGGCTTAGAGCGGCTATCCTTCCTGTTAGACACTGGGCCTCCTTTATGCTTGATGGTGGCGGCATGTCGAGCACAACCTTTATTTTGCTTGGGTTTGCTTCAATTCCTCGGTTGTTGACTATGAAACCTAAGAATTTTCCAGCTGACACTCCGAAGGCACATTTGACTGGATTCAGCTTCATGTTGTACTCTCTCAAGATCCGAACGCCCTCGATGTGAGCCATGTGGAGCCTCCCTGCTATGGCTGACTTTACTAACATGTCATCTATATACACCTCCATGGAGTTCCTTATTTGTTTCGAACTTCCCGTTCACTAGCTCTAATAAGTACCCTCGTTTCAGCCTGGGTGCGGCATCACACGACAAGAATAGTTCCTACCCTGACGAAAGAGGTCTTTTTCTTGGTCATCCGATCCATGCTAATCCGTTGTAGCCGAGAAAGAGTCCATAAACTCCAGGGTTAATGGTCAATCGTGGCATCTAATGACAGGTCGGATTCGCGGGCAAAGGAAACTTATCTTCGGGGCATGCCTGCTGGACGCTAATGAAGTCGGATGCAAGAGTCGCCACTTCGCCGCTTGCTTTTGACGAGTACGACGCTAATAACCATTCAGATATTCCACTTCTAATTGCCCCCAGCCGATATTCCATTCGTGATAGCCACGCCACGTGGGTCTCCTCGAATCCATCCCCACTCCGCTGCGGGTGTGGAACTCGATCATCATGTGGTAAGCAGAGGGAATGGCCTTTACGGCGTTAAGAGAAGGTCTGCCTAACAACATGTTATGCTGCATAAAGGCGCCCACACGAGAAATCTACCGCTCAAGTATTGCCTGACACTGGGGGTCTCCCAAAGTGAGTACTAACTGGATTGAGCCTAACGGCAGCACCTTCTCCCTAGAGAATCCTCGCAGGTGGGTGTTGACGGGTTCTAGCTTCTCCCTTCCGATGCCCATCTTATTAAAGGTCGAGGCGAAGATGATGTCGACTGAACTTCCATTGTCGACCAAGACCCGATGGATCATTTTGTTAGCCACCACCGCCCTTATTACCAAAGGGTCGTCATGAGGATGTTGATCCCTCCAGGTCTGAATTTGAGAACGTTATGGTTGTGTCTAGTCGGGGTTGTTTGGACACTGCTTGCACTTCCATTATCTCTCCCACCCGATGCCGCTAGATGGGCCTCCTAGCTGAGCGCCCGGACTCTCGCTCCCCAAATCCTCCCCGAGATCACGTGGATTTCCCAAAGGCCGGCTGGTGCCCAGCTGTCGCCCCGCCGAGGTGGCGCGGTGGGTGCTGAGCTCTCGAGCCTCGACTCGAGCCCGACCTCGGGATGCTCAAGCGGCGAGATACCCGCGCCAAATTAAATATTCTATTTCTTTCCTGAGTTGTATGCAATCGTCCGTGAGATGTCCATAGTCCCTATGGAACTCACAGTACCTAGTGTTATCTCTTTTGGCTGGGTCTGACCTCATCTAAGACGGCCACCTCAGGAACTGTTCGTGTTGCACCTCGTGCAAGACTTGCGAAACTGCAGCCGTCAGAGGGGTAAACTGTCGAGGTGAATAATGTTATCGTCGTTCGAGCTGAGGTGGACCTAGGTGGTCTCTGAGGCTTCCGCGTCTCTGGGAACTCAGTTTCTTCCCTTTTCCTTCGTGTGACCTCTCCCGGTCTCATGGTCTCTGGGCTCTCATTCCGCTTGTCTGCTCTCTTTCTCTTTATGGGTTGAAGAGCCTCTTTCTGGATATGATGCTCTTCGCCATTAATGTACTCCGCTGCAATGAGTACCCTCGCCATGCTCGCCTCGAGGATTCTTTGAGACGGAGAACATCAAACTTTGATCGGCACCCTAGCCCAACATGAATGCAGTGATAACGAACTTCTCATCGGGTATATCTACCTTCAGAGACTCGGCATTAAACCTTTGGACATAATACCTCAGGCTTTCTTGCAAGCCCTGTTTTATGGTCAATAGATGATAACTCGGCTTCCTGTATGTTCTGGTTCCAATGAAGTGGGAAACGAACACAATGGAAAGCTCTCTGAATGAGGTGATTGACGATGGTGGAAGCCTGTTAAACCAAGCCAAGTAGTCTTTAGCGTGATAGCCAAAGCTCAGACCGTACGTATCCCATAGCCATGTAGCTCCATCTGATTCTTACAGCGTTGAGATGATCGACGAGACTTTGGTACCATATCGAATGTGCTCTTGGCTTTCGCGTGACACTCAACTCGCAGGGGAAAGCGGAGCACCTCCGCCGGTGAACGAAGACCTCGCCTTTGTTATACCAGCGGTGTCCCCATATCGGAGCCTCGGCCCCTACAACTCCTTCACGCGGTCGAGCCTGCTGGAGGCCCTCGAATCTCCGTCTACACAATGCCCTTCTCCTTGCTGACTAGGGGTTCAATCTGGTTGCCTAACATGCTCCCCGAGTGTCGCTTTTCTTCATGCCCTCTCTGGTTGGGGTGGTACGTGCCCCTTTGGCTCTACTGATTCCGTCTGCCCAAAGACCCTGGGAGTGCCGCGTGGTTACCTCTTCAGGATTCGGGCAGTATTACGACCTTCTTGAGTTTATCACTACCCCATGGTCGCTGCATCTACCCGTGAGTAGCTCTAATTTCCTATCAGTTGGTTGGTGAGGCGGAGTGGCCTCCACCTCGTCCTGCGGTTGGGCTTCATGCATTCTAACGTGTCGGAGGTCGGGTTGTCTACGCCGCCCGGCTGGTCTTGCATCCTCGAGTGATCGGGCGCTGTTCTCTTGTGTTCCGAAGTTGATACCATCAATAATCGATCGGGCCTTATTAGTAAAGTGAATTATGTCATTCCTACGACGGCGCTTAAACCGGGATGATGCTTTTTTCAACTCAACTGGCCGAGCGTGTTGGGGTCGCGGCCGAACCAGTGATGTGCCAAGCAGATCCGGGTCCGGTGCTTTGGCGCTGTACTTCTCTCTCACAAGAAAGAGGCAGTGCAGTGTGGTCTACGAGGGCTTCTCGCCCATGGCCGCTCCGATGCCTAAGTCAAGCCTCTCGCTAGGAGAAAAGATGATAGAATGCTGCTTTAGAGGGCGAATGTTTCGCGCACCTTTCACCGCGAGGGTATTTGATATATATAGCGATGTTTTCCGGAATGGATGGTGGTAAGGATTCTTTCCCATCGATAAATATTTTCTACCTTTATCGACATCGTGATGACGCGATATCAAGGAGCAATATTGAGAATTATCCTTCTCCCTTATCGTGAGATCCGATTTGATTTGCAAGATGTCGCTTATCAGGAATTATCCTGCTTTTCCTCATCGGGTGAGATTTAGTTGATTTATTGTGGTAAGATGTTTTGCAGGACTATCCTACTTCCCGTCGGCAAGATTTAGTCTGATTCAAGTAAGATGTGGGCCTCCTAATTATCCATGTTGTCGACCTTTGGGGCGCAGCTTGATTTGCCGCGGCCGACGCCAGGCTTCAGTGTTTCATTGGGCCACTCTTATTCGCTCCTGCAAGGGCTTGCGCGCCGCCTATTTTTCAAACCCTATCGCAGATATATCTTTTGAAACCATACCAATTTTATTTAAAACCGATGGGAAGCACAATCCTGCTATCACTTCCCCCCCATGCTTATATCAAACACAATAAAGAACCGTTAATACCTCAACAACAACCAGAATGAGAAATGACCCGCTCAAATGAATTTCTTGTGTATTATAATAGATTTAGAGATTTTCAAATTTTTTATTTTATAAAACCCAAAAATAAAAATTTTATTCTTATTGGAGAAACTCAAACCATATCTATTTGGAGAACCAAGCCTTTAGAAAAAATTTTGAACCCAAAAATTTTTATAACTTCAGAAGAACAGGATTTTATCAACCAACTTTAGGCAGATTCACCATAAATGTCTTATGTCAGCGATGATGCAAACTTCTGGGAAAATCTATATGAAGAGAGTTTGCGCTTAATCTGAAAATGCAAATGGAAGGATAACGATGACATCAAATTCAGAACAAAGAGTCAACTCCTCGCAAAACAAACCCCATACAGACTTTTCTATAATCCAGTTTCTATCCTGATCTCACAAGCAGACAAAGAAAGAAAGAAACGTGTCAAAAAATTAAATAAACTCAAGATAAGACTAACTTGTACAAAAGATAAGACCAACTTGTATAAAAGATGATGATACTTTTAAACTTTTCATTTATTAGGTATAGTTAATGTGTATAGTAAAGTACTTGTCCTTTGAGGACACATGTTGTAAAACCCGAGAAAATCCAAATTTTCTAAAAAATGGTAAAATGGTAATTTCGGTCAAAATCCGGAATTCTTCTAGATCTCGGATGACAAAACGGACTTCACCATTGGGATCGTCTCGCGAAATCTAGCTACCACGTCAAATTTCGTCGAATTCCGAGAAAGTTAAAATTTCATGTTTTTCGAGGCACCGTGAGGGGTGCGGGACACTTGGTATGAGGTGAGTGGCTCATAGTATGTCACGTGTTAGGTGCAGAATTAGTCGAACAAGGAGAGCCAAGTGGGGCCCACATGGACATGTGGCATCTCCTAATTGGAGGAAAATCCCGAAGTAGATGGATAAGGGATATGGGTGCAATTGGACATGTGGCATGAGAGGACAATTCTCTTGACCAAGTTGACCCAACCAGTGTGGGAGAGGGGGAAAGGAACCAACCAGAAAGAGAGATGGAAGAGGAGGATTTGTGAGAGAGATACTCTAACTTCTCTAAAATTCCTGATTGACTGTCGTAATCCCAACGAGCTAAGAGACAAAGCTGTTCTCACGCAAAGAGCTACGCGTGATACCAGCTTTGTGGGGTTTCGACAACCCGGAGGTAGGTGTCTTCTCCTACTTGGTTTATTTTCTACTAAGAGCCTTTAAAATGGTTTGATGGTATGAGGCCGTGAGCGGCCGTTTAATCGCCCCCCAAAACGTGACCACGTCGGAAATGCCTGACCCGCCACAAATCCCGATGACCCCGACTAAAATGGTCCTGTGCCTTATATGTGTGTTATATTTGTGTGTTACGTTTGAAATTTGAATAAATACAACAGGCTTTGGGTGCGCGGCCGGAATGGCGATGATTTCGCCCGGTGAAGGAACCGATGCTGACGAGGGGTCAGCTCCATGGACAGCCCACGTGCATCGCGGTGGGGAACCGTTAAAACGTCCGGTTGATGGTTGGACTGAATTGTCCTTATGTGCTGTTTGCATAATATTTCTTAAAAATGAATCGCTTGAGATTAATGCATGTAATTTAATATGTTAACATGATGTTTGAATTATATGAAATATAATTTTGTGTGAGCCATTGGAATTGGATATATGAATTGGCACAATGCATTTCATATGCACCGGGGCACCCTGGAATAGTAGGTGTGAGTGCATGACAAATAAAATCGGATGATTTGTCTCAAATTATGAATTTCCTTGTAAAATTATTAAAAATAATAATTTTATTCTGAAGAGTTCAAGAATTTGTCAGGGAAAATTGTCCAACACCACGCCGGAGGGCCCATGAATTGTTTCTGAGAGCTACCAACAAATTAATACCTCGAGGATCAAGTCCCAACCTATTTATATCGGAGGGTTGCCCATAATTAAAAACAAATATTTTGTTTGGAAATGATTTTCATACATGGCATAAACATGTGTGAGGGAGTCGGTGAGGACTCGAGACATAGGATCGGGCATGTAGATATTCAAGTAGGATCATGCATTTGTTTGAATGTGTTTGGTTCCCATTACATGTCCACTTAGGTGGGGAGTAACCCATGTAGGATAATTCCACTACTGGGCATTGCTCACCTTGTCGAGGGAAAATTATTTCATGTACATGTATTATAATTCTTAATTTTAATAAATGTTCGTATTAAGAGTGATGTAATAACTCTTGAAACTATGGTAATATAGTTGATTATATTTTGGTGAGTATGATGTGTAGGCCAATGTAATATTTTAATATGTATGGGAAGGTCTCATAGATATGAGACACATGTGTTTTCTACAGTTGGATTTGTCAATGTGACCCAGAAATACGCCACACATGTTTCACAAATTAATGTTTTGTAGATATTTCCTTTTAACTTTAAGTTTTGTCTTCAGTTTGTCGCAAAGTCTATAAATAACTTGGTTATACATAATAAGGAGCATGAGCAATAGAATAGAGAGTGCATATGAGAGAGAAGTGAGAGTATTCAGAAAAGAAAGTTTGTAATCAAACTTACAATAAAATTGTAAGTATTTCTTTTTTCTATATTTCTTTTGTTCTTTACTTTACCTTGTGTTAACTTTATTTATTTAGGGAACAAAGGTAAAAGATACTGAAATGTGGAGTTTGATTTTAAAAAATTTTCTATAATAATAGTTAACCTACATGGATCCTCAAGGCATCTGGTCTTTATACAAAGTGAAAATTTTTCTTATAATTAATCTTTAAAATTCCATGTTTTGAAAAAGAGGAATTTTAAAAACCGTAGTCTTTAATTTGAACCCATGACCTTTGACCCGTTTTAGCCGTGGATAGGCGTTTTAGGGAGACTTTGTCTAGTCTTTGTGGGGGATTTATCCTATGACACGAAGTGATGTTTTATTATTCTGAATTTAAATCATAGTGTTTTAAGGAAAGATTGTGAGATGGGTTTTGTTTTATGTATAAGATAGGAATGGTACAAAGCCATTCTCGCCTTATCAAAACACCCTTATCAAACCTGCCCAGCTTGAACACTGTTCACATCGGCTCAATTAGCGCTTGCAATAATTCATATATGATTTAAAGGAATCGGTTCAAACGAGGACCCGAATCCGCATTGACCGCCAATGACGGTTCAATATGACTGACATCCACTTTTCAAACATTAAGCTGCAACCTTTTCTCTTTCTTGGAAACAAACAAGCAGGATAATAATTTTGAAACTGGAGCCAAAAGAAGCTGCTGATAAACACATCTGTCATAGAAACTTAATATATATGCTAATAATTTACTGCACCTCTCTCCTCTCTCCTCTCTCTCCTCTCTCTCATATATATATATATATAAGTATGGGAGGATATATACTTTCTCATGTTTTGTTATGGCTTATGAAAAATATAAAAGAAAATCAAACATAATCAAGATTCTTCTATATTTTTAAATTTCCCCATGGTAATCACTTTTGAAAGGAAAATATAATTTTATTCATTCAAACTTGCAATCGATTGATTATTCCAAGCATACAAATTACTAAAAACCATAAAGGATGATGAAACGATATCCAGGTTAATAGCATGATAAATTGACCAAAGCCTACAAATTTAATAATATAGTGACTAGAATATCTTCTACTCCAGTTCTTCAACATATTGACTACCATAATTTAATATCTTCGATTAATCGAATCCGCTTTGTCTATCTGAATCACTCCCATTTAAATAAAACGTCAGAATAAAGGGCAAAACACCATATCATAACAAGCCTACAAATAAACTAAGCTGGTCACAATAAGACGATGACAAATCAAACATCACAATAAGACGATTTAAAACAACACTTAAAATAAGATAAAATCTTAAATCTTTGTGGAAAAACTACTTTATTAAGTAAGAAAATAAAAGACAAATATGTAGAAGTTTGATTTTCAGCCAGCAATGACAAGAAAAAAATTCACTCCCTCAGCCCCTAAGGAAAAGGGGTTAGAAGAGAACAAGATGAGAGAAAATTAGGGGAGGGTGCCATGATATTTATATAATAGAGAGAACAAATAAAATGAGTTTAAATAAACATATCAAATTAATTTATTAAATTTAAATCTATTTTTTATTATTTTCCACCAAATTTTCTACCAATTTTTTTTCCTTCCATTATTTCTTTTTATTTTTCTCCTTCTTTGAGTTCTTTCCATAGTACTTTTCAGGTTCAAAACGGAACCTAAGTATTTAAAATCTGCTATCTAATGATATATACTATATTCACATTGTATACATAATTTTTTTTTTAAAGAAACACATTGTATACATATTTAAGAAATGAATAAATAGTAATTGTAACTTTATAATAAACTTGATATGTACATTGAATAAATTTTTATTTTCTAAAAGATATTAATGTTCGCTCATCATGCCTACCTCATATGATAGAGCCGCTCTCAATGCTTAAATAAGGGATATAGGGAGGAGGGTTCAGGTTCTAGTCTTAGTGGGATAGTTTAATAAGCATTGTAATTAAAATGTTTAGTTGTCAAAAAAAAAAATTCTTAATCAAACACATCACAAAATTAAAGGTAAAAACAACAAAGAAAATTTATTTTTTTGGAAAAGAAAATGTTTTTTATGCCCCACCTCATTTTATCATTTTACTTTACGCTTGCTTGCCTTGATTATTCTCATTTGTGTTTATTCCTCCTGCTCTAGCCTTTTTCAGTTAAATCTCATCAAATTCGCCCTTGAATATATGTTGGTTAGTTTATTCTTGGGAAAATTAGTATTAAAATTCTTAACTTTCATGACTTTTACATTTAAATCATGAACAAAAAGATTGCTTTTTAAAATGTAGCAGCTTTCTTACAATTTTTGTTTTTATATCTCAAACTTTCATTTTAATTGTATCTCAGGCATCAAAACAACGTCTGCTTTGTTGGGGGCCATGTTGTAAATGCATATCATTCTTTTAAAAAAAAAAAAAAACTACCTTATTTATCTTAACTCATCAATAGAAAGTTTAAATAATTAAAGAAAATTCATTTGTCTTATAATCTTTTTTCCCTAATACTTTTGAGAAAACCGAACATAGAGTTTGCAAACCATATGATCAAATCATTGATATAAATATAAAAAGATCAAGTATATACCACTCTTGGCTGCTATACACTTTTTTTCAAACTTGGAACTCTTAGGTTGACTTCACTGTTGTTGTGGATCTGATTCAAAGAAAATTGGCAGGGCTTTTGGTTAGACTCCTAGGCCTCAATTAAAAAACAATTATGTAAATTCATGGCTCTATCAATCACCCTTCTGTCCATTCTAGACAAAGTTCGCACTTTCTTCTCTTGTTGTCGTTCAGGGTACCCATAATAGCCTGTTAGCCTCCGCGGCCTTGAACCTCCCATTATCCATTGCCAAACGAAAATTTCAGAAGAACTAAGAAACTGCAGCCCAAGATTTCTCCTGTTATAACATAACAAGGCCCCCACTATGGCCTTCACTACTATCACGTGGAGCATCCCTCCATCCGGAGCAGCTCCCAAATAACGTCCACTTTACTTGCATCAATTCCCACGGCAGTTCTAACTTACATAATTCATAATGCCAGGTGGGCATGGGAACCAGAGCCCACCGAATGTCCATTTTTTGGCTGAGCCAACTCGCAACTTCCATGCTCCTGAACCAGGTCTAAACTAACGCTATGAGGCTGGATGGCCTCCTCTAACCTTCAGCGTTTTGGATCCAATATAATAAGCCCACGTTCGTGGGAATCAAATTGACATGAGAACTATCTAGTGTGGCCCACTTCCATAAGCCACCCTCTTGTCTTTAGTTACTCTAGCAGTAGTGGTAAGAGGCCTGGATCATTGAAAGAATTCTCACCGTTATCTCCCCACTTGCATAATGACTTGGATATATCGATTTTTCATCGAGACCACAAGTGAACCAAGGCCGCCCAACAACAGATATAAAGTTCTGGCTTTAGCCCTATTTCAAGAAAAGGCCCTAAATTTTTAAACATTTATAAATAACTCATGTACAAAAGCCTAAGCCTAAATCAATTATTTTCAGCTCCATAATCCAATTTCAACATTAAATATCTAAAAAATGAACAATAAAAAAAAAAAAATTGAAAAGTCATGTCAGCCACCAAAAATATCAAAAGTCAAATCACCCCTTTAAATAAAAAATATTAACACTAAAGATAGAAGGCCTCATTTAGAAGTATCGCTTTAGGCCCCAAATTGTCTTGAGCCACCCCTGAGTGGAACCCAACTCCTCCTCTTCCCGACCGCCACGTGGCCTGCTTTGGAACCACGTCACACCACCGATGAGATCGTCCATTAGAAGCCTTCATCTAAGAGCCATGGTTTGACAACAACCCCATCTGATGATCATAGATCTTACCGACTTTACGATCGTATGCCCTAAACATCCGTATAAAGGTTGTGAGTCTTCCCATACCAAAACTCCACCCATATCTATTTCTCTTACTATCCGTTTCTTTTAACCTCATCCTTCGCTTTAAAGATTTCAATGCACTTCCATACAACACGCTTTTAAGGTTGTAGTTGTTAGCCCCTTTATGAGCACTAAACTCATCACAAGTGTGCTTTATTTGTACAAGTAATATAGGCTTTCAAACTAGAAACCCTAGATATCAAAACCCACAAGAAGGAAGCCTAAATGGAGGATTAAGTACTGACATCTTCAAAACTTCAATTATCCGAGTAGTGAAATGATTTGGGATTGTTGATTGCTTAAAGAAGAAACTATGCTAAACTAAAAACTAAAATAAAATTGATTCTTGAAAATTAGCAAGTAATTGGATTGAATTATAAGAAAAGTCGAGCCAAGGTTTTGTATTTGATGTAATCGAGATTTCTACCCTTAAGCTAATTAGGGTTGAAATAATCTTATACTCATTCAAGGAGACCGATATAGGTTACACTTTCATGTCCTCCTCAATTTCTCACACTCATTTCCTATTCTCCTTACGGTCTCATCTTAGATCATAGCATGATACTCTGCATGGCGGGTCATAGTGGTCATCTTTCAGTCTATACAATAGGGTTACCCGGGCTATTGAATCGATCACCTCTCAATCCATACGATTCTTACTTAACATTTGTTGATGCTCCTCCTAATAAAATCCATCTAGTACTAAGCATTCCTAATTCTCAAGACTTCTTTGATTAGGTTAAATTGATTTAATCAATTTGTACACATCGGTTGCATGGGTTAAGGCTTAATGGTATACTTAAATGGTCAATTGAAACCTGAGCTCTGACTTAATCTTACTTCCCAACATATACCAATTAGATAAAATCATAGTAATCAAATTAACTACACTAACAAACATCAGTACAAGATCGAATCCACAAAACCCTGCCTTCTAAATGTATAAATTAAACATCAATATTAACAACCAGCCCTTAAAGGAAAGTTTAAATTTACTATATCAGCCAGCCTCAAAACTCCAACAAAAATCATGTCTAAACTAAACATACGTCGAAAGATTAAGAGAGAGAAAAGAATTCAGGGATTCAAAACAAATGTAAAGTAGAAGTCCTCAAAAACTCTACTCCACCTGCAAAAAGTCCTATAGCATCTGGATCTTCCAACTCAACTCCAAAAACAAGATAAAAATCAAAGAAATCTAAAAACCCTAAGTCTAACCCTAGAGAGAGAGAAACCCTAAAAAGGAAAAGTTCCCTCTCCAAGTTCACCCCCCTTAATTATTATTACACATATAGTATTTATACTCTTGGAAGATGGGCCAATGATGGGCTAAAATGGGCCCATTTTTTCCCAAATTCTCGCGATTCTTCCCTACTTCGCAAAGCCTTCGCCGGGAAAGCCACGTGTCTCATTTGATGTGGTCTTCCTCATGGCGGGCGCGCCTCAGCTGGCGGTAACCCCTTCGCTTATGGCTTCAATGCGGCAAACTAGAAGCTATACTTGAATCATGACTTCCTCCTTCGCAAACAGCTTTGTCTGGCCGTGGTGAACTCCCTTCCTACTTCCAAGAAAGGATGGTCGCCACGGCAAACCAAGAGCTTCAATTCTCGTCTACTTTAGCTTCAATTGCAGGAAGCTTATTCTTTCGTAATGGCGAATTCTACTTTGCTCGATTTCATCCCTTTCTTTTCTTGATCTTTCCATTAATACATGCAAACATCACCGAATGGGGACAGGTTTCTACGTATAATGGTGTGAATCTAGCATTTAAGTTGCATAAAACACATGAAAACAACCAAAAATGCTAACAAGATTCACACTTGACAGGAGCCACCAACTCAGATTTTAACTACTTTAAAAACCGTAGTCACCCATTACTTTAAAGAGTGAACGGGAGGTTTTGAGAGAAGAAATCTTTGAAAATAAAAAGAATGTTATTTTCCTTATGTTCATGTCACCACTGAGATTATTATCTCACATTATTGTTTTAAACTGCTCCCTAGGGTCTAGATAGTTCAGAGGGGCTTATTTCGTGTCGTGATTCACACCTCCAGTTTCTCCTTTCCTCGCCATGGGCCTGTCGTATTAATTACTCCAGATCTATCTGTTTTGTTTTTGTTGTATTGGACTTATTCATCTCTACTTGTACCTCTAAATTCACAAATACTCTTAGAATGCCCTGATATTCGTATTGAACTTTTATGGGTCCTTATCTATATATGTAGTGGGTCTTTTATATGTAATTGGGATATTAAATTAATGCATGTGTTTACTTCCCTCCTTAAAGTGGAGTTCCAACGCATGACCTTCCTAGGATCTGTGGCCAGCTGGGACTTCACTAGGACCACCCTAGAAATCCGGAGGGTATCCGGTCGGGTCCCTGTCAACCTTGCATCGTAGCCTAGGCTTCTAAATTCAAGTTGTACATTGCTGTGCAACTCATCCAATGTTTTGTATACCTTCCTAACCTTATCCTTGAAATTGATTATGTTTCATTTTTTCTTGAACAGGGGTTCTTCTTCCCGATGGCACTTAGAAGCTGTGTATAGATTACGACACTGAATAAGGTCACCATTCAACCAATATCCTTGCCTCTGATTGATGACTTATTCATCACCCAGGGTGCAAGAGTGTTCTCCAAGAGTGACTTGAGGTCGTGGTCCCATCGCTTAAGGCAGATTAGGGAATCTGATATCTTAAGACAGAGATTCAAGACGATATGGGCGTTATGAGTTTTAGTGATGTCTTTCTCGGACTCACCAATGCCCTGCAAGAAATTTTCATGGATTTAATGAACCTCGGTCTTCCGTCCATACTTAGATCGGTTTGTCATCAGTTTTCATCGACTATCTTGGTGTACTCGAGAAGCGAGTTGGAACATGAGAGACATTTGGTTTGGTGTTGCAGACTTTAAGGCAATACTCGCTTGTATGCCAAGTTCAGCAAATGTGAATTTTGGTTGGGCCGAGTGGGGTTTCTCGACATGTATTTCTACTGATGGTATCTGCGCGTGGATCCTCATAAAGTGTGGCTAGTGGCAAATTGGTAGCAAACCAACTACGATGACGTAGGTATGCGAGTTTCCTAGGATTATGGTATTACCAAGAGCCCATAGAAGGGTTCTCAAAATAGCGGTGACCACTTCATTGTTTGACTAGAAAGGAGATTGAGCCAAAAGGTAAGAGTTTTTGGTTCGATTCTTGTAAATTGTCTCTTTTCTAGGGTTTGGCTAGAACTTCTCCTAACCCTAGATTTGAAGGGATAGTTGGCGGTAAAACCCTAATCCTTGGTTATTTGTGTAAGGATTTGAGGGGATTGTTTAGAGGATATGATTCATGGATTTCTCTGAGTTAGGATTTCATCCTAACCTTAGATCAAGTTAAGGATGAGTTGGCAAACCCTAGGATTCTTGTTTAAGGTGTGTTT
Organism: Tetrastigma voinierianum; assembly: GCA_016808115.1. Lineage (NCBI taxonomy): Eukaryota > Viridiplantae > Streptophyta > Magnoliopsida > Vitales > Vitaceae > Tetrastigma > Tetrastigma voinierianum. The sequence continues at coordinate 275,973 of JAEQBH010000292.1, forward strand.
TCGGGTACATGTTTCGGGTTGAATAGAGTGGTTTCGTATGTGTGTTTGAGTGTTTGGGGAAGCTGAATTGGTTGGAAACTTATGGAAAAGTGGGAAAAATCATAAATTCCGGGCATTTTCGTGGCTAGATTTTTTCTATTATTGCGGCTCGTTGTTAGTATTTGGTCATAATCGATCATTTATGTCTCGAATTAAGTGATTCAAGTGGTTTCATGTAAATCAGACTTCAAGGAGCACAAATATCCCTGAAAATATGTGTGTGCTGTCCAAATTTGTAACCCATTGGACCCCAAGATTCATTCAAAGTGAGGCTATGTTGGGTAGGACATATCTCAAGTTTGGGTGCTCCGAATTGGGTGATTCCAATTGGAAAAGAACCCTTAGCACTTTATCTTCAAATGAGTAATATGGAGATAGGAATACAAGAGGTGTTTTATGTTGAGTGTGTTGTTTGTGTAACCCTAATAATGAGTTTTAAATGTTGCTCCTAGTAAGTGCAGAGAGTGCACTGGGGATCAAGGTTTAGGGTCAGCAAGGTATAAGGATATATGTGAGTCGAGTGGTGATGTAAAGCACAAACACTCGAGTAATTTTTATGTGACATGGATTGTGAGAGGCTAAGGAATCTTATGATTTTGTTATTTGCAAACCCTTTGGAGTAGCCTCGGTTTTGACTTCCTTGGGAGATTCCGTTGACTTTCGAATCTAAGGAAGGTAGGGATCTTATAACCTTTTCCCCGCTTGTACCGCGCTGATGTTGTAATTCCTCGTATCATTCCATGCTTTGATCGTGGTGATTTTCAGATATATATAAATGTATATTTCTTTATATATATGGAAATCTTTGAAGTAACTCGGTACATGATGCTTTTTTGGGGTCATCCATGTGGTTGAATGTCAGAAATTGTTTTAAAGCAATATTATAGGCATTTAGATTGTGTGAGGGTCCTGATTGATAGTGGACAATAAGACAATGACTAATAGTCCCCTGGTTAGTCCCAGAAGGTCAGCAGATATACCGGATGTGGGCATATCCTCGTGGTAAGTCCCAAAGAATTGTCGTTGTTCTCCTGATGACGGCTACCCCTGGGGTGAAATAAAAGAGTTACCCCATGAGGGGTTGAGATGGTAGTATTGCATTCATGTGTTTCCACTATCAACCTATTATCCGTAAAATGCTCATGTTTTGAGATATCTTGGAATTATGTATAAATTGAAATGTTTTTATGAGCATCGCTGTTAGATTCACTAATGAAATGCGAACTACCCCCATTATTTCCTCCACCTTAGATGTAGGTACGAGACCAACTGCGTAACATGAAAGTTGGACCTGTAGGGTTTTTGAGAATGGAAAGATTGTATGCCAACTTTAGCTTGTTGGTGGTTGAGCACAATGCTTTGACGAATATTTAGTGCTATGTGGATATTCTTAAGGATCTCATACATGACAAACGTAGAAAGGATCTTGAGTTTGAGGTCGAGGATCGAGTATCTTAAAACCCTCTCCTCGAAGGGCGTGGTACGCCTTGGGAAGCGAGGAAAGCTAAGTCCTCGCTACATCGGACCTTTTGAGATTGTTGAGAGGATAGTCCAGTAGGCTGCCTATAGGATTAGACTCACAAGGAGCTTCTCGAGTCCATAATGTTTTACATCTCCATGTTAATGGGAAGATACATCTCAAAGATCCTCACATGTGATAGAGGCACCGAGATTGAGCCGAGGGATGACTTATCCCATGAGAAACCCAAGCGCAAGACCCGGGCAGTAGCTATAAGGAGCTTCGCAACAAGACAATATCCTTAGAGTCCTTGAGAAACCACCTAGTCAAGAGTAGACTTGAGAGCCGGAGGACTAAATGCGGCCGCACTTCATCTCTTCCATGATTACAGTACGACTCTCGTGGATCTAAATTTTTCTTAAGTGGGGGTAGATTGTAAATGAATTCGCACTAAATAATACAAGTTTGTAACACAAGTTTGGACCAAGCTCTGACTAAGCTCTGACCAGATTTGACTAGCTCACCAACACTTAGTATGTGGACCAAGTTGACTTTTTCAAGGATGAATAATTTGGGTCGACTAAGACACACTATTTCAGAGGCCCCGCGCGATACTTTCATAGACTCGGTCAACGTCAAAATCCGACTTACTTGATAAAAGTTATGACCTCTGAAGTTCAAAACCACGCATTTTTATTAGTGTCAAAAGCCGCTTCGGGCTTACTCCTAAAGCTTAATCTCTTAGCCCTATAAAACATAAGTTTTACGTGCCAAAATGAAACCCAGCCCCAAACACTCATCTTGAGCTCTAAAACCCTAGTAGAGAAATTTCTCTCCAAAACATGTGGACCCGAATCAAGTCATTTTAAACCACTGGCAGCCGTCGAAGCTTTGGGCCGTGGGAGGCTTCACCGCCAATTCACTTGCAATACGCTGGCCGGGCCGTGGAAGTCCCCCACCTCCGAACGAACACGCCGCTACCCCACCGCTAACCGCTCCGACGCGCCCCGGATCGCCGCAGCGGGCGCGCAGCTGCCACCGTGTGGGTCACCGGACGTTTTTGATTTTCCACTCTATTTCTCAGTTACTCGCCAACCCATACCTCCCCCCCACCATTTTTGGACCCTCTGAACTCATTTCCGCGGTCCCTTTTTGCAGATTCCTCACCGTTTGAAAGATACGACAAAAACAAAGTTGGTCGACTGTTAGATCGAGTTTTCCGCCAATTACGCTAGAATCTTTGACCAAGTGAGGGTACCGATGTGTTCCTCGTCTCGGGTCGCATTGATATGTGGTTTGTAAATTTTGGACGTCGCTTTTGGTTAGTTTTCCATTTTTAGGTTGTTTCGCATCAATGGTAGCTTGACTTGAGTACCAATTGGTCAAGTTTTAAGTAAAATTTGAAGTTGATTAGTGAAATTGATGTTTTTATGAATTATTAGATGGTTCACCCCTCGAGAAATTAGCTTCCGGGGCGTAAAAGCCCCAATTTTGAGTATCGGGGCCTATAGGGCACATCAGAGTACTGGGCCTCACAGGTCAAATTTAGCGGGTCTAGTTCAAAATTACACTTTGTGCCTTAGGGGCATCCTCTGTAATGTCGTTGGTTCAATTATTGGAGCCTAAGTGGTATTTTTATTTATATTACAGCACTCACGCCGAGTCGGAGAGACAATCTCGCGGATGAAAGATCGCGGGAAGGCTCAGAAATTTCAGGAGTGGTTTATATGTTTTTAAATGATTTGGGGTATTATGTTGGATATATCTATTGTGATTAAATATTTTATATATACCGCTTTTGATCAAATGGTTGGTTGCATACAAATGTGGTTATCGGTCATATATAAAACAAGTTATCATTTCATGTGAATTTTGTCAACATTTTAACTGTTTGGAAGTTGTACTGAGTTCGTGGATGAGTCTGTGGTATTTGGATATTTTGGGTACGTGGATTGAGGTTGTAAACCACTTTGAAAAACTATTGTTTTAAAAGAAAGAATGGATCTTGAGATTTTGTGGAATGACTCGATACGTATTGTCGGGAAAGTACATGTGAGTTTGAACGATTTTATTAGTTGCCACTTGATGGCCGGTTTACTCTCGGAGGCTTATTAGTTGCCACGTTGATGGCCGGGTTTACCCGAGGCTTATTAGGCTGCCACGTTGATGGCTAGGGTTCAATCCCGAGGTTTATTAGGTGCCACGTGGATGGCCAGGTTTACCCGAGGTTTACAGTTGCCACGTGATGGCCGGGTCCACCTGGAGGTTTATTAGTTGCCACGTGATGGCCGGGCTCCACCGAGGTTTATTAGCTGCCAAATCTCAATGCGATAGTCGTAATCCACGTTTATTAGTTGCCACTTGTCTTCGAGGTCGGGCTTTCTTACCTACGCTTATGATGGTACATGGTATAGTACGTTGATTTTCGAATATGGTATAACTTATTTTAATACATATGGTTACAGGCATTCCATAGTTATTTTATTACATGGTGGCTATACATGTTTTATGAATGGCTTTGTTGTTGTATAATGTAGTTTATTATAGTTTTCTTAACATTGTGTTTCCGCTTAAATTGTTAAGCATGATTTACATATGTTGACTTTGGGGTAAAGTCGGTTTTGGTGAAATGTTTTTAAAATGGGGAACCTTTTAAAGAGTGAACGGAGGTTTTGAGAGTAGTTGTGGAAATTGAAAATAAAAGAATGTTATTTTCCTTATAAACTATGCCACTCACTCGAGATTATTATCTCACATTATTGTTTTAAATTGCTCCCAGGTCCGCATGTTTCTTGTAGGGTTTATTTCCTCGCGCCATTTGACACCGGCTTCTTCACAATTTGTCATATTAATTATCGCATCTATATCCTGCTTTTGTTTTTGTTGTATTGACTTATTCATCTCTACTTGTAAATTTAAATTCACAAATACTCTTAGAATGCCTCGATATTCATATTGAAACTCTTTATGGGTCCTTATCTATATATGTAGTGGTCTTATATGTAATTGATATTAAATTAATGCATGTGTTTACTTCCTCCTAAAGTGGAGTTCAATCGTATCTTCCTAGGATCAGACAAAGGACTTCACAGCGGACCAACGGAAATCCGGGGAGGGTATCCTGCCTGGTCCCGTCGAACCCTAAAAAGGAAAAGCTCCCTCTCCAAGTTCACTTCCCTTAATTCTATTATTACACATATAGTATTTATACTCGGAAGATGGGCCAATGGACGGGCTAAAAATGGGTCTATTTTTTCCTAGTCACATTCTTCCCTACTGCAAAGGCTTCTTCACGTGGAAAAGCCACGTGTCTCAATTTGATGTGTGAAAGTCTCTTTCTTGCCATGGTATTGGGCGTCGCCTGCTGGCTAACCCTTCGACGGTGGCTTCAATACGGCAAACTAGCAAGCCATACTTGAATCATGTACTCTCCTTCGCTGCAGCGACCTTTTGTCTTCGCTGTGGTGAACTCCTTCCCCGGGCAAAGAAAGGATGGTTCGAAGCACGGCAAACCAAGAGCTTCACTCCCGTTTACGGCTTCACCGTAGGAGCTTATTCTTCGCAATGGCGAATTCTACTTTGCTTGATTTCAACCCTTTCTTTGCTCGATCTTTCCATTAATACCTGCAAAACATCAATGAATGGGGGATTAGAGCCTTCTTTATAGATAATGGTGTGAATCTAGCATTTAAGTTGCATAAACACATGAAAAACAAACTAAAAATGCTAACAAGATTCACACCTGACAGGAGTCACCAACTCAGATTTTAACTACTTTAAAAAACCGTATCACCCATTACGCTTGTGATGTGGCAACAAACGCACTAGTTTACATTATTTTAAAGCATGTATTTTTGGAATTTAAAAAAAAAAAATTTCGTGGACAAAGCTCTAAGTTCAACTCAGCCATTTTCTTCTTCTTCACTCATTCCTCGTTGGCCCTACACCACACCGCTATCAAGAAGATTCCTCCAAGACTTCCTAGAAGCTTCTCACCTCAACCAAACAACACTTTATTTCTAAATATCAGGCATTAAATCCAGCAAAAACATGACCCTCAAGCATTTCCGTATATATATCCAGCTCAAGATTGAAATGTGGGAGAAGCAACATCCACAACTTCAAGGGAACATGCAATTCATAGCCCTCTTTACATGTCTGTCTTGGCCAAAACTACTAGATTCACAACATTGGCCAAAACTAAAGAACATCTAATTGGATTTGTTTCAACGAGTCTCAAATTCTGCAACATGATAGCCTACAACACCCTGGAAGGAAATCCTGAAAATCACCAAATCCATTCTCATTAAAATATCTTTTTTAAAAGAAAAAATAACTCCATCAATAAATGCTGAATGCTTTGATTTATTTTTCATTTATTTCATAGGAACTAAACTTTGAACTTTATGTTTAGTGTATGTGCATATATTTGCAATCACCTTCCTTTTAATCCTTAATCAATAACAGGATTAAAAACCCATAAGAAATAAGGCAATATGCTAAAAAGTGTGCAGATTAGTTCCAATTCAATTCTATTAACATGACTGAAATCCTATATGGGAAAATCCTTAATTTATAACCATGCATATCTGATCTCTGTTCTAGATCAAAACAGAATAAACCCTTGTATAAAGAACGTCACACCAATGATCACTAAGGCAATTTAACGCTTATCTCGTATTAAAGCAAATCGCGCATACTAAACGCATTGGGTTTCTTTTGTTATTGAAGGTGACAAAAGCTTATGATGTTTGAAAATATGATAAAGGGTAAAAGGCTATGAGGTTTTACCCTACTAACAAGTTATCCTTATGTATAATTAGATGTCTTATAGGAACTTTCCTTTTCCTTTCTCCCACTTGCTTCAATGGATATGCATTTCATTTTTGCTTCGTGATCAAGTATAGAGTGATTAGTGGGTTTAGGGTATTCTTTGGCTTCATTTTTTTAAATCTATGACTTAAATTTGAACTGAAGTCATTGTTTAAAAATATGGTTTGAACATTTATCACTTTGCATTATAGTATAGCAGCATTATGTTCTTATAGAGACTTGTACCTCAGGACCTCCCTCCCTCGCAACATCCTCCTTTACCACTCGGTTTCTGCACCTCAAGGGGTAGAAACGTGGAGGCATTTTGTTTGTGTCCTAAGCCGTCATTTTTGTTATTAAACTCAATGCTAAGTTATCTTTAAAGTTTTTAGCATTTTATTCCTGTATTTCTATTGATTGTATTGCTAACCTCAATAAATAAATTATGTCTTTTAAAAAATGTTATTTTTAGAAATTATTACATCTAGTAATAAATGAATGTAACACATATTAATCAATGAAATGTAAGACAATCTTATTTATTTTAAAATTACTTTTCTAATGAAAAATTAGAAATGGTTTGATTTTATAGATAACACAAACAATAGTTTTTATAACACAATGAAGACATTTTAGATTTTTTTTTAAACTATATTTTAGATTCTTGAATGAATTAGACACATTATCATTTTATATATAAGAGTAACAATAGCGTCATTTTAAACCAAACTGGGATATTATAAAGTTTAGTTTTCTAGTCAAAATTTACAAAAATATGATGATATGTAAAGAATAGCGAGGCTCAGTATTAAAATCCTTGACTTTCATGATTCTTAGTATGAATTCCGATCAATAGTTTGCTTTTTAAATATAAAAGTATTTCATGAATTTTTGCTTCTATTCCAAACAAAACTCCGAACTCCTTACCCCGGGCCCAAAGTGGCACAATGAAAAGACGCTGCTTTAATGCTAAAACTACCATTAAAATGAAAGTTGAGAATATAAAAACAAAATTCATGAAACTAGTTATATTTAAAAATAAATTTTTTGTTCAGGATTTAAATACTAATTTTCCTTTAATGTAAGAAACTTTACCAGCATATATTCATAAAGAGTTTTGTGATTGGGAAAAAAGGTATGGAAAACATTTTTCTTTTCCAAAAAATAAATTTTCTTTGCTGTTTTTACCTTTACTTTTGTGATGTGTTTGAGTAAGAAAAAAAAAAATTTTACATTTTAATTACAATGTAATAAATTGCCCCCACTGAGACTTGAACCCTAAACCACTCTCCTCTTTATGTCCTACCTATTTAAATGTTAAACACTTTATCACATGAGTTAGGTATGATGGGCAAAAAAAATAATATTTTCTTAAAAATAAAAGTTATTATATGTACATGTCAAGTTTTATTATAAAAGTTACAATTATTTTTTTATTTTTGAAGTAAACTATTTATTAATTTCTTATATACAATGTGTTTATTTAAAAAAATAATGTATACAATGTGATATAGAATATATTATTATAAATACTTGATTTAAAATACTTAGGCTCCGTTTGGAACCCGAAAGGACTAAGTACTCAAAGAAGGGAGAAAAATAAAAAGGGAAAATTGAAGGAAAGAAAACTTAGAGGAAAATAAAAAATATATTTAAATTTAATAAATTAATTTTATATGTTTATTTAAACTCATTTTATTTTGTTCTTTCTCTATTATATAAGTATCAGTATGGTGCCCCTCCCTTCATTTTTTCATCTTGATATCTTCTAAATTTCTTTTCCTCAAGGAATGAGGGGTATTTTTTTGGCAATTCTTAGCTTGAAATCAGTCATCTACATCTCTTTCTTTTATTTTCTTGCTCAACAAAGTGGTTCTTCCAATAAAAGCTTAGGTTATATCTTGCTTTCATGTCATTTCCAACTTATTATGGCATTTTGATTTGTCGTCATCTTATTACAACGTTTAGCTTGTTGCCGTCTTATTGAGGCATTTGGTTTGTCGTCGGCTTGTTATGACATGATGCTTTTCATCATCTTGTTGAAGTGCTCTATTTGTGTGGGATTGGTTCTAACAGGTAAAACAGATTCGATCCATCGAAGATATCAGATTATGGTCATCAATATGTTGAAGAACTAGAGTAGTAGATATCCTAGTCACTATATTATCAAATTTGTAAGCTTTCTACATGCTATTACCTTGGATATTATTTCATCATCTTTTATGGTTTTGAGTAATTTTATCTTGACCATTGATCTATTACAAGTTTGAATCAATAAAATATTTAGAAATTTAAAAATGAAAAGGTGCAAAAATCCCCATCGTTGTACTCGAGATCCCACTCTACACTTTGAACTTTTTTCGGGTCTAATGAGACCTCATAATTTACTCCTTATAGGCCAAAATTAGTCTCTATCGTGACTAAAATGTTAAAGTGGTCACCTATGTTAAAATTATCAAGTAAGGCCACGTGACACGTGAGACCCACTCTCCCATTCTCTTCTTTCATATCTTCCTCTCTCTCTTCCCTCCTCCTTCTCTCCCTCTCTTCTATCTCTTCTCTCACTAGTTGCACACAAACCCCCCACCACCTGCCCAACTAGTAGCCCCAAATTTCATCCACCCACCCATCCAACACCCGTCAAACTTATTTTTATTTTATTTTTTTAACTTTTCATTTTTTATTAAACTTTATTTTAGTTTTTAAAATATAATAAATAAAAATTCAAAATTATTTTTTATTTTAAATCTACTAAAAAATTTATTTCACTTTAAAATCTACCAAATAAAATTCAAATTCTTATTTTAAATATAAAATAAACTATTCATTATTTTAAAAATATTTTAATTTTATGCATAGTATTGCATTAAAATAAATTTTATATTTTAATTAAAATATTTTAATATCTTCAATATAAACATATTTGTTTATAATAATTATTAATACTATAATAAATAAATAAATATTAATATTTTAAATTATACTTGATTTTTAAAAACTCATCCATTGATATCTATCAAAATTTGTATTAACTTAATACTTTAAAATATATTAATTTTAAATAAAAATATTAAATATTAAATCTCAATCCATTTAAAATAGATTACATTTTAAATATATAATATAAATGACAAATTGATGATGCTCTAAATAAAAGCAGCCCATAGGGTATAGAACACAGGCCTTGAAAAGGCTGGCATCCTCCATGGAAGCCTACGTAAGAGAGCCTCACCGGTGAACTCGCCATACGATGTCTTGTTTCCCCTACGCTGGTTCCGTCGAAACTGCTTTCTCAGGCCAAACCGGCTAATGAGGTTAACCGTTGACCTCAAATGAGCCAAGAAAGAAAGCATTCCATATTCGTGAACCGATATCAATTAAGGAAAGAAGGATCCCCCATGATTACGGCCTTCTAATTATCCTCTAAATATTCGGTTAGCGATAAGGAAGAAAAGATCCCCTACCCAATGGGGAGGACGCCATATCATCATCCAACAAGGAAAGTCATCGTGATCATCCACTATAAATATCGAAAGCAATCCCCACCAAATGCGTAATGCCGAATCATAAGCAAACGCCACTGTCAGCTTGAATTCTTTTCCTTTCCATAAGAAGCAACCCTCGTCACCATCCCTTTCACCGTAGGGTCGCAAAGTGTTATTCTACGATCCAAACCCCCAACAAATCGCCCTAATAACTCCTATAGGCCCAGCCTCAAAGATCGGCCAGAAAAGCCCATCAGTTTGGCGCCGTTGTGGGAACATTGTTCCTTTTACAACAAACTGAGCTTTCTCGCTGACCGATGGTATCAACTCAAACATGAGCAAGAGTCGCCTAATCCCGAGGATGCAAGACTACCAAGATGACGCCGACAATAAGAATGCAATGAGAGATGGAAGCCCCTCCGCTCATCAATCGCCGTCGAGGTAGTCGGGCGAACTCAGTGCAGCGACCACGGTGGAACAATGTTTCACGGAGGTCGGGAAGCACCATACCACGTCAGAGGAACAACACTTCTGGGCGCCCCTTGAGACAATGACGGGAAGAGGAGAAAATAGCCGCACTGTGAGGGCATGATCCCCAAACTGCGATCTCCCCACGGAGACTATCGAAATGAAGGAACGCTACTGTGGATCGATGGAGGTGAAGAGCCAACCCCTTGTCAAAGAGGAAAAGATGAATGATCTTGGGAGCAGCGGTTCTAGGATATCTAACAAGAGCTCAGCAACATGAAAGAGGCAGTAAGAGTTCGAGCCTCGGTCTCCATGGACGCTCTAGTACAGTAAACAGAATCCTTGTTTACGGGTGAGGTGTTACACTTCCCTCTCCCAACAAGTTCAAATGTCATAGACGGCTTCTGATGGAACAAAGGACTCGTATTCACCTCAACACCTACAAGAACTGGGGATGAAGCCACATGGATACCAAGATTCGTGAGATGCAGCCTTTGTCATCACTCTTAAAGGCCCTGCACTTAGCGTGGTCTCAACATGCTCCCACCAAAATTTCATTCTCGTCTTCAAGGAACTCTCCATACATTTCTTGTCCCACTTCAATGGAGAGTACGTATTTATCAAAGCCGAGCTACCACCTCGACCATAAAAGCAAGGCCCCCTGTTCCCAAGGTCCTACTCGCCCGCAGGTTCAACCTCAGTCACTCGTAGGGACATCCCGAATGAAAATTTTTCCATCACCACCTTTATAGTCGGGCTAGGCATACAATCCAAAGACCTAATGTTCTCCATCTCGAAGAAACCTCAGGCAAGCATGGCCGAGGTGCTCGCTAAATCCGAAAAGTATATCAATGATATGAGGCCCTACAACAAGTGGAAAGCTCTTCCACGAAAGGAGAACAAACAAGGATGAGAAAAGTGGACCAAAGCCCCCAAGAGACGAAGAGACAGACATCCCACGAGGGCAGGAAGACAGAGATTGGGACCTCCAAAGAGAAGAGGTAACGCCAGGACCGCTAACCACCTCAATGCTACAAACGCAAGATTCACCTCGCCAGCTTCACCCCCTCGACGCCTCGTATCTTAAGTCCTATATCAAGTACAAATGAGAAGTTTTTAAGATGGTCATCCTCAAATGAAGACGGACTCCAAATCTAAAAGAGACAGACTAAGTATTGCAACCTTATAAGCAGATCAATGGCATCGGACGATGATCAGATGGAAAGAAAAGAAACGAATTCCCCATCCAACGTGGACATCTCCGTCAGCAGTGGCTCCCGAAGATCCAACCCGCACTCCTCCACCACCGTCACCCGGCCCCCGCCAAGATCAGCAAATTTAGAGAGATCACGTGATTTTCGAGGGTTCACTGGGTGGTGGAGTCCAAGGTTTTCGTGAAGGCCCACCCACTTCAGCCTTCCTTTCCGCATCGTGGAGACAATTGTGAGGTGCAAGTCACAAAGCCCCCCGATCGATTCACCATAACTCTCGGACGCTAACCTAGAAGGCTGCCAACACCCCCATGATGACCACAATAAGGGTCAAGCCGGGCTAAATAAAATGTACCCACAAGGTCCTAATCGACAACAGAGCTCGAACGACATCATTTCAACGCCAGATTTGAAAAATGGGAATTGGAATGGGGAGAAGCTCGATAAACGCCCCACTTAAGGATTCTCCCTGAGAAAGAATACGCTTCTTTGGGATCAGACAACCCGGTGCTCACTCTAGATACCCCCATGCCCCACAACGATGACAAAATTCTTTTCATCGTGGAGGCCCCACGGCGCATAAAATATATTATCGGGCGTGCCTTCCTCACGCCATAAGGGCCATCCTCCGCCATCATGCGGCTCGCCAAATCTCACATAAATGGGCAAAGAAAGGCCCGAGGAGACAACGGATAGCCCTGGGAGTGCTACTTAGCGTCACGAAGGTAGCGCTTGACAAATGGCCCACGCTGGATGAGCTCGATATGAGAGACAACCGACACCCAACCAACACCCCTCGGAAGACGGAACTGCCATGCTTTACTACCAGCCGTAACACACCCGCTTACATCGGGATCCACAGAAGCTCGAAAAACATCGTGAGACCTTCATCCACTTCTTAAAACATAATGTGGAAGTATTCGCTTGGAAACAAGAGGACGTGGGAGGATTGACCCAGCAGTCATCACCCACAAGCTAAATGTCAACCCCTCCTTCAAACCTGTCAAACATAAAAGAAGAAGCTTCGCCAAGGAGGCAGAAGGCGATCAACGAAGAGGTCAGCAAACTCCTCCATGCCCGAGCTATCCAGGAAGTAGATTACCCCGACTGGCTAGCTAAGGTAGTTCTCATCAAAAAGGCAAATGGCAAATGGCAACTCTACATTGATTTTACTGACGTCAACCGAGCCTGCCCGAAGGACAGCTTTCCCCTATCTTGGATCGACCTCATAGTAGATGCCACCTCTGGCCACGAGCTCCTTAGGCTACAACCAGATCAGGATGGACCCGCGACTGTAGAGAAAGACCTCTTCGTGACCGGACAGGGACGATTGCTACTCCGTGTGATGCCCTTTTAGGCTTGAAAAACCCAGGAGTCACTTATTAAAGGCTAGCAACAAGATGTTCCAAACAGATTAAGTACATCCATGGAGTGTGTATATAGATGACATGCTAGTGAAGTTAGTCAAGGCAGGGCTCCAGTCAACCATCCGCCCAGCACCAGTTCCTCGAAAACTCACAAGATGGAGTTGTCCCAAACTTCTAAGTGTGCTTTTCTGAGTCTCCGCATAAACTTCGGGTTTCATAGCTCAATGTCTGAATAGAGGCCAATCCAAACAAAATAAGAGCTGTCCCCGACATGCGACCGCCCCTCAAACACTCCAAAAGAAGTTCAGCACCGATCAAGAATAGCTACACCGAGCCGCCTTTGTGTCCAAATCAAGTGACAAGTGTTAACCCTTCTTTCAAATTCAAAAAAAGGCCTTCCAATGGATGTCCACTCGTGAGGAGTGCCTTCACAACGTTGAAAACCTACTCTAAGCTCCCCCTATTCCTCGGTAAGTCCCACCGAACTCCGCCCATCCTCGTATCCGACCTCCCATCTAGAGGTTAACCGTGAGATAGGGCTTCACCCATAGAAGTGGGAGCGAGCTTGATTCTCGACCTCCTGACGGATCGACGAGAATATGCACCTCAATTCTGAATTCCATGCCCAACAACGGCTTCAATATGCCGCCATTACTCGGATTCAAACCTTGCTCACCCCATGGAGGCCGATCAACTAGAGGTATGCAACATTCTCGCCTGGTGGTAAACGTGATAGAAGATGACTACGCCAAAGGCGTAAAAGATGATCCGTTATCTCAAGAAGGTATGCGAAGTCGCTTCGTAAATTTTGTACTGCCTCAGTCAAACACATCCCAAGGACTGAGAGTTTCCGCGCGAACGCCTGAAGCAAGCTAGCAACCCGCCGCAAGTAGACTCTTGGATGTAAGGGTTCAAGTCAAGCACCCATGGAACCTTCAAGAACATCAACAAAGGACGAGGTCCCTAGGTAAATGACCGCCCCGAAATGGCGGATCCCATTCGTGGGACTATCTATTGAACGGATATTGCCATAATCTAAAGGAAGTATCTAAACTAAGAGCAAGGTCATCCGCATTCTCTCTTTGCAAGGACCCTTTATAAACGAGGTTTTTCCTTCACCTCCCTCAAAATGCATAGAAAGAAGATACCAATTACATACTTAGAGAGGTGCACGGCAAGATTCCAGGTAACCATATCTGAAAGCCTCGGGCCTTAAGGTGAAAACCCTAGGTAAGGGTATTATCGCCCACGATGCCTCAAAGACTACGTAACTAGTCGAAGTGCGTAACTCAAGAGCATGCCAAGATCTCCCATTCCCTAGCCAAGCCACCGACCGATTATAAGCCCCTAGCCTTTCAAGAGCGGGGACGACATACTCGGCCCCTCGCCCATTGAAAGGGTCAATGCAAATTGCCATTATAGAGTGGACTACTTCACTAAATTGGCTAAGGCCGAAGTTTCATTGGCGACAATCACTAAGTTAAAGGCGCACAACTTCGCTCAGCGGTCCATAACCAGAGGTCTGAATCCAAAAGTGCCGCATCGATAATGGAAACAGTCACAAACTGAGATTTAAAATATTTTGCGCCAAGCTCGGAATCAAGAATTGCTTATTCTGCCTCAAATTTCATCCGTGAGTCTGAACTTGACAAGTAGAAGTCACTATAGTGACTCAAGGCAAAGATTGAAGACTAAGTTGAAGACCATAAGGGAAAATGGGTGGAATAATCTCCCGTATACCATGGGGCATACAAAACCACACGCTAAGTATGCAACCCCGAGAAATTCCATTCGCCCAAATTACGTCCCTAAGTACCGCTGCAAACTAATGAGGTTGGGCTCGAGTCACCAAGGGTTAAGTTCGCGAACGCCGAACGCAATGAGGAGACTCTCCACCTGAACCTCGATCTCTTGGAAGAGAAGCGTGAGCAAGCTTTGTGCCAATCTGGCACTACCAACTAAAACAGCAGCATTTTATGATCTAAAGGTCAGGCTTAATAGTTTTAAGCCCAATCCACCTAGCACTAAGAAACTCAACAACTAATCTCTACTCACTCTGAAACCTGGACCCAATTGGGAAGGACCTTATATCGTATCATAGGTAATCCGTCCTGGCAACTATGAGCTCCAAACAGAGGAGGGAAAGACCCTGCAATACTCTTGGAATGTCGAGCACCTTAAGCGGTTTTACCCATAAACATTCAATTGTACTTATTAATAAAACACAATAGTTCTACTTCCGCTCAAATAACAATTTTTGCTTATTTTCGGTCCACCAAATTTCGTAAATCATAAAGAAAAAGCAAGGAGGCTTGGTTAGTTAGAAACCTACAGGACTCAAAAGGGCCCGGGGAGGATAAAAAAAATCAAACAAGTACACACGTTTCCAAAAGACTGTACTTTTATTACATATGTATTTAAAATTACAATCAAGAGTTCACTCTTTCATCCCATAAAATTATGTAATTAGTGTGCCGCTCTCTACATCCCAAAAATAATCGGTAAACACCTACCAAGTCAAACCACAAGAAAGAGAGCAAAAAGAAAAAGAATGAGAAGGGAGAAAAGAGGGAGGAGAGAGAGAAGGTGGGCGGAACGATCTCACATTCAAAGCATGTCGCCCCTCCAAGCGTGACTCTAATTCAAATCCATCAAATGGCAGGCTAGGGGAACAACAACCCCACAACTAGCTGGTATAGGAACAACTCAACCCCAACAAATGGCAGTAGAACAATCAGAAATCAAACATCACCCTACGACCACCAAACAGACTCGTGATAAGGGCTATCAAACCCTGCTTCATCATAAAAATAACTTCGACACCATCTGAGAGAGGAAGGACTTGGGGAGCAGAGTATACTTCACACCATCGAAGCGGAAGGTTATTTATAAAGAAGCTCTGATCGCCCGTGGGGAAACCACGTTAATCCTGGGTTTCCAATTCTCCGTAGACCGACATTTAAACTGCGCCCGGCTTTCCTTGCAAGGAAGACTAAAGAGCTTATGTATCTTAGTTCGGGGAGCCCCTGGAGCTCGGATATTATTAAAGAGCCATGTACCTGGGCCCGAGAGCCTCTGAGCTCGAATATTAAAAGAGCCACGAGTTTAGTTTGGGTCCGTGCATTCTGATATTAACAGCTGCCGCCTCAAATCCAGCCGGGCATTACGCAGCCTGGGATCAAGAAACCGCAGCCACCGGAGACACACGAAGCTCAAACTCACTGAAACCACAAATTAGTCCAAATGAGACACGGAGCTTAAACTCGAAAAACCACAAACAAATTCAAAGGAGAGATGACGAGATTCAGACTTAAAGAAAACCACGGTGCTCACCTAGTATGGAGACATGGAGCCTCACTTCAAGAAACCATATAGTCTGTCAAAAGAACCTGCATGAGACCCAAATTTCTTTGAGAGCTCTTCAATAACTCACATCAAGGGTCGTGGTGGCCCCACTTATGGTGAGGAATCATAGAATTAAGTTCATTCTCGTCATAAAAGGATGAAAAGGCACAGACTCAGAGAGTATGAATATACGAATCAACGTTTAAATATAGGTCAAAATCATCATTACAAAAGCCAAAGGCTACCAAAATGAAGAAGAATGATAGGAAAAAGCCTAAGTATCAGAAGACAGAGCTCGGGCAGCCTCAACCATGGGGTTGCCATTAAAAAAAGCGAAGCTAGGGGCAACCGACACCCTGTTATGTCATCTTCCCCGTTGGGATCTCGTGACTCCTCCATCTCGCCCTCTCAACGGGAATTCCGGAAAATCGCGCAAAATATGCTGGAAGACCTGTGGTGGCTCTGCGCCTAAAAGAGAGCCAACCGAGGCCCACAAAGGTGCATGCTTCGATCCCCGCCCTCGGGCGACACCCTTTTCGAGCCACCAAGCCCCGCTACCAGCAGTCATCACTGAGCCCGCAAAGATTCGGGAGTTCTGGGCGCCCCACTATGCTTTCGGCCTCGCAGACCTTTGAAGACCCGGCCCAAGGACGCGGGTCTTGAGATGCGCTCATCCTGAATCGGTCGCAGCTCGCCCCTAATCAAGTGCGCTCTTCATTCGCTCACAAGGTCTCACCCTAATAATCCGTACCACCCCGGCCGCCTCCAACCTCCCTAGCACCCATGCTCATCATCGACCCATCCGCAACCTCGTAGCGGTAGTCCTTTAGCTCATCTCGAGTCCCTCTCCTGCTCTTCAGCCCCGATTTCGCGGTCATGTATGCTTCAAGTCGAATCCATGCATCGTTGCATCCTCGCTCAGATGTCGCACCTGAGCTCGTAGGCTAGCCTCTCGAAGGTCAGGGAGGTGACCTCAGCTTTATATGCCTCTGCCGCCTTGGTAAACCCCTCAGAAAGGCAAACCCTCTTTATCAGGCTCTTCATATAAGTAGCCATCTGCCGACACAAGATAGAGGTAAGGGCAAACCGAAATCAAAGATAGGGCAAATAAACAAAGGCGTCCGGACATACGGTGGCCGCTCCCTGAAGTGATAAGGCCAAAACATCCTTAACAGACATGGCGTCCACCCTCCTGAGATCAGAATCCCATAGAATGGATGACACGGCCTCGGGCAAAGAAGTCTAATTGAAAGCAAAGGAGTCCTCCCCTCCCCTTTCGTTCCGGGAACCCCTTCCCCTCATCCTCCAAGATTGCAGAGGACGCTTGAAGTCTCAAGGCTAAGGGACTCCGAACAAAATGGATGCAATAAAGAAGAGGAAGCCTCGGCGCCCTCCCCGGCGAGTAAATTTCCCAACCCGCCACTCCAAACACTCCCTGCCGGAGAGGCAGGCGCCCGACCTCGTGAACTTGGTCGACGACCCCATCCTTAGCCAGCCGACAAATGAGGAAGATGCTCCCAACCTCGGAACCTTACCCCGAATCACAAGGTCGGCCCCGTGGGAGCCCGAGCTTTACGCCAACGCCCTCATTTTCTTTGCCGACTCGACCGGGGCTGAGGCCCTTCCCGAGTAGGTTTCACGACAGGGGGCCCCTCACGAGAAGTCTTCATGACAAAGGGCATAGAGGGCCTCGAAGCTAGGGCCCAAGAAGGAGACATGCCAGAAGGCCCGAGAATGTCCGACCTAATCAGCTCAAAGTACACCCGCGGGCGGCACTTGACCAACTTTCGCTTCACCACTTCATCCTTGGGGCTGAGGCCAGGGCGAATACCTGAAGACCGCACAATCAAAGCAAAGTTAGGAAACACCTCATGATTTTCATAAGTTAAACCCACTAATGCAAACTAAGCTCACTCTGAGTACCCTCGAGGGCAATTCAAAGAGGGATCAAAATACCAAGCTGCATCTTCGGTTAGCCGAATTACATTCCCAATTACAACCACCCACAAAAAAAATATCGTTCCTTCCAATGTTTGTGGGAAGACGGGAGATCTGAAATGACCAACTTGGCAATGTATAAAAAGCCCTCTGCGGACTCCTTCACATTAAAGAAGTCTAAGAGCAAAGCAATGCTAGGTACACCGAGACCTTTATCCCTAAAGACGACCAGCAGCCCGACCTGCATCGCCCCGTGCTGGGAGAAAGCTTATTTCTGACAGACATTGAAATGTTGCAAGACGCTTTTGGTAAAGGGATGCAGAGGGAAGCGGAGGCCATTCTCGATGGCCGCCTCGAAGAAGCAAACCATCTTTAGCACTTGAACGATATAGGAAGTGAGAAAGTCAGGGCACCAAACCCGAACACCGAAGGGAGGCCAGTAGCGAGGAGCGAAATTATGTCCAAAAGAGGGCTCGACCAGACTAGGGCCCATAACTTCGACATTCTACACAACCGCGCTCAAGTAGGCAAAGCCGCCATGGTATCTGATTTAACTGACCTTACCTTTGCCTTTGCCATAGGGAGAAGGGGGACTCTCCTCTTATCTGCCCTAAGTTCGATCCCTCGGCAGAACTACCCTCTATGTGTAGACTGGAAGGACAATTGGGCCTAGAGGAAGTACGCATGATTCAAAGAAGTGTGAGGAAGATGACGGCAAACATAAAAGGCAAAATTTAGCCAAAAGTGGGAAAAAGGACAAACAACGACCACTAGGGACCCACCGAACCCGCAACAAGCAGCGGAACAAAGGGAAGGTTAAGGAAAGAAGCATCAAACTAGGAGACACGAGAAGCAACCCCATGCGATATAGAACTATATATCAACCGTAATCAGCCCCACGCTGGAGCAATCCGGAAAGTTCGAGAAAGCAAAAAATCCAAGGCCACAGAGAATAGGGTTTGAGAACAGGGGAAATTGAGAAAGAGGAAAACTGATAAGAAATGATTAAAGAATAATGGGAATACGATTCGAGTAACTGAGGGACGCTTCAAAAAACACTGGGAACGTCAACCGAAACAAGCGCGAAAGTCGAGAGAAGTCATCATTATTGCAATACAATTGACAGCGACAAGCCTAGACTAACAAACCCTATCTGGCCATGTGGAACTCGCCTCTTGATCCAAGAAACGATTCAGCCCTCGCCTGCCTCTTCTAGCGGTTAGTGGGGCAACCGATGGTGCCTAAAATAAAAAGCAACCCACAAAAAGTCTTAACACAAGCCTAGGAACGAGCCCCGAAACGGGCCACCTCCGCCTCGGCCGGCGTAAGAGCCCCACCGGGAAACCCATCCATAATGATGTCCTCGTTTCCCCAAGGCCAGCCCCAAGGTAGAAATCCAGCCCGCAGGCCGAACCGGGCGACAGGTTAATCCACCGACGCGGCTGCTTCATATAAGAAAGAAAGCACTCCATATTCGTGAACCGATATCAATTAAGGAAAGAAGGATCCCCCATGATTACGACCTTCTAATATCCTCTCCGACATTCTAAGCACATATAAGAAAAGTATCCCCACCTAATGTTAATAAATCAAAAATTTCACTTATTTTTTGTAATAATGAAATTAATAATTATAAAATAACTTATTAGTTAATTTTTGCATTCAAGTAATAACATTTTATAAAAATATCATTTCTAAAATTAGCTAATTTTGTTTTTAAAAATAGAAACTAATACATTCCGCTTTCTAAAAATAATGATGGAATTGAATTCCTGCTTCTAGTTTTAGAACGAATCGACCTGCTTAATTTTAGGAAACGGAATTCTCACCTTTTTTCTAATTTTAGAAACGGAATCGAAACTGCTTCTATTTTAGGAACAGAATTTTAAATATAAAGCTTATTTTAGAAACCAATCGACCTGCTTAATTTTAGAAACTGACCACTTCGCTTTCTAATTTTGTGAAAACTGAATTTGCCCCTTCGTTTACATAACAAATTAAATATTTATACTTATAAATCGAAATATTCAAATAATTTTAATTTTTTAATATCAAAAATATTAATATAATTCACTTAAATTGAATATTATATATATATATATATATATATATATATATATATATATATATATATAAAAGAAGAGTTATATATATATATATATATATATATATATATATATATATATATATAAACGGAATCGAATTCCATTTCTAATTTTAGAAACGGAATTCAATTCCGTTTCTAATTTTTAGAAACGAAATTTATTCCTTTTCTGTTTTTACATATAACAAATTAATATTTATACTTTATAATGAAATATTCAAATAATTTTAATTTTTTAATATCAAAAAAATATTAATATAATTCACTTAAATTGAACATATATATATATATATATATATATATATATATAGAGAGAGAGAGAGAGAGAGAGAGAGAGAGAGAGAGGGAGATATATGATGAAGGTTTTTAATATTTAAAATCCATTTTTAAAATAATCATATGTAATATTTAAATTGAACTCTTTAATAATTTTAATAAATTCATTTTCGCCTATTTTTCCGTTAAAATAATCAATGTTATCAAAATCAAAATTTCACTTATTTTTAATAATGAAAATTAATAATTATAAAATAATTTATTAGTTAATTTACATTTCGCAATAACATCTATAAAAAATACCGCTAAAATAGCGGAATTTTGTTTCTATAAATATAAACGAAAATAGAAACGGAATACATTTCGTTTCTATTTTAGAAACGGAATTCAATTCCGTTTCTATTTTTACACCTAACAAATTAATATTTATACTTTATATTTTTAGAAACGGAATTTTCGTCGCTAAAGGCAACTCTATTTTACCCGCCAATGTTCCCGCGATAAAGTTGCGACGGAAAATTCGACCGTTTCAATTTCCGTTTCTAATTCCGTTTCTATCCTCCCGCCATTTACTCCCGCCAACAATTAGCGACGGAGTTTTCTTCCGTTTCAAATTTTTGTAGCAATATTTGCTTTCCATTTCTATTCCGTTTCTAACTTTAGAAACGGAAATGGCCGTTTCTATTTTCCATTTCTATATCGTTATTTTCTTGTAGTGAAATTTGGACACATATTTCAGTCGTGTTTAAGGAAAATTCAAACCTAATCCCTTCCTCATTATTGAGAAGGCTACCATAACTTTTGAAAATCTTCATGAGTTTATAGGTGACTCTTATATTAACAACGAATGATGTAATGTTCCTCACGAGCTGAAAAGGGGATTCGGCGGATTCGACCAATGGAATACTTAAATTAAATTTCGATGTCCAAGGATTAACAAAGTATAAGTGCTTTAGGATGCAGCTATTAGTGGACTCTAAATGGATCTATTAAGATGGAAGGAAGCATACATTTAGGCAATGTTTCGATAGTTACCGCAGAATGTGTGGCTTCAAGAAATGGTGTTGTATCTGCAAAATACAATGGTTTTTCAAACTTGGATATTGAAGAGGACTCCAAAGTACCTAGTTCAATTATTCGATGTAGATATGAAAACTTTCTCAGGACCTAAATATTTATAATTGTTGCCATATTTATATGGAATAAAATAGAACAATGGAATTTTTAGAGAAGAAAGGTATTTGCAATACCGATTCAAATAATTGGTGGTCAGAATTTCCTAGATATCCTAAAGATTATTGCGGATCATCGTTTAAACATTTTTGTAGGTTTCATAATGTAGCCTCTTTCACCAAAAAAAGCCATAAGAAATTTGCCTTTTGGATTTATTCTTTAAAGTTGTATTTGGTTCATAAAAAGTACTAAGAAAAGAAAATATATATATATATATATATATATATTATATTTGATTGTCTTAAAGTTGAAAATATTATTTGAAAATTATATAAAATAAAACTATTTATTATATATATTCTCCAAATTATGTAATCATTATATTTGAGTGAACTAAAAAAAACTAAAATAAAACAAATAAAGTTTAAGGTAGAAAATAACAAATATTAATAATAATAATATATTAGATTGAACTTTTTGGCTTTTTCTTTTTTCTACATTTTCTTAAGTATTTGAAGTGTATAAACATGCAGTGATCTGTATGAGTTTTAAGAGCTGTATAGTGGTGTGTCTCACATGATTACAAATCCTAGGATACTTTGTAGCTTTATTTAACTAAAAGTAATAAGATAAGAAAAAAAGTTATTAAGAAAAATAATAATAATAATATTAGATTAGATTGAATTTTTATTTTTTCTTTCAGTTGTATAGTGGTATGTTCACATGAGTACAAATCATAGGATACTCTATTTGGGACCCGAAAAGTACTAAGATAAAAAGAAAAAGTTATTAAGAAAAAATAATGATAATAATATTATATTAGATAGATTTTTTTTTCTTTCTTTTCTACATTTTCTCTGGCATTTGAAGTGTATAAACATGCAGTGATTTGTACAAGTTTTATGAGTTGTATAGTGGTATGTTCATATAATTACAAATCTTAGGATACTTTAGGCTCTGTTAGAGACCCGAAAAGTATTAAGAAAAGAAAAAAAAAATGCATGTTGAAGCTGAAAGAATGATGTGTCACCCTCACCTTTTTTTTTCTTCTGCCAACGACTTCTAAGAAAAAAAATGATTAGATGGCTGTTGAAGCTCAAGTCCAAGAGTGATATCCCAAAATAATCCTTTTAAACAATAATACTAAAAATAATGCATGTTTCAAAATAATGTCCAAACTAGTGTATTTTTGCCACATCATAGAAAGTGTAGTTGATGACGTGTCCAACCAAAATTTTAACTTTAAATCTAAAACCGTAGTGACCAACTACAATTTTAAATATTTAAAAACCGTAGTCACCCATTACAGTTTTTGTGATGTGGCAACAAATGCACTAATTTAAGCATTATTTTAACGCATGTATTATTTTGGAATTTAAAAAAAAATTTTATTTTGGGACAAAGCTCTAAGTTCAACTCAGCCATTAAGAAGATTCCTCCAAGACTTCCCAGAAGCTTCTCACCCTGAAATCGAACATCTATTTAATTTTTAATCCCCAAATATCAGGCAATAAATCAAGCAAGCCATGACCCTCAAGCATTTCGTGCTATATCCAGCTCAAGATTGAAATGTGGGAGAAGCAACATCCACTAGTTCAAAGAAACATGCACCATAGCCCCCTCTACATGTCTGTTCAGGCCAATACTACTACATTCACAACATTGGCCAAAACTAAAGAATTATTTTCGATCTAATTGGATTTGTTTGAATGAGTCTTAAACTCTTGGATACACATTAGCATTATTATTTATTGGTTCTGTTGGAGATCTTACATGCAGCATGTTCCAGTCAACACCCAAAAATGATGTCCGCAAAACTTCTCAATACAAAAAAAAAAAAAGTGACTAAATTAAATCTCCCCAAACATTGCAAAAAAATATAGAAAGTGTGGTTTTAAAAGAGAGTACTAACTCAATTCAAGCATGTTTTTATTCTCGGAAAGAAATGGAAAAGATATTAAAAAGCATGCCAAAACAATTTTGTAAAACCCACCAAATGTTTGTTCCTTGGAAACTACAGGGAAAAAGATATCCTGAAAAAATTTTCGACTTTCGACAATCAAACAGAAGATAAGCATAAACAAACACAATCCCATGCAAAGGTTCACAAGGGGTAACCGAAAAACCAAATTGACAATCAAAGAACAAGAAAAAGAAATTAAAGATCAGAAATACCCTCAGATCATCGAAAAAAATTCATGGGATTTGTTCGACAAAGAAAATGAACCATGGACTCCTGGGCCATAAAAGAAAATCACAAGAAATAATAACAAACCCAGAGATAAATGGAAGTGCTATGTAAAACAAAAGCCCGGAGCAGAATAAACAAAATGAAAATATATCAAGGGGCCGAATAGATCGATAAATGGTCGCTTCGATGAGAAATCAGAAATTACCTAGTCTCGGCAAGAAGACATTGGGTTATTGAAAAGGGCAGTCGTACTCCGTAGCTGTCCGGATTGATGAGATGAAACGACTCCGACTCACAACCGGAGTTGAAGGAGGAGAGAGGGTTTGGTGTACAACCAGACGTGGCCGCCGGCGGTGGCCGAAGATGGTCTTGGAGGTGGAGAGGCGTTTATTTGTGGTGGCAATGGAAGAAACGGTGGCGGTTTGGAACGACTCGACGGAGAACATCGATTCTTGGTTATGGTTTCTTGATGGGTAAGGTAGGGTTTTAAAATCAAAATTTAGGGAATTAAAGAATCGTGCTGGGGTTGAAGAACAAGAAAATGAATTAGTTAGAGAGCGCTTCAACGTTGAATTTCTCTCTTCCTTTTCTTTAAATTTAAAGTCGTTGCCTGAAAAGACGAGGCCTGGCGTGGCATTTAGGCGACACTCGTAATTCAAGAAAGTTCTGGACACTTTTGAAGTAAATGTTTTTTAAAATTTTGGATATCAGAAAAGTTATTGATTAACAGTTCATCGGTCAAATTGACGGTTTAACTATTAATGATGTAATAAATATATATTTTATATTTTATTTAAATTAAAAATATTTTAAAATATATCATTAATAATATTTAAGATATTATTTATTTCATTTTATATAAATAAATTAATATTTTAAAATTATTTATGAAAAATGTATATAATATTAAATATAAAAAAATAATTAAAATGGAAGAAAACTTATCTGTACAAATATATATTAACTAATACTATGTATAATATATTTTGTTAAAGCTTTAACAATTAAAAATGGTGCTTAGTAGAGCACCCAATGGGTAAATACTTGATCGCATGTTTGAACCAGCATTTGTAGAATTCCCACATTGCCTTTGTATGGTAATCCAAGGGGTAATTAATAACCAATTTTACCAAAAATTTAAATTACAATCGAACCGTTCCGTTCTTATCAAACCGCCTCGTTTCAATCGTTTCACCATTGACATAGTCGCTTGCACAATTCATATATGATTTGAAAGGAATCGGGTTCCAAACGCATGACCCTAATCGCATTGGACGGCGTCCACTCGCTCACTTTATAGAATTAGTGCGCATAATCAAGAAAAAAACTAATACTAACAAAATATATAACCAATGTTCCAATGATAATTAATAATATAAACTAGATGACATTACCACAAACTATTTAGTACCTAGTATAAGTTTGTATCCTTTGATTTTAGGTTTAAATTTTGCATTTTTACAAGGAGGGTATACAATACAAAATAACTAAGTTAGCTTTCAACCCTAAAAACTACAAACAATCATTACACAAACACGTAAAATAGAGTCAAATGACAACCAATAACATAGCCTTACATTATACAAATAAAATAGAAGAAATAAAGTATAGTATAGTTTATGTGATTATTCGTGAAAATTTAAAACGACAGAAATTAAAAAACCTTTTTTAACCTGCAGAAAATAGGGAAATTATAGGAGAAGACCTCAAAACATTAAAGAGAATAAACAATTTGTAAAATACCAATAAAAATCTAGACGAATAATAAAATCAGTCAATATTGCATGTAACCTTGTAGATACAAAAGAATTTAAAATACAATAGAAGAATTATTACAATAACCTTATTAAACCAAGTTTTAGTCTCTCCATAGATCAAGAGTAGTTTTTTAGTTAGAAACCATAGCGAAGAAAACGCAGGAAAAGCTAGATGGTAATTAATTACAAGATTAATTGATACTTATGATGCCATTTACTATAAAATACTAATAAAATCTTTAATTGATTATATTCAAGGATGTAGATATTTTCAATTAGATCAAGAGCGATTTTTTGACAAATAAGATTAGATGAAGATAGCAAACCATGGACTCGCTTTTCTTGTCCTTGTGGGATTATATGAATGGAATGTAATTCATTTGAATTCAAAGAATGCTCTCAATATTTCAACGAATGATGGATGGTGAATATTTTCAGTAAATACCATTTATTCTTTTTTGTATATATTGATGATATTCTTGTTTTTTCTAAACTTTCGCTTGAACATATAAAATATTTAGAAACTTGTTTTTGAAGAACTTTATAAATAATGCGTTGATAGTTAGTAAAAATAAAAATAAAGTTATTCAAAATCAAATTGAATTTTAAGATTAGAATTAGAAAATGGTCATAAAACTTCAAGAACATATAATAGTACAAAATCAATACTTCTAGATAAACTAGAAGATTTAAAACCCTTCAAAGGGTTTTTAGATTATTAAATTATGCTAGACCTTACATTAAAAACCTAAGAATTAGCTTCTAATCTCTTTATAACAAAACCAAAAAAAATACAGGCAAAAATATTTTTTAAATCAGAAGATATTAAATTAGTCCAAAATACAAGAACTTGTGAAAAATCCCAACTTTACATCTCCTATTAGGAAAATGAATATAAAATAATTCAAACAGATGTCAAACAGGACGGGATGAATTCTTTAGCATTAACCAATAATTTAGAAGAAAACTTTGTAGATATTGTGAAGGAACTTTAATGAATACTCAAAAGAACCTTTAGTTCAACAGATTTAGAGAAATATGATATAATTTTAGTTCTAGAAAAATTTTTAAATTATTTTTAAACCAAGAACAATTTATTTAAGAACCGATTGTGAAAATATTAAAATTCTTTGAAAATAAAATTTTCATCTACAAAAATATAGGATAAATTTCCAACGCTTTTAACTGGGTTTTAAAACCTAAATTTGAACATATAAAAGTGAAATGATAATATATTAGCGTATTTGTTAAGGTATTGCATTTATATAAATGATTTAATATTATGACTAACTTTGTGTGTAGGAACATGGCTCAAAGGAGAAATTCAAAAGCAAACCTTTCTTAATTGAAATCGTTAGTTTAAATGAAGTTTTAAAACTCCTAACCTTTCACCTTCAAGATTAGATCTCCCAAAACCTTTTTAAGAACATAAAGAATTGTCGATAACCTTGGTCTTTAAAACCCAAAACTTTCAAACCAAAACTTAGAATATGCTTATGGAAAACCATTTAAATCTTTAGCCCAACATCTTCAAAATTTACAAAACCAAATTATGTTTAGAAATGTAAAAATCAAATGATTAAAACCAATAAAAAACAAGGAAACCATATTAAGGATTTAGAAACAAAATTGTAATTCCTTGAACAATGTCTTCAGCAAATCGAGTTAATTAATATAATTGAAAATCACTCTTCTTACTCAATCAGCTTTCAAAAAACTTGTAATTAAAAACAAGTTCGGATCTGATATTTATGATAATATAAAATCTTTCTTTTTGGAAAAATATAATGAAAAAGTATTTAAGAACCAGTGTATATTGTATGAACAATTTAGAACCAAAAATAGTGGAATTAAAACAGGATATATGGCTATCATGATCCTGATTTATTTTTTCTTGTTTATGAAATAAGTGTGGTATGTCTATTTCTTAGATCAAAATATTAGAACTCATCCCCGAACTAATGGATCATGGATTTTGAAAATATCTTTAACCAAGATTTATCAAGTGCCTAAGACTTTTATGAAAAAATTAAAACCATTATAGAATATCTTTTAGAACTGAAAATTTTCTAGATATATTCTGAAACCATACCACCTTTATTTAAAACTGATTTAGCGTATTAATCCCTATTTTTACTATCATATGTTTATATCAGCACAATAAAGAACCGTTAATACCTCAACAACAAAACTCGTAATGGGAAATGACCCGTTCAAATGGAATTCCCGTGTATTAAAGTAGATTTACATATTTTCAAATTTTTTATTTTAGGAAAACCAGAAATAAAATTTTATTCTTATCGAGAAACCCCTAAACCATGTCTATTTGAGAACTGTTTCCTTAGGAAAAAAATTTCAACCCAAAATTTAAGATAACTCTTGTCAGGATTTTATCAATCCGCCTTAGGCGCATTCACCGTAAATGTCTTACACGCAATGATGCAAACTCGAAAATCTAGGATGAAGAGAGCTATGCAACCGAAAATTCAATGAAAGGATAACGATGACATCAAATCTTCCAACGTAGTCAACTCGCAAAAATGTACTCGTGAGCAAACTCTTTTCGTAACTGCATTTTATCTTTGATCCGTGCAGACAAAGAAAGAAAGAAACGCAGTCAAAAAAATTTGAAGAATCCTGAAGATAAGACTAACTTAAAAGCCACAAAAGATAAGACGAACTTGTACAAAAAGATGATGATACTTTTCAACTTTTCATTACAGCATGGCAAATGTATAGTAGCACTTTTGGCCCTTTGAGGACACATGTTGTAAAACCCGAGAAAATCCAAATTTTCTGAAAAATGGTAAAATGGTAATTTCGGTCAAAATCCGAAATTTTTCTAGATCTCGGATGACAAAACGGATTTCACCGTTGGAATCGTCTTGTGAAATTTAGCTACCACGTCGAATTTCATCGAATTCTTGATAAAGTCGGAATTTCATTTTTTTTAAGGCACCGAGGCGCGACACTTTGTACGGCATGAGAGCGGTCAGTAAAGCAGCCACGGCTAGGTGCGCACTAGTCAAACGCTGAGAGCCAAGTAGCCCACGTGGAGATGTGGCATTTCTTAATTGGAGAAAACCCAAGTAGACATGGATAAGGATGTGGGGTAATCCGCGAAACCAATGGCATCAGGACATGTGGTATGAGAGGACAATTCTCTTGACTGAAAGGACCCAACCAGTGGGAGAGGGAAAGGAACCAACCGAGAAAGAGAGAGAAAGAGGGAGGATTTTTAGAGAGAGAGACTCTAACTTCTCTCTAAAATTCCCGATGATCGGACCGTCGAATCCCGGCGAACCAAGAGACAAAGTTGCTCCCCACGGCAAGAGCTACGCGTGGATACCAGTTTTGTGGGGTT
The DNA here is from genome assembly GCA_016808115.1 of Tetrastigma voinierianum. NCBI lineage: Eukaryota > Viridiplantae > Streptophyta > Magnoliopsida > Vitales > Vitaceae > Tetrastigma > Tetrastigma voinierianum. The sequence continues at coordinate 304,962 of JAEQBH010000292.1, forward strand.
TTGACAACTCCGGGAGGTAGGGGTCTTCTCCTACTTGGTTTATTTTCTATTTAAGAGCCATTTAAAATGGTTTGGATGGTATGAGGCCGTGAGTGAGCGCCGATCGGGCCCCGGTACTGGACCGACGCCGGAAATGTCGACCTGTTGATACCTTTATTTAATCTCGGATTAAAAATGGTCCTTGTATGCCTTATATGTGTGCTTTTCATATTTGTGTGTTATTGCTTGAAATTTTGAATAAACATGTACCGTGGTTTGGTGTCAGCCTTAATGGCCATTGATTTTGGTTCGAGGAAGTGGAACTGATGTTGACGCAGGGGCCAGCCCATGGACAGCCCACGTATCGCTTCGGGGAACCGCTTAAAATAAATAGTTGATGGTTGACTAAAATTGTCCATAAAAGTTGTTTGCATAATATTAGTTTAAAAAATGAATGGTTTGAGATGGTGCGTGAAAGGATCGCACGCATGTGTTTCAATGTTAACATGATGTTTGAATTATATGAAATATAATTTTGTGTGTGAGCCATTGAATCGATATATGAATTGGCACAATGTGCATTTCATATGCATCGTAAGCAATCGTGATAATAGTAGGGGTGCAGTGCATGACAAATAAAATCTGAAATGTCCAAATGATGAATTCTTTTGTAAAATTATTAAAAATAATAATTTTATCTTTAAAAGTTGTTCAGCGAACTTGTTTGGGAAAATTGTCCAACAATTCACGCTGAGGGGCCCATGAATTGTTTCTCGAGAGTTACTCCAACAAATTCACTCCCCCGGAGGATTGTCCAACGATTATATCAAAGGTCAAGCCCACAATTGCAAATATTTTGTTTGGAATGATTTTCATACATGGCATAAACATGTGAGGGAGTCGGTGATGACTCGAGACATGGATTGCATGTAGATATTCAAGTAAGGATCATGCATTTGCTTGAATGTGTTTGGCTGCTATTATGCATGCACTTAGGTGGGAGTAACCTATGTAGATAATTCCACTATCGGGGCATTGCTCACTCGCCGAGGAAAATTATTTCATGTACAGAGAGTGTTCGGGAAGACGGCGCTCACTAGAGGTCACAAATGCGCTTTTAAGAAGAAAGCTCTCGATTGTGGCTTTGAGATATAATTTGTAAACATGTATTATAATTTTAATTTTAATAAATGTTCAGATAAGAGGATGTAATAACTCTTGAAACTATGGTAATATAGTTGATTATATTTTGGTGAGTATGACGTGGTAGGCCAATGTGGCCATTTTACCATAAAATTTTTCGCCCCATGATATGAGACAAGGGTTTTCTCTCAAGAGTCGACGGTGGTCAACGGGACCCTCGGAAATGGGGGCGCCGTCATTATGTTTCACAAATTAATGTTTTAGGTAGAGATATTTTTAACTTTTAAGTTTTGTCTTTATCTTGTCAAAAGCTTATAAATAACTTGCTACATACGTAAGGAGCAATGAGCACATCAGAGAGAGGCATATTGAGATAGAAGTGAGAGAGTTTGTAAAGAAAGTTTGTAATCAAACTTTGAAGCAATAAAATTGTAAGTATTTCTTTCATATTTCTTTTCTTCTTACTTTAATTTTGTGTTAATTTTATTTATTTAGGGGAACAAAGGGGTAAAAAGATAAGCAAGGGAAATGGAGTTTTGATTTTAAAAATTTTTCTATAATAATAGTTAACCTACATGGATCCTGTTGTTGTCATCTTTCTTATACAAAAGGAAAAATTTTCTTATAATTAATCTTTCAAACCCATGTTTTGAAAGAGGAATTTTAAAACTAGAGTCTTTAGTTTTAACCCATGACCTTTGACCCGTTTTAGCCATGGATAGGCGTTTTAAGGAGACTTTGTCCTGGCTCACAGTTTATCCTATGATGTTTAAGTGATGTTTTATTATTCTCGAATTTAAATCATAAAGTGTTTTGAGGAAAGATTGTGATATGGGTTTTGTTTTATGTATGTTAGGGAATGGTATCGAGCCGCCTCAGTCTTATCACAATTTTACAAAATGTACTCTGCTACTGTTCATTAATGCACACTTGAAGTGTTTGCACAATTCATATATGATTTGAAAGTGAAATTTGGTTCCAAACAAGATGACCTCGACCATTGACGGCCAATCGA